>JAJPCS010000033.1:19511578-19630956 GCA_021164005.1 Willisornis vidua nigrigula
CCTTTCCTTTTTTTCATTTCTTCCTTCTTTCCTTCCTTTCCTTCTTTTCATTTCTTCCTTCTTTCCTTTCCTTCCTTTCCTTCCCTTCCGTCCCTTTCTTTCCTTCTTTTTCTTCCTTCCTTTCTTTCCAGCAAGGATAGACAGGAGTCACAGAGAAGACACCAAGAGGCATTTACCTAACTGCTGAGGGACTGATACCAGCAGCAAAAAAAAATATGCTAGGGTCAGTTATAGGGTCTCTGATTATGGAACATATTTGGAGAAAAATACACATAGCAAACCATTTAGCCTGCTAGAAATCCTAGGATTTTTTTAGTCTGTGTTTCAAAGAAGCTACATTCTTAGAAGTTATGTGTTCACTAAATATCAGAGTGAGTAGCATGAAGAGACCAAAGAGCTGTCAGAAACACAAATATTAACTAATGCACAGGGTACGACAGCAGAACAAGCTCAAGCCTGCAGAAATCAAAAGTCAGAGTATATTGAGCTTCAGAGGAAACGCTGGATGATAGGTATAGAAGCCCACAGGATATATTCTGTATTCTTTTGTACTCCCTATGTAGGGCATGAGTTGAAAGTACTCCTTATTTTCTAGCAGGTCATTCCATCTCTTCTAAATTTGGAAAGTATTATGCTAATTGAAGAGATTATTTACTTATTAGAAACCTGTCAAATGTCAGTGCAGTGTTACAAGACACAGAGCTTCAAGGACATAAATTATCAGGTTTTTGCTACTCAAAATAGTGCTGATTCTACTCTTCAGGCAGTAGATTCGTATGGACTACTATGTCCTTGGCCGAAAGTCCTTGTGTTGATAAACCGCTGACCTCCTGGTTAATCTTTGTCTCTCCTTTCTTCCCCTGCTCTGAAAATACTGTATAAATTATACACATGCAGGCTGATCAGTCTCTAGTCAGAAATTTTTCTTGAGTATTTGCTTAAGTGTTTCAGTGAATGGTGAAAAGTTCTGACTATGAACATATGTAGCCATGCCCAACAGCTCAGCTTCTCCATAATTGCTGAATCCTGTGTTGTTCCACACTTTCCAGCAAGATTGCACTCATTTTTGATTCCAGAAGTGAAGGCATGTCAATATAGAAGAGGAGATTCTTCATATTTGGTGAGGAAAAGCAAGTTTAATGAAAGTTTCACTAACTTGTTATGGTCAAAATGATACTCAGGCACCTGAGAGGAGAAGGTAAGGAAAACAAGTGTGATGACAGAAAAAGCACACACTTAGCAGAACTCAGCATGACTGACACAAGGCCAAGGACAAAAACCATATAGTTGTGCTTAAGAAGAAAAGGCTAGACAGTAAAATATCTTTTGTTCCTGTGGGTTTTTTTTCAGTTTCCACTTGATACTTGCTAAGAAAGATGAATAAAGAAAGACCAAGGCAATTGCTTTCCAGAAAGAATGGAGAACAGGAAGGGAACATCTTTGGATATAAGTACAATACCACATAGTTTAATAGCCCCCAAGGGAGAATATATTTCTAGATGGAAAAAAAAAGAAAGAAGCTCCCCGGAGATCTCAGTGACAAAGATTCCCTGGTTTTAGAAGCTTCTGTTTCTCACATCAAAAATGAACAAATGGGTAGTAACGGATGTTCCTAAGTAAACTGGGACTCCCAATGAGCAATATCCATACCATTCAGGGAGAATTAAAGATCATCCAATTCAGTGTGCCAAAGTGTTTATAGCTTACATCCCAGGTTTCTCCTTTGCACTCTGCTGAGGCTTTTGCCAAATCCCTTCATACATTAAAAATACTAACCACACTCTGCACTTGCTTGACAGCCTGCCTGTCAGTGGAGAATACAAATTCAGCCTGGATACCAAGTTTTTCTAGCACATAAAACAGTCATATACAAGGATGACCTGTAGTGATTAAGCTATGGTACTACACAGAAGTTGCTCCATGTGATTTGAATTAATTGATTTATTAGTAGCAAAATAGCCAGGTGGGTCAAGCTAATTAAGATTATGATTGCTAATTGCCAACACTGGGGACAGTATGAGTGGTTGCAGAGGCAATAGATGCAGTCTGTTTGTAACAGCTCTGTAAACTGCTGGATAGTTAAGACTGAGGAAGAGAAAATAAGGGAGAAGATGTTTCTGGGATGAAAGTGTAATTTATTCTAAGCCCCATTCAGATGAGGTGAAAGAAATGAGTCCTATAAAGAACTTCAGTCACTCCTCAGTTAGTCTAGTGGTCTCCAAAGTGGTGTGGACACAAGATGATCCAATGACATGCAGGAAGAAAATAATTTTTTACTCTTAGTAAATAAAAGTAAAGTACTTAATTTGTCTTTATATCCTCCTCTTCTAATATCTATTTTTTAATATATTTTATCATATATTAGTGTAATAGTATATATATATAATTTATAAATTATATAGGGATGCATGATCAAAAAAGTTGGAGTCCACGGGTCTAATTTTAAAATCGGAGTAACTTTTCAACAGGTTTCCAGTTTTCCGTGTATTTCAGTCTCTGGTACCCTTGATGAAGCCAAGTGGTTTGGCTCGAGGTTTAGGTGTTTAAAAGAAAACAGCAGTACAATGTTATTGTTGGTGTTTGTAAAACTCAAGGTGTAAACTTGTTGTTTATGTGCATTTAGACTTGTGTGTTTCTCTACAGTGCTTCATAAGTCATACAATGCAACTGCAGGGCCAAATGGGCACAAGTGATTGTTATTTTCAGATTGTTTGAGTAAGTGCAATGGAGGAAGTGCTGGCTGAGAACGTATGATCTAAATTTGGAAAATCTTTTTTAATAAGTGCATATGAGCATAGCTGTATTAAGCCTAAAAAATACAGATAGTATGCATATTGTAGAAGGCTGAAGTTTTAAAAATTCAGTTTTGGTAGATCAAAGAAATAAAAAACCCACAGAATACTTGTACAACATCATAGACATACATACATACATATATATGTGTGTGTGTGTATAAACATTGTAATTTTTGAAACATCCCTTTTTCTGAAATCATCCTGCATATGCTAAATTAATTTCTAAACAGATGTATAATTATTTTATACTGAACATTGAGTTCCCCATACTTCTTTCTTTATCAAGCACCACAGAGTGGATGTCCCTGTTCTTTTCTTTTTTACTCACTAATAATTGAACCAGAAATTTGTCTCCATTAAAACAAGGTTCTTTTCCCTTTCACTTTGCCTACCAAACCTGATAATCTCCTTGGATGCTGGCACATGTCCTTTAGAGTGAACTAGTTTCTAGAAATTGCTCCATGTTGATAGTGACACTCAGAAAAGGAGTGTTATCTTCTGCTTTCTCTTCTCCATAGCTTGACTGAAGTTTCAGATAAATCTTTTAGTGTGTGATGCTTTTTTTCTTTACCATAGCTTAAAAGGAAAAAATGAAAAGTCACATTGTATTAAAGAAATCTGATTAATAATAGATTCTAATGAATAATGTTACTTGCAGCATTGCTTACTCAAATGTAATTCAATCATTATCATGAATCATTTTGTCTTGTCAGTTTTTGCTAGCATATGTGGTGGGTTTGTGGAAGGAATGTTTATTTCCCATACTACTTACATTCGTTTATTTGGTGTTTTTCTAATTCACTCATTTCAGTTCAGTTATCTGGTATTGGATCTTTTCTCTGTGATGCCACCCCCTCATTTCATCTTCTTAGTAGGAGAAATTCTCATCCTGAAGAAGCTGCTAGGATCAGAATTTCCACAGCAGTTTTTTTATGATGCTTTATATTTTCTTTAACATCACTTTTTTGTAGCAAATTATAATAATTTACCTACAGAAAAATTATTTGTAAATAATAAACATTTCAAGAATTATTTCTTTTCAGAGGATAACCATATGTATAGCAATGCTGTGGAATTCTCTCTGCTTTGCCTTCAGTCTGAACTTTATTTTTCTGAGCATATAGTATTAGGCAAGAGTTTTTTTCAGTGAGGTTCCTGTGGGAATTTTAAGTGCATTATTTCACTAAGAAAAATAAATTTATTATCTATGTGTATAATCTTTCTATCTCAAAACATAAATTTTCATCTATTTTTTTATCTTATTTTGATAGTTTCCTGCCAAAAAGATTTCTGTAGTCTTTTCTGAGATCTTCCCCATAAGTCATTATGTTCATGTTTCTGTGCTGCTACACTAGTTGTCAAAGATGCCACATATTTTTTTCCTTTTCTTCCTATCTGACACATCCCTGGCATTTATTTCTAGTCCTGTTTTGTAAAATGTTTCAAATTAGATTAACCAGATGTCTTTTTTAAGTTACTTTAGTATTCGTTCCTCACTTGATTGATATTGTGTATTAGTTTTTACCCCTTGCTGTATTGAAAATAGGAGAAATATAAATGTCACTTTCTGACCTCATGTCAAGAGCTTGTGGGTTTCTTTTGACTTGTTACTTCTGCAGTATTTTTGTTAGCTCTTTAGGATTTTTCCTTACATTAGGGACGCACTGGCAGTAATATCCTTGCTTTGTAGCTTCGAAGTATTTATAGTCTGTAGTCTGAACTGTGTGTTGTTAAACAGAGAGTGTTGTGTGCTTTAGGAGGTGTATAGATAATGATGTGGATAGCTTTGAGATACACCTCTGTATAAACTCCAGCTTGTGCAAAATGCTAAAAGCAGCATTCTTACTAGTGCTTTGGTCTCTCACATAGCATTGCTTATATAATTGTATAGGCAACACTTTGTTTTAATGTTCTTGAAAGAGTAAGTTTTGATTGCAAAACGGTACTGCAATACAGAACATCCATTTTCTAGGTCTGTTCTCTGTATGCCTGCAGAGGTCTCAGACTGATGACCTGCAGCCTGACAGCTCAAATTTATTTGAAGCTTATATCTCTCTCTCTCTTTGAGTTGCTACACTCCTCCAAGATAGAACTGAGTGTTGTCTATGAAGGGACAAGATGTAGCACATACTTCAGGTTTTAGATCAGAGCTCAAACCTCAGTGGATCCCTTGGCTCTGATCTCTGTGATTATACCTGCAACATGCTTTGGCAGATCTGTGTGAAAGATGTTATTTAAGTATAATGTTCATTGTATATACAAATTAACAGATTCAGAATTGTTTTTCTATAGGACCAAATATATGGGGTTTTATTTGTTATATTTAATGGAACAGAGTAAAATATCATTCTGTTTTATTTGATCTCTGTTGATGGGCTTTATTTTTTTATTTCTTTTCAACAGTGTGACAGTTTCCTCTTTAGAATGTTAATTATGTCTCCAAGGATCTTCTACATTAGCAATGGTGGTGGCCATTTACCATTCTGAGAGCTAACCCAGCTAGATACTTGCAGGCTATAGCAAGTTTTACAAAGATGATTGTTGTATATTTTTAAACTTCTATAGAGTTTGGGGCTTTATTTGAATAATGTAATGGCTGAAATGGCCAAACCATTCTTCTATCTCGCTGTGGAAGAAACTGCCGCACTTATGATTGTTTTATCATAGTGCATTCAGGTCATGGATCTGAATTGAACATGGAAATTCAGGCCTGTTATTTCACAACAAAACTTCTAATGGCATCGTCTTTTTGAGGTCATCTGATCACATCCTTCTGTTTTTTTCAATTTCTGCCACAGTTCTTGAATATCTCTTAAAATCAGACACTTTAGATATCTCTCTTCCTCCCCTTCAGGATTATTATAAAGAATGCGACATTAACTACATTGTGGTTTTCTGCTTTCCATTCATTCTAACACTCCTTTTTATTGCATCTATGCATGTCTTTCCATGCTAAATGCTGAGAAAAAAAAAATAAAAGTCATGCATCTTCTGTTTCACTTAAAAATGCTAACCAAAAACCTATTTCCCCCAAAGTCCAAACAGAAAAAGAGTCAGACATTCCTCAGACTGCCACACAGCATATTTTTAAGAGGATTATGGGAAAGATAATGTTTGTTGAGCAATATTTAAAAAAAATCAGAATTAAATATAAAATCTAGTAAGGTAACCTGAAGAACCTATGAGTAACCCTATTATCTCATTATCAAAATATGTCTTTAACTTGTGTTCTGAGTTCCTCTTACATTCCTGTCATAATCAGAATATCAGGACTAATGCAGAGTAATTTTTAAGGAATTTCAGGCTGGAACTGCCTTTTCAAGTTTGTGATGAGGAAATGTACTGTGTATATGTAAAAACACATGGACTTAGTGAAGAGGGTTTTATTTGTAAGTCTCATTTAGAATGCTAAGTCCTTTCAAAAAACCAAAAATTTTCAGTCTGAACAAACTGTGAAAACAAGGGTAGTCCAACCCAAAACAGTTACTATACCCATGTAGTTGTGGTAAAAGAGAAGACCCCCCTCTTCTGGCATGAGCTGGAGTAGCTCTCACCAGAAGATGATAAAATATGTTCAAAACCATATTTTGATCGCAAATAGGAATACACCTAGGATTAATAGCTGTATAAAAAAGATCTCTTCGTCCATCGCGTCCTCTGAAGTTTTCTCATTTCACACTTGCACACAAACTTAGTCCTCCTCACCAGCTCTCTGAATGCCTAGCAAAAGTGTTCTGGTTTCTTTACCAGAAGTTGAACACACAGTTTGTCATGGTCAGACTCTTTTTGCATATTTGTTTTCTGGTTCAGGAGGAAATATCTGAAGAACTCCCTATTCCAAGCACAGAGTGAACTGAGCCCTGACATCAAAAATATGCCCTGCAGTCTTGATGACTGTAGAAGGAAAAGCCTTTTGACCGACAAATTGTCTTTATTCAGGCAATCTTATTTGCTGCATTCTTCCCTGAAGATGACCAGGAATTCCAGCTGGTGAAAAAAGACTATTGCTAAAGATGTTCAGAAATCCTTCTCTATCCAACATTTCAATTGTTCCTGTAAATGCAAGGTTTTCTCTATGAAAAATGTGGGAGTGACAATTTTGTCCCAATCAGACTTGAAAACAGAAAACCACATGTATATTTATCATTATCTCTTTTCCTACCAGAAATAAAGAAGCAGCATTCATAATATTTCCTTTTGTTTGATTTTAAATTTTGTATTACCTTTCATTTACAGTTCATGACTTAATGATAGGTAGATGGAATTCTTCCCTATTACATCATATATTTCAGTCTTTGTAAATGCAAGATACACTAGTTTTTTTCTATACCCTAACGGTTGAGAAAAAAACAAAGCAGTGAGAGACATTCACATCCCTCCTGAATTGCTGGATGAGCAGCTTTTTTGCTTTAGTTTTAAAGACTGAAGTCATAGATGGAGAGAAATGTAGTGATGCTTAGGGTAATTTATCTTTGCCTGAAAAATGGGAGGGGTTTTAAAGACCAACAGTGTATCGTTGTGTCATTTTACACAGTAATACACAAAATAATGTATTTGTTTCCAACATGCAGATAAGGTATAAACTCAAGCACCGATGCTCAGGTAAGTGCTGGAAATGGAATGGCGGCCATTGTGATAGATACTGAACCGGCATGGTAATTATCTTAGAAAAAACAGAAAAAAAATCATAGTTTTCAGCATTTCTCTTCTGTATGTCAGAAAATTCAGATATTTTTATCATATTTTATACTTTTAATTCCAGAGTACTATGTAAAACCTAAATAATATAGAATTACTCGTTTTCATTTTTCTGTTTTCAGTGCCTTTCTATTTCCATTTCTATTATTTATATAAAAATATATTAACTATTCTTTGTTTAACCTTTTCCATGTGAAAACTGAACAAAGTATGGAAAAATACCATAAATGTCATAAGTGTCATAAGTGACACTTCCCTAGATTTTTATTATGACTTGATCAGATTGTGCAGTAAAGTTTTGCTTTTTAAATTTGTTTAATTGTAGTTTTCAACTACTACTCAAAAAAAAAAAAATTGCCATGGAATTGCTATAATAATGTGTAAGAATAAAGTTTCCTTTTCTTCTGAATACTTTCACATTTTACTGAATTTTTGTACTTTGTCCCAAATAATAATAATAATTCTGTTCATGAACAACCTGGAAAGATGAGATCAAACCTTGAGAATAAATGTCTGCCACATCAACCAATTTCTGTCTGAAGTCTTTCATTAGGAATTTGTAACTGTTGCTCTCAAACTGTAGTAAAATTAAGGCAGTCCCAATTTTGGTGGCAGTAGAAGGTTCGTTGTGGTAGAACAGTAAGCTAGCAAAGAAATCAGCTATGTATTTCTAATTATTTCAAAGCATGCTTTAGTTAAGAATTTTTGCCCTGGGGAAGGCCATGAAGGACAGACATACAGTATAGAGTCTAACAAAGTTGATAATAATGAATTAATTATGACTCTGTCATAAAACCAGAGCTGTGAAGAAAGAACCTCAACCAGCAAATGTCTTTAAACTGTTTAATTGTTAGAGATCAGCAGATCAGTAATTTATTGTATCTACATCTTTATTCATCTTCATCTTCTTGAGTGTTTATATGAAGAACACATTGTATTTCTACCTCCTTTAGTTCAGGAACTGTTTCTCAAACCCTTTTAAAGCCTTTAGGAATGTATATAATGACTTTCTACTTGCTTGTCTAATGTTAGGTCAATTCTCCATGTGTAATGCCATGCTGTAAGGTTTTTGTGAGCAGTTGTCATCATGTGGGTTACAGAAAAAGAGAAAGGTTTTATCTCATATGAGAGTGAAGCTAAGCCTTTTGCTCTGTTGCTAAATAGAGTTTTAAAAGGTTTGGAATCTATATTGCATTTTACTGGTGAATTTAAGCGAGTTTAAAGCAGCTAATTTACAGCTAAGTTTTTAAAGGTCTTATGGCATATGTTGTCTGAGGATTTCAATGGTTGTCCAGCACGAAAATGCTTCAAAAAATTAGTCCTTACTGTATGATGTCTTTAGCTTAGGACACTGCTGGCTCGTGAACAGCTTGTTGTCCACTGGGATCCCCAGGTCCTTCTCCACAGAGCTGCTTTCCAGTAGGTCAGACCCCAACCAGTACTGGTGCCTGAGGTTATTGTATCTCAGGTGCAGGACCCTGCACTTGCCTTTGTTGCATTTCAGAGGGTTCCTCTCTGTCCATCTCTCCAAGGTGTCAAGGTCCTTCTGAAGGGCTGTACAGCCGCCTGGGATTAAGCAACTCCTCCCAGCTTTGTGTCGTCAGTGAACTCCCTGAGGAGACAAAGCATCTTCATCACTCATGGAGAAGTTAAACAATGCTGGGCACAGTACTGACCCTTTGGGGACACCACTAGTGACAGGTCTTCAATCAGACCCTGTGCCACTAACTATGACCCTCTGGGATCTGCTGTTCAGCCAGTTCTCAATGCACCTCACTATCCACTCATCCAGGCCACACTTTCTGAATTTGCCTATGAGGATGTTGTGAAGGAAAGTGTTGATGGGGTAAGCAGGTTTGCTCAGCAAGGTGCAAATAATGCCCAGGTCCATGGGCTCAGTCCCAATACAGACCATTCACTTAAGAATTGGACTTGATGACCTTTGTGAATGCCTTCAAACTCAGAATATTCTCTGAATATCTGTGAAGGCCTTGCTGTATTCGAGGTTGACAATACCCAGTACTCTCCCCTCATCCATCCAATAAAACAACAATGTAGTTATTTCATCATAGAAGGCAATCAGCTTGGTCAAACATTATTTCTCTCTGATGAATTCATGCTGACTACTCTTGATCTCCTTCTTCACATTCACATGGATAGAGGCAGCCTCCAGAATGAGGCACTCTATCACCATTCCAGGTGACTGAGGTGAGGTGGACTGGGTGGTAGTTCTCTGGACTCTCCTTCTTGCCCTTTCTGAAGACTGGAGTGATATTTGCTTTCTTCCAGTCCTCAGGCACCTCCCCTGATCATCTCAACCTTTCAAAGATGATCATGAGTGGCCCAGCTGTGATATCCATTAGCTCTCTCAGTACTCATGGGTACATCCCATCAAGGACTATGGACTTCTGGATGTCAGGTTTGCTTAGGCATTCTCTAACCCAATCCTCCTTGACCAGTGGAAAGTCTTCCTTCCAACATTGCTTGTCCCTAGTCTCCTGGGTTAGAGATTCCTGAGGACTGGTCTTGTCAGTGAAGACTAATGCAAAGACATACAGTAATTCTGCCTTATCCAAGTCCTCTGTTACTGGAGTCCTCCCTCCATTTAGTAAAAGGCCCACATTATCCTTAGTTTTTCTTTTGTTACTGATGTATTTGAAGAAGCCCTTCTTGTTGTCCTTGACATCCTTGACCAGATTTAATTCCAGATGGACCTTGACTTTGACTCATGGCAACTTACTCTGACAACCTCTCTGTATTCATTCCAAATGGCCTGAACCTGCTTCCACCTCCTGTGTATTTCCTGATTATGTCTGGGTAATGACAGTAATTCATTCATCCATGAAGGTCTCTTACCTCCTTTACCCAATTTCTTGTTCGTTGGGATCCATGATTCTTGAACCTGGAAGAAGTGATCCTTGAATATCAACCAGCTCTCTAGAACCGCTTTTCCCTGCAGGATCTGTTCCCATGGGATTCTTCTGAGAAGATCCCTAAAGAGCCTAAAGTTAGCTCCACTGAAGTCCCTGGTTGTAATCATAGTCACTGCCCTGATTTCTCCTCTCCCAAGAGTGAACTTCACATTCTCATGATAACTGAAGCCAAGGCTGCCTCCAACCTTCACATCTTCAACAAGGCCGTCCCTGTTTCTTAGTATGAGGTCAAGCAGCACAGCATTCCTTGTGGAATTGTTCACCACCTGTGTCAGTTGTATACAAATATCCAAAGGGAGGATTCAAATATGGTGGAGTCAGGCTCTTCCCAGCAGTGCACAATGACAGGACACAGAGCAAAAATGCATGATACTTGCTTTGACCAGTAAAAAACACTTAGCTACTGTGAGGGTGACTGAGTGCCAGCACATATTTCCCAGGGAGGCTGTGGAATCTCCATCACTGCAGATATCCAACAACCATCTGGACCCTCTGGACCTGTGAGAGACACCACTTGTCACTAATGTCCCCCTGGACATCAGCTGTTGACTACCACTTTTTGGATGTGACCGTCTGGCCAATCCCCTTTCCACCAAATACTCTATACATCAAGTCTGTCTCTTCAATTTAGAGAGAATATTGTAGAGAACAATTTCAAAGGCCTTACACAAGTCCAGGCTGATGACATCCATAGCTCTTCCCTTGTCCACTAATGAAGGCCATCATAGAAGGCCACTAGGTTGGTCAGGCAAGCTTTTCTCTTGATGTAGGTCTGTAAGTTGTCTCAAATCACTTCCCTGACTTCCATGTGCCGTAGCACAGCTTCATGGAGAATCTGTTCCATGATATTCCAAGGCACGGAGGGGAGGTGGATGGGTCAGTAGTTCCCAGGGTCCTTCTTTCTACCCTTTTGAAAATGAGCTCAATGTTTCCCTCTTTCTGATCAACTGTGACTTCCCCTGACTGCCATGACTTTTTGAATATCATGAAGTTGCCTTGGCAACTACATCAGCCAATTTCCTCAGGACTCTGGGATGCATCTCCTCAAGTCCCATAGAATTATGTATGATCTGGGTCCTCAGATGGTCACAAACCTAACCATCTCTTACAGTGGGAAGAGCTTTGCTCCCCTAGTTCCCATCATAAGGTTTGTCCACTCTAGAGGTGTGCCGACAGAGGTTGCCATTGAAGACTGAGGCATAAAAGTTGAGTACCTCAACCTTCTCCTCATCTGTTGTTACCAGTTTTTTGACCTTCTCTTTTTGGTTAATATAACTGTAGAAGTCCTTCTTATGATTCTTTGTGTCCCTTGCCAAGTTGAACTCCACCTTTGCCTTGGTCTTTCTCATCCCATCCCTACACAACTGAACAGTGTTGTAGTGCTGTTGCCAAGATACCTGTTCCTGCTTCACTGCCTCTGCATTTCCTTCTTTCCCTTTAGTTTGACTAGTAGTTCCCTACTGTCATGCTGTCTCTTGTCTTCCTTGCCTGAATACTTGCTCCTGGGCGTTGCTAGCTCTTGTGCTTTATGGAAGGTGGCATCGTTAAAGGTCTGCCAGCTCTGTTCTGCTTCCTTTGTCCCTGAGGACAGTTTTTCCAGAGTCCCATTGCCTATCTCCTTGAACAGCTGGAAATTTGCTTTCCTAAAGTTCAGGGTCCTGACTTCACACTTCTCCTGACGCACATACCTCAAGGACTGCAGACTCCATCACTGCAGCCCAGGCTGCCTTCAATCTTCATATCCCTGACAAGCTCACTTATGTTAGAGACCCTCAGGTGCTGAATCTCCTCTGGTAGGGCTGTCTCCATGCATTTCAGGAGTCTCCTGGATTGCCTACAACTTGCTGTGCTACTTTTACAGCAGATGTGTGGGTGGTTTGAAGTCCCTCAGTAGGACAAGAGCCTGCAAGCATGATCCCTCCTGTAGGTGAGACAAGGCAGCTTCATCAATAGACTGCCCTTGATCAGTGGCCCGCAGTAGACACTGACCACAAGGTTCCCTGTATTGCCTTGGTATCTGATGATTCACCACAGGCTTTTGACCTGCTCCTGGCTGTTCCTCAGAGACATGGGATTGTTGCCTATGCTGTGTGAATTGTTGTAGAGGCACCTCGGCTGGGCTGTCAGCTGTGTTGTTTTCTAAGGGGAACACACTTTAGTTCCTTTGAGGTATTTCAGTGGTATTTGCCTGTTGGCTTCTATTGCCTCATGGGCCCTTGGCTCATCTCTGTAATATTTCAAGTGTGCTTCAGCATCCCCACAAGCTGAGCACCCTTGCTACCACCCCATCCCTCTACCATTCCACACCTTGCCAAGTGCAAGCCTAGTATTATCCCTCACCCCCCTGAAGTCTAGTTTAAAGCTCTGTCAATGAGCACTACTAGCTCCCAAGCAAAGACCCTCTTCCCCCTTTGAGAAAGGTGAATGCCCTCTGATGCCAGCAGGAATGCTGCCATGCATACCATCATCAAAAAAAGCAAAATTCTGGTGGTGACGCCAGACATGTAGCTACATTCCTTTTTTGATGAAGCATACCTAAGTGTTATAGGCTCTGAGAAAGGAACATTGGTCCCACAAATAAATATGGAACTGCTGTGTGAATGACTCCTGTTGTCTTTGTATCTGAGGCAGCACAATCTTTGTATTGGGACGTTTATATTGGATAGAAAATAAATGTCACAAAGACTAGTGAATTAACTTATATTTTTCATATTTCTTCTAACCAAACTCAGGAATAAGCAATGAGTAGCAGTAAAATAAATTAATTGAAAGGTGCAGAAAAGAAGACTATCAAGTCTTAATACATTTTGCAGCATAGTATTATTCCAGCAATAAAAATACTAAGACATAAAAATTAATGTTTATTCTTAAAGTCAGAGGCTTAGTTTATTAAGCCATGTTTCCATATTTACCATATTCTGGTACTTATCCCATATTGGAACGAGTTCTGTTTAATATCTTCATGGTAATGGTTTTAAACTAAAAGAGTTCAAATAAGTCTAGCTATAAGGAAGGAATTCTTTACAATGAGGGTGGCAAACCAGTGGCACAGGTTGTTCAGAGCAGTGGTGGATGCCCTATCCCTGGAAGTGTTCACAGTCAGGTGAACAGGGCTCTGAGCAGCCTGATCTAGTTGAAGATGTCCCTGCTAATTGCAGAGGGTTGGACTAGATGGCTTTTAAATCTCCCTTGCAACAAAAACTATTCTACAATTTTTAGCCTCAGTATGCCACTTTATTTCCAATGAATTCAGGGTGTATGAATTGATTAATTCTGTAGAATAGAAAATTTGAGACTTAACTTTCTTGTAATGATATTAAATTCTTTAATAAATATATGAATAAGGAATATGTCTTCTTTTTTATACCAATACTCATGCTTATGAGTACTGAAAATTTAGTGTCACTTAATCGGGTGCAGAATAGGGAGCATGATTAAGATAGTTGAGGTAAAAAAAAATAAAAAAGCCCAACTGAACAAAAATATTTCCATTATTGTCAGGACTGGTAGAAATACATACAGCTAAGCATGTCAGAAGATGGAACTTGGGAGTATCTTGATTGATTTTTTTAAAGCTTATATACTGCAGAATGGTATTTTCTATTACCTCCGATGCTTTTTTGTTGTTTTTGGTTTTGTTTGTTAACAAAATTGTCTGGGTTTTTAGAATAAGACCACAAAAAATTGCACTGGATGCTAAAAAAAATTTCTAATAATTCTGTTTATCATCAACACTGTGTCTTGATGCCTTAGTAATGAGCAGGAAACTGGCCTTTGTTTTGGAGCTATGGCTTGTTATGATCTGGTTATTAAAATTATTAGAAATGCCTCTGCCCAAGATCAGGCACATATAAGACCAGATGCCAAATGAGTTTTAGTTAGTGGTAAATGTGAGGCAGAGAAAGAGAGAGAGAAAGAAACAGGAAAAAGGAGGTGGGGAAAGAAAAAAGTGACAGAGAGAGACTAAAACAGAAAATGTATTACCACTGTGGAACCCAGTGGTGTCCTGTCAGTCCGGTTCTTCTGGTCTTTTTGGTGGTGAGGGTCCTGCAAAACATAGAGTCCAAAGGATTAACCTATGCTAGGCACCTACTCTGGTTGGAGGCAGGGAAGCTTTGCATTCTCGTGCAACAGGCGCTGGATTTGCTGCATCACTTGGATCACGTGGAGTCCTCTGGTGGAAGGCCTCATGAATGAGTTGGGTGTGTGTGTGTGTGTGTGTGTGTGTGTGCTTTGGAGGTCTTTGAGTGTTTATGACCCCTTCTCAGCTGCCTTTCATGTGAAAGTCCTGTGTGTACCTGGCCTTCTCAGAGCAAGGATGGTCATTCCTTTGGTTTGGTGTGGAGAGAGTTCACCATCACACACCCTAAACCCTTTATCCTTCACCACCCCCTGGGCCTTGTTTACTTCTCCTCAGACCTGAGATGATTAGAGAACAGTCTTATCTCAAGTTTCCAGTCACAGTCCAAATTCCAGTCAGAAGGCATTGGGAGGGGTGTGGTTTGGTGGTCACAGAGAAGCAGTTGCTTCCTTGTAGTTTTACAAAAAGTCTTTCAAGGATTTTGACAATGTTTAAGACATTACTGACATTTCAGTCCATAACATCTTAAGAGGGAGCTCTGAAGGATACTGTGCTCTGTCATGCCCCTAGGAATCGGGGGGAGAGTTTGTGGAGAAGGAATTGGGTGCTGAGGAAGAGCAGAACTGGAAAGAGGAAAGTACAGGTCCAAAGAGTGACTGGGGCTGGATAGCTGGAAATAGAATGGGAGGAAGCCAAGACTGAAGGAAGAGTCCTCTGTACTGCTTCTTCACCCTGTTCCCATTTCTGTGTTATCCATCATAATAACGTGCTTAAGAGCACAACTGTATTTCTCTGACAACCTGTTCAGTAAATGAGTCAAGGTTTTGAATTAAAAATAACCCATTAACCAGAAGTACAGTTTGCATTGTGACATGGATATTGTAGAATACTGAATTCAGTTTGCAGAAGGAAAGTTTCCTTTGTTCATAATTTCTCAGTACTCAACTTTGCACACAATACTGTTTAAATGGAGGTTAACTTGATATGCTTTCATTAAGCTGTTTTAAAAACCTACACACAAACAAAATTGAAAAATCCTAAGCAAAACAAAAATCCATCAGGTGGAAAATGAGTTGTGCCATCAGCAATCTTTGGCACAGTAGGTGCAGACCACAGACCTAAAACTATAATTAATAAGTTACATTGTTCTGCAATTAGAGTGTTATTTTGCACAAGGATCATAATTTTAAATGGCTGCAATAGATTTTTTGCTAACAGGTTTCATGCTATTTATAGGGAATAGAAAAATGTAAAGACAACGGGCAGAAAAAGTCTTTTTTTGCCAAGACTCATCCCACTTTATTTTACTTTCACCTAATCCTACTGTTTCTGGCTTCAAGTTTTATTCATTCATCTTTTATGCAAGCCACTAGGATGCTGTCTACTTTTCATCTGTAGACTTCCTCCTTGACTGCTGCTGCCTACCTTATAAACTCAGAAAAATCCCCTTTGCATCCCTGAGTGATGCCTTCTGTCAAAGCCTGCATATACCTACCCAAAACTCTTTCTCTTCAGCTTGTTTTCTGTCTGGCTTCTGTAATCTTTTACCTTCATTTTAGTGGGTTCCATTTTGACCACTTATCATGTTCTGGCTTAAGCAGGGAGGAGCATCTGACAGTGTTGGACATATATGGAGCCTTCAGCTTCACTTCCTGACTCTAGAAATGCAAAAGGAGATGGACCCAAGACTTGAATATACTCTTTATTGAGATACTCCTCAGGTCTGAAAAGTTAATTAACTAGTTCATTAGACAGCTCTAACAATTTCTTCGAGAAACTTCCACCAAGTATATGCCGATTGTGACTGCTTCTGAAAGCTTATAAATTGCCACCACTTGCAAAGAAAATTGTAGATTCCTTCTCTAAACCCTATGTGACTAAAGCCTCTAGCAGAGAGAAGTTGGGCCTTCACAAAAAGTAAATCTAATAATGAATGTCACCCTGGATAGGTAGCAGAGATTAAAGGGCAAACTTATGCATAAGATATAACACTATTTAAATACAGAAATAAATAATGTATTTTTTAAATAATAATTTCTCTTTTGGCTTCCTAAAAGCCTTTTAACAAACAAGTTTGTGGTATGTGCACATGTATCTATTTGTGGCCCTATAGTGAACTTTTGCCTTTTTTTTTGCTGTGTGGTCTGGATTGTACATTTCCCTTTGCTCAAGTTTACTGAGTACCGTGTAAACAAACACTCTTTTAAAAAATTTGTTCTGAGAACTGTTACAGTCTCAACTTTGTGACTGAACTTTGTCTTCTTGAGACTATCATGTTGTTTGTGATGACAGGCAATGTGGGAACAAAAAGTAAATCCAAACAACATAACAATTTAATCATGAGTGCAGGCAGCTGTAATCCCAGTGGGAAAGGCACTCCCAAGCACAGACCACCTGTGGGCAGCCTGTGCTCAGATTTCTCTTGGAATAGCTCTGCATAGTCCATTTGGAAATACAAAGTCCTTATGGCACTGCAAGATGGGATGGGGAGTTGCAAGTAGTTAACAAAGTGATATAAAAAGTTATTAACACAAAGTAGCAATATATTTCTGTCACAGACCCAACAAAATACCATGGATGTGGTTTCTGGGAATCCCTCTACAACATTTAAATTAATATGACTCAAAATATCTCCCTTTTCTGAGAAAAAACAGAATGAAAATTAATTTGTGCAAGCTAACTGATGGTAGACATTTTTATTTATTTAACAGGGACAAACTAGGAAGCACACATTACAGGGAGAATGTATCAGGGTACAGGTAGGAACAGATGCTCCCTGGGCACTCATGGACAGCAGGGCTGCCATCCCACCACCCCACCCAGGAGCAGGCAAGCCAGGTGAGGCAGGCAGAGGCAGCCCATACCTGAGCTTACAGAGGGGAACAGAGTGGGCAGGGTCAGGCTGGGACATCAACCAAAAGCTGGGAAAGGCAGGGCTGATGGGGGCTGGTGACCAGCACTGCTGCAGCACCACTGGTGCAGGAGCTGGTGGTGCTGAGGGCTGACATAGGGTCCTAGGCCCTATGTAGGATGGGGAGAGGACCAGGGGGATACTGGGCAGCACTGGTAAGGTTTGTCAGTGCCATGAGGGTCCTGAGAGAATATAAAGTAGGTTTTAATTTGTATTTTAAATAAAAAGAAATATATAATAAAGGTTTGAGGAAGAGGGGAAAAGTCCAAAGAGACAATTTTTTTAAACTACCTTTACTATAATTATTGAATTTCATCAAAAAACCCCTAAATGGAGTATTGAGTGGTTTTCAAAAGCCAGATAGATGCAGTATTTCAGTAATTATTTGACACATTTAGAGAGTCATTTTGACCTTAAATTAGGAGTGCATAGATAGGTTCATATATGAAGAGATCAGACAATAATACAATAAGCATTGTGTCAAATGTAATTATGTACCAAGTTTTCTAGTTATAAATTAGTCTTTCTATACTATTTGTCACAGTTCAGAATCAATGGTACATGGTGGTTGTGGAAAATTTCTGCGCAAGTGGCACATGCACATCAAATTATACAGTGATGTCAAGAAACCTTCAGCATATGGTATTCTTTACAAGAAAGCAATGAAATAAGAGTTTGTGCAAGTTCTACATTTATAAATCCTTGGTCATTATATAAAGAAAGAGACACCTGTTCTCTAGCAATTTACAAGTTTGTCTTTATTCTTTCTAACCGTAAAATCACAGAACAGCTCCCGTTGGGAGGGTCCTCGAAAGATCTCCTGGTCTTCTTGGGAAATGGAGCCTGGATTATAGAGCACTGTTTTGGTTTGAATACTTTGGCAAAATGCCAACTATAAACCAAAGCGACAAAGGCTCCCTTCTCTTCCCGACAAGAAAAGGGAGAAGAAACCCCTCCAAGACTTAAACTTAACTAGTTTAATAAAAGAGGGAAAATTAAAAGTAAACTACAATATAACACACACTGATATGGTTTAAGATATGCGAAAATTTAGGCTTTAGATTTCAGAGTAGGCCTGAGACTATCAGCTGACTTGAGCTGGGCTGGGCCAGCTGACAGCTGACACTACTGGCCTATGGTATCCATACCATATTCCGACATCATCTCGAATACAAAAGCAGGTGTGGGAGGGGCTTAGTTCAGTTCCTTCAAGCTGTGGTCCCAGGAGGGCGCACCGTGCTGTCCCAGGAGGGATGGGAGGCCCAGGCCCAGCACTGGCTCACAACCACATTATCTTAGGGAAGTAAAATGTTTGTTCTTAGACTTTCTCTCTGCTTGGGTCTGTCTCTGGGGAGTTGAGTTCTCCAGAGTGATTTGTAGCTAGAATAGTGAAATTTGTGTTCAATGGGGAGTGGGGAGTTATTTTTTGTTAGTTCTAACTTGTGTGTGTGTTTTATTGTAGTTTTCTTTAAATTTTCTCTTTTCTGTTTAAATATATATAATTAGTTTAAATCTTAAAGTTTCCAGTTGGTTTTTTCCTCCCTTTTCTCAGAAAGGGGAGAGAGGCTCTGACACTCTGTATTGGGCAGTTGGCATGTTGCCAGCTCAACCTAAGACACACATATACAAAGGTAAAAAGAAACAATAACCTTACACTGGGTCGCCCACCCAATAATACAGATTGCATGACCCAGACCCACAAAAACACCCCAAAAAAGCTCAAGTTCCTGAGGGACAGACCCAAGCAGAGAGAAAACTAAGAATAAACATTTTATTTCCCTACGATAATATAGCAGCAAGTGGCGGTGGGGCCTGGTCCAGGAGAGCAGCAAAACACATCATTCCAGATTAGTAGCCGTAAAGGAACTGGACTAAGCACCTCCTACACTTGCTTTTATACCTGTTTTGATGTCAGATGATATGAAACATCTCTTTGGTTCCTTAAGTCAGGTGATGCTTGTCCCCTCTAATCTACGATAGACTATCCTAGGCCTGCCAAACTAAGGCCTACTAAAATTAAGGCCTAGCCTAGGCCTAGCTAAAACTAAGGCCAAAACTACCACAAGCATCCTGTCCAATCACACCTTGAAAACCTTGAAATGATCTTTTTTATGTCAAGATAAAACCTCCCTCAGTGCTACTATCTGCTGACCCTTGTCCTCTCTTCATGACTCTAAGTGAAGAGACAGCCTCTATCCTCTTTGAGGCTGCCCTTTAAGTGACCATCTCCAATACATACAAACCCCACAACCTTTCCTTGTCATACTAAGTGTAATTACACAACAAATTACACTTACAATTAGTGATTATTAGGTTGGTATGCAAGCATTTCTACAGTAAAACTAAATTCTGTCCTGATAAATTCCGATAACAGAATTTCTTCTCTATTTCTTATTATGAAACAGGCTTTATTTGCTGCAAACAAGAGAAAATATATTTGACAGTACAAAGTGTCCTCAATCAAGAAAGTGGGTTCCAGTTCATACAAAGGCTGATGACTGAGTTTTGCTCTGGGCAGTTTTAGACTAGTCTTAGATTATTACAGCCCTGTCCATAAAAATGAGATATTTACTTCTTTCAGTACTTGGACCACACTGTCTTTCATTTTAAACTGAAGTGGGTGATTATTTTCTTCAGGTGCGTAGGGGTAAAGGATAGCTGATATGGCTGTTGATGGCTGATTTGCACTGTTTTACTAAAGCTTCACAGAAGAGATCCATCTTATGTACAAAGTCATGTGCTGAGTTCCAGCAGTAAATGTAGACTGACAGACTTCTAGCTTATTTGTTGGGGTTTAGGATATATCATTATTTTGCTGAAATGAGACGCTTAAAAAAAACCAAACTCTGACAGCAAAGGACTTAAATATTTGTTTAAGATCAAGCATTTAATTAAGTGCTTTGCTGAATTAGGTCGTGAAGTAAGAAATACAGATTAATTTGTGTCTATGATCAAGCACTGAGAGCCTATGCAATAAATTTAATCTTATCAAATAGATATGTTATTATGCCTTCAAGGTCTGTTTTCAAAGATCAGAATCAGGGATTTCCAACTGATTTAATACAATGACATTTAATCACTTTCTGTTTCTGTGGAGACACATGAAAATATCTGACTCATTACAGCAATGGACAAATATTTAATATATTCAAAGCAATGTGGAAGAAATAACCTATATGCCAGCTACATGCCAAGAAAAATATTATTTGGTGTAGAATTGATCTATATGCACATGAAAAATGCTGTGTATCAATGCCTGACATGTAATTAGAAATTGTAGTTGTGGCTCTTAATTGCCTTATATGGCTTGGCATGCCAATCTATGGTGTTGCTACAGAGACTTATCCATTGGGAAAGGAAAATTATTTAACAGGGGTTTTTACATAGTAAATAAGCAACAACTTATGTACATAGAGTTCTCAAAATGCTTTGTTCTCATATAAATTCCAAATACAGATATCAAGAGCAGGAGAACTTACTGTGCTGGTAGCATTATACATACAATATTAGAAATTATTGCTTAGAAATCGCACAGACTAATACATTTTTATTACTTCTGTGATACATGTTTCACAAGTAGAAAGCAAGTCAGACAGATACATGGAAAATCGTTCTGGGACCTATTTCGCATATGGCATGCCCAGATTCCTGTGAGATGTCTTCAATAGGGTTAATTTACTTTCATGACAATAAATTACACTTTAAACTTCAACAATTTCATACTATTTAAACATGGTGCCATTGAGAGGTGTTACTGCTGAAGTCTGCTGCATACCTATCATTTCATGGTAAAGCATGATGGAGGAAAAAGATGCCTGTTTAATAATTCTTAGAGAGAAAACAGTGAAACTCAGGGCATCCAAATTCAGAGAAGAAAATGTGAAACTATATGCCATCAATCATGGTTAAATAAAAAACCTCCAAAATTTCCATCATACAGATTATAGTGTCTTTTATACACACTTGAAGTTAAGAATTGTTAGTGTACACAACATCTCTACTCCTGTTACCTTTAACAGCTCCAAATGCAGTTCCTATGTGACCAATGTGTTTTTCATTTTCCGGTCCAAGCAAACACAATACAGCTTATGGTTTTAAAAGATTTTTGGCATACATAATTGTTCTTCCTTCTCAGTATGCAGATTATTTCTGCTGAGTATTTTATTCTGCAAGGAAAGTAAAAATTATTAAATAATTCAGCAAATATATATATAGATCATCATGCAAAATACAAACAAATGAACAAACATGTTCAGTGGAAAATGCTGATTCTAGCACTATATTTCCATGAATACTGTAAAATAATCATCTTTTACTTTGTTAGTCTGAGAAACTAAATTCTTTTTAATTGTCATATCACAGCATATTCTGATGAATTTTTGCAGTCTTCAGGCATGCCACTTTTCAGATACTCATCCCAATTCTTTTTTACCTTCAGATTGAACTTCCATTTCCATTACCAAGACACTTTCAGCGTGGAATGTTATCATGATCTAGTGACAGGTGACATCTAAGCAGAACTTGACTTCAGTGATGTTTTTTATCTGGATTGTAGAAAAACAATTTTCATCAACTGTTGTTGTTGCCTTAAAGAACTATGTTGTAGAGTTATGAGGGATAGAATGGAATAGAATAGTTAAGCTGGAAAGGACCTACAGTTATCTAGTCCAACTATGTGATGATTTAAGGGCTGACCATAAGTTGAAGCATGTTATTAAGATCATTGTCCAAATGCCTCTTAAATACTGGCAGGCTTGGGGCATCAACCAGCTCTCAGCAAACCTTGTTTCAGTGTTTGATCATCCTCTTAGTAAGGAAATATTTTCTTATATCTAGTTTGAACCTCTTCTGACACAGTTTTGAGCCATTCCCACACATCCTGTCACTGAAAACAAGGAGGAGGAGCTCAGCAACTCCTTTGCCAAAATGGCAAGAGAATGGCTTTTAAGGTTGTTCTCCTGCCTTATGTAAAGTGATGTCAGAAAAGCTAAGGGCTAATAACGTATTGCAGTAGAGGTTGGTTCTGCTGTGTCTGTCCTTTGCAGTAGAAAAGAAGCACAGTTCATTTAAAATTATCAGAAAGGATTTGTTATTGATGATGACTGCACCAGTGTACGCTGGTGTCTAGGCACCAATATTTGCTGGGTGTTGCCCTGGAAAGCAGCTTTGCAGGAAAGGACCTGAGAGTCCTGTTAGACAACAGGTTGTCCATGAGCCAGCAATGTGCCCTTGTGGCAAAAATGGGCAAATCATATCCTGGGCTGCATTATGGGGAGTGTTGCCAGCAGGTCAAGGGAGAAGAACCTTCCTCTCTACTCAGGCTTGGTGAGGCCACACCTGGAGTGTTGTCTTGTCTAGTTCTGGGCTCCTTGGTACAAGATAAACTAAAACATACACCCTAAAAAGATGATGAAAGGACTGGAGCATCTCTTCTATGAAACTGGACCATATCTGCTATGAGAAGAGGCTGAGAGAACCTGGTCTGTTCAGTCTAGAGAAGAAAAGGATCAGGGAGAGTCAATGTATATAAATATCTGAAGGCAGGGGTTATTACCCACCCCAGAAGCAAGAGTAGCCCAGGTTCCTGTTAATATATTCCTTGGGGTAGATTACAGTGAAGCAACTGTTTGTTAATATATATATATATGTGTGTAAAGTTTATTTTAGAACAATTTTGCCACAACGGAAAGCAGGTATGTAGCCATTTCAATTATAAACTATAGTAATATAGCAATATGAAAGGCATAAAATTACCAATTAAGAAAATATAAGGCAATATATTTATATAATATATCAACATTAATACAATATGTAATCTATAGTGTATTAATATAATATATCTGATATATGATAGTATACATATTTAGTGTGCATGTATATATGTGTGTATATGTATATATATGTATATATGTGTGTGTGCGCGCGTATGTATATGTATATGTGTGTGTGTGTGTGTGTGTGTGTGTACACACACACAGACACATACAGATAAATATATATTTACTTATATATATGTGGGAGGTTGTACTAAATTGGAATTCCTGCCTGAGTCACACACCACAACCCTCTTATCCACTAGTAACAACTGTATTGTCTCCCTCAGGCTCTGCTGAACTTTTTGCTTCCATTTACAAATCTTTAATTTCTCATGGTAAGGTCACTGCATTTTGAAGCAGTGGCCATTAGACTTTTAAGAGCCCTGACGAAAGAAGTAGGAGCAAGGATCTCCACTCAGCCTTTGGATGTGTTGCTGACTAAGCACTCCTTTTCACACTGGAGATGAAGTTGACAGGAGAAAACACAAATCTGTTTATTCTGTCTAAGAAGTTCCTTTGCACTGATTTAGCAATTACAGCTTTATGATTCAGTCCCTTAAGGGGCCAGCTGCTTTCAGAGAGCAGGAAGGGATTGATACTCCAAAAAGATTCCTGACAAAAACTTCTCGTTCTTCCTTTAACACTGCCTGCAACTGCTACCTGAAGCCTCCTTTGGCAATTGTCTGTGCTGAATTTTGCTTCAAGAAACAGAGTAACTGGCACCAAAATTTGCAGTTAGAAGCCTTGTTCCTCTGCAAACTAAAATAGCTACATCCTGGAGATTTTACAGTTTTGTATGTCAGGAGCTTTCCATCATTATTTCTAGTGTAGTGGAGCTGCTGCACTAAATGCTTGCATGAGGCAAAGAATCACTCACCTGCACACTCCATAAGTCTTGTGTGCACCTGACTGTGAGTCTACACAAGTGCCAGGGTTGGACACACAAGGAGAGTGAGGCAGGAAATTTGGAACAGGCAGGCAGGACTTTCAGTAGAGTTGAACTTGACTGCACTGACTGCACTCTATTACTGTATCTTGCTTAAACCACAAATATCTCTGGAAAGTTACTATAATTTTTTAGTCATACTGGCTTACCACTAAAAATTTGCACTGATGTGGGACAAAATGTGTACAGTTAGATCTAAGCATACAGATCTTCTGAACACAATGATGAGGCTTGTACCTCAGACCATAGCAGCCTGTAAGGGTTTGTGACACAGATCTATATACTATAGTTTGGGTACTAGAGATTCTGCACCAGAATCACTGCCTCCAGCTGTGTCTCTGACTACAACAGACACTTCATCTTCAGTCTAAGGAGCAAGTGTTTCTAGTTACATTGCCAGAAGTTACTAGGTGTGGGCTTTTCTCATCACTTAATGGTATAGTTTTAAGAATTGATACTATTCTGTTCTATTTTTGTCCTGACAGAATGCAGAGGGAAATACAATTGCCTGCCTCTCCCTGAGCGCATAAACACACTGTGCTGATGGAGTTGGAACCTATGGAGGCAAAAGCATTGGACAGCTCTTGGTACAAAGGTTGTATAATTGTATTGGTACAATCTGTAACTATCTAAAATTTTCCATATTGACCAGATGATTTGCTGATTACTATAATGAAATATTTCATCCAAAGTTTCGCTCTGATGCCATGAAAGTAGGAGACATTTTGGTGTATACAGGATAAACGAAACCTTTAAAAATAAATTTTCTAGAAAATCGGGTTTCTGTCTTTAGGAACAGAAATATGTTAGGAGAAAGCTAAAGAAAAGCCACTCTAGTGAAAGACAGAAGCACAAGATTTGTGCTGATACTTTTCAAAATCCAGAGGGCTTTTATGTGCTGGTGGCAGCACAGCTCCAATGGTCTTATGTTAAGAGTCGGAGCATTTAAAAGACACTAAAGACTGTGTGGTGAAAGTACAGTAAACTGAATTTTAATATCCTTCACCTCTTGCCAATCTCAGAGGAGTCAGAAACTCAAAATTCCTCCACCTTTGCTGGCTAGCAGTGATCTCATGTCTTGCTCCTTGTCACACATTGAGCGGAGGCAATCTCTGCTAGGGATCTTTGCAGAGTTCTGCTTTTATGAAAAAGAGAGAGAAAAAGAGACCTGGCATTTTAAGAGCCACAAAACTGTTAAGGCTTTGTTTACGAAGACCTCTCTATATCAGTAAAATTCTGCAACTGTAAACAGTTCTGTTTTACCAGGCATTTTCAGGTAAATCTGAACATGTCAGTAGCACACATTAGAAGTAAATAAACACAATTAATAATGAGATCATAGCCTGAAGCTCTTGTTCAGTATTTATTCAGTGAAAATTTGACCTTTGGAAAAAAAATTCAGAATTTGCCCCACAGTATTTTATATAGGTTATAAAGCAATATACACTATTTCTTATATGCTTATGTACAATATCGGTTGCAATACATAAGAGTAGTAATTTACCCTGAAGAATGTACTTTATGTAGGAAGTCTTGCAACTAAACCTGTCCATTTTGCTGATAAAATAAAAAACTGTTCATGCTTTGACAAAGATTAAATCATCCTTCAGTGCTTATCTGTGTGCTGTATTTGTGAATATGAACAGGTAATTTTCTTCGAAGTTACTGTTCATGCATGAAATATTGAACATATGGATGAGTTTATCTAGGATCTTGATGTTAAATAAGTGTTAGGAATGTGTTGTGCTTGCACTGTGATGTCAGTGTCTTCTGGATAGAGCTTAAGGACTTTTCTGTTGCTATGAGGAACATTCTGTTCCTGCTTCTTGTCCTGTAATAGTTTTGTGATTATATAGAAGACAGTTTGTAAGGCAATCTCTTAATTTTCTTGAAAATTAAAATAACTTACACAGAAGTAAAATATTCTACAATATGAAAATATTAGAAGTCATTAATGGTTAAATTCTTCATTTCAAAAATTCCCTACTGCACATTTAAGGTGATAGCTACTGAATCTCTTCATTCAAAACTTTATCTTCAACCAAGTCAGTCCTTTATGAGATCAGAAGATGTGTTCCACTGTGTCCTGGGGTGAGCTGGCAAAACGCCAACTGTCCAAGACAGAGAGAAAGGGTTCCTCCTCCCCCCAACCAGCCAAGGGAAAGAGAAGAGGCAGAGGGAAAAAACCCCCTCAAACCAGGTTTATGCTGAAACTAACTACATGTATTTATACAGAAAAGAGAAAATTAAGAGAAACTACAATATAACAATCACTTACACAAGTTATGTATAACAAGAGATAACTTCCCACTCCTCAGTTAATACAAAGCCCATTACTCTAGATTCATAAGCACTCTAAATGACTCCTAGCAAGAAACAGAAAAAGTAACAACAAAAATGTTTCTACTTCCCTGAATGCAAACAAAATGCAAGCAGAGGCAGCAGGGGCAGGAGCAAGGCCTGCTCCAAGACAAAGGCTGGATCACATCCAGCTTGTACCTCGGCCATGGCAGAACTGAACAAGCCACTCCCACACACTGGATTTTACACCCTTTGAGATGATGCAGTATGGTATGGAATACAATATTATTGGCTAGAAGAGGTCAGCTGTTAGCTAGCTCAGCCCAGCTCAAATCAGCTGACAATTTCAGGCCTAATCTGAACTTTAAAGCCTAACTTCTTGGCCTACTTAGCTAAACCCATAACACACTGAGTTGATTGAATTTTGCTAAAGAACTAAGTTGAATGCAAAATTTAAAACTTTGGATATACCAAGTGTTTTTTGAGGTTTTGAGGTTACATTTTTAGATTCTATGCACACACAAACTTAGATAGGCATTGAAAAGGCATTAAAAAAAAAAAAAGCTGAAAAATCCCTTCTTAGATTAGACTACAAGTGACCTTGTTGTTTTTAGGTATCATTCTCTACTGCAACATCACGTTGTGGAAGCAGTCATGACAGATAATTTCATTAGTGTAAGAAATAATCCCAGTATCACAGGCAACTCAGATAGGGCTATGAGAGATAGATCTTTAAAAAGGGACTGCTCTTCCTCATATCTGACAGAATTTCAGGTCTTCGAAACCTATTCCCAGACCATTGTTAAGACTAAATGTAAATTAGACATGATCTTCTTCAGCTTTAACTACCTGACTGGCCTTAACAGTAATCTTTTTCTATCTGTGCCTTGTAATGCTTTGAAACATAACTTAGTGGAGACCCAGTGCCATCTTCCCTTCCTACACATTAAGCTTCTATTCACATCAATGGGAGATGAAGTGCAACAACTTTCCAAATAATGCAAGTTTTAGACATTACTCATTGCAGTGTTTTTCTATTCATACAATTCTACAGGACATGTTAACACACACAGGGCTGTGGTTCTGGAAGAAGAAAACCTAAGTGTTCAATGGGAAATATTGTCTGCCTGGCTCTTTCAAATCACTTGGCAGAATTCTGGGTTTGGTGTAATCGTAAGTATAGGATTGCTGTAAATTTACATGGGAATATTGGAGACAGGAATTTGTGCCACTGAGATTACTTTGTAGATTGATGTAGCAGCCCATCGAGATTAGTAAAGATAGAAGAATTTGGCTCATGAGGGAAAAACCCTCAGGATTTATAGTTCAACTGAGAAAAGTAAGAGTGCATAGAATGCCTGATTACACTACAAAAAGGATTAAACATAATTTCTGGTTTCCCATATTTTATACATATAAGGCGATTAAAATATTATATTAGATACAAAGTAAAATGAATGTTACTAAAATATTACATTGTCCTCAAGGAATATCCCACCCATCCCAATACTATAACATTTATGACTATGGTGAGGACCTATCAAGCCTCTCTTTAGATTGTCTCTCAGGTCTTAGAGCAAAATGCCTTCCATGGAAAGCTGAATGATGGAGTTTAAGTGACAACATCATTTTCCAGCTGTTCAAAATAGGTGTATCATGGTGTCTGTTACTGCAGTAAAATTAGCTAATGGCCATATCCATCTGGGCCCAAGCCTGTGAATTGTTAAGAGACCTGAATTTCTTCTTTTCTGTTGAGGTAAGAGGGAGTCT
Organism: Willisornis vidua nigrigula; assembly: GCA_021164005.1. NCBI lineage: Eukaryota > Metazoa > Chordata > Aves > Passeriformes > Thamnophilidae > Willisornis > Willisornis vidua. The sequence continues at coordinate 19,539,830 of JAJPCS010000033.1, forward strand.
AGAGTTTACTGAGCATTTTGGATTCAAAATAAGAGGAGCAAAGAAGATCTGTCATCACCTCCCAGGGTAGGGCCAACAGCCAATAACATGAAACTAATCCTGTCGTTGTTAAATTAAGTCCAAGACACATCAATATGAAACATGGTGCCTGTGGAAATTTGCTGTGCATTAGATGATTTGTGGCTGTTTCTTCTAGGAGTACTTGCAAAATATCTATGCAATCTGTGAAAAGAAATGAGATTTATCTTAATCTTAACATCAGTTCTTAGTTTAGATCCAAAAAAATGTTGTCTGCTTTGGGAGGATAACAACTTTGACAGTTTTCATCTGTCCAATAGATACAAATTTTCCCTTTTCTTTTAGTGGCCTGGAGTAACAATATCACAGCTGGACACATTTTCTGAGGACTTAGCTTCTGTACTGAGGACTGTAGGGCGTAACTTTGTTACTTTTTTACTTCAGCTATAATCTTCCAGTGGACTGACAAGCCTCTTTCCACTTGCCAGTCAGTCACATCTCAAGGCCAGCCAGGTTCCTGATTCAAGAGCTTTGTCTCAAACAGTGAATGGCACCCTCTAAATGGCACGATGCAAATGTGCCATTGCAATAGGTAATGGTCAGCTGCTTTCTCTCTCACAACCAATGTCATGCACGTCATCCTGATTGGATACAGAGTGAAAAGAAACAAATGTTTTCTAGGCTTTTAGCCTGGTTTCTTCCTAAGAAACTTGATCTCTTTCAGTGTCACGCTCTTTTTGAATAATGTTTTCATGGACCACTAATAGAAAAGTGGCTAAAGTTGTCTTCTATTGCTCTGATAAGTTTAGAGGAAATCAGGGAAAACTGTGGAACATTCTAAAATGTCTCAAAAATGTGAGATTATTATCTTACTATTAAAAACCATATAACAAAGACGAATGTTCACAAAATTTAATCTCCCGAGTGATCTTTTTTGTCTGTAAAATTAGTAATGAGATAAAAGATTACTGCTGTCACAAGAGCTCCACTAACAACTTTACCATTAACATTCTTATTATTTCCTTACAAAATAATTTGTTGAAGTACCATACAGGTTGATGCTGTATATCAAGTCCTTCTGTCCCCTCTGAGATATGAATAGAAAGACAAGACCAAAGAGAAACTCAATTACTCTCCTGTGATCCAAACCCCATATCTGAAAATGGCTGTGCCTTATAAACCATGAAGTCAGGAAAGTCAGCAAATCCATCATATTTATAACAAGAGTAACCTGAGTTTGCAGAAATGCAATGAGGAACTAGTCAAATAAAAAACTCATAGCATGGAAACTTAGCATACATGCAAGGGAAAACACTCAGGTAGCCAGATATCTATAGATTATTACATATCCAGATAGAAGTATTGATAACAGTTTGCTCATTTAATGATTCCCAAAATGAACATTTCCTTGATGTCTTCTTTATTTTATACCTTCTAACAACCTTTTTAAAAACATCTCAGGGCCTTTTTCTAAATATGTTACTCGTTTCTAGGAAAAATGAAGAAAAGGGCTTGTGGTACATGTACTACAATTAACAGAAGTCATACCTGTCTGGCCCATCTGTGATGTTCTTTCAGCATTTTATACTACTTGTATCTTTCTTTGAGAAAAAACCTTTTCTTAAATGAGCATTGTTCCAGCGTGGGGCAACATAAGTACCAAAACCCCAAATAATAGCAGTTGAAGCAAGAGATACTATTGGTATTCACTTACTTGATAGTCTACCTTTATTCCTTTAAAAAATAGGGGATTTAGCCACTATTGTGTCATAATCATTATGTTATTTTAGTCACCCTGACCTATCTACTCTTTTTGGACATGCCTTGTTAGCATTAGAACTTCCATACCAAAATATCATGCTATGGTTAGCAAGAGCCAAGAGCAGGAGCAGAGTCAAACAAATTATTGCTGGCTATTGACATTTCAATTATGATGCAGATGAGTGAAATGTTAAATGTCATAATGATTGTAACACCATGATCTAACTGTAGCCTGCTTCACACCCGGAGCTCTTTCTATTCCATATTGGTAAAGCTATATAAATAACAGAAATGACAGAAGACTTTAAAGAAAATTTTAGTGTCAGTAGATCCGAGTGGAATCCACTGCTGAGAGAGCAATCCTCTTTATTTTTTTCTATCCCTCCTTGTCAAATAGGTGGTGCAATTTCAAATAATTCCACCATGAACTATAAATTAGAGAGGGAGCAAGGAGTACAGAAATAACCTCTGTGCACAATATGAGCCCCCTTGTGACTTCAGGAGTTCAGGGACCCTGAAATAAGAGGTCATTCAACATCCCCAGGCTCATTGCTAGGTCTCTTTAGTTCAGAGGCTGCTGGTCTTAACAGACTGGTGCCAAATTATGTGTGATGGTTTTCCTGATAGACTCAACTGTCTGCCAGGGACTGAGCTGAGACCACTAAATTAATTTCATGTAGGAGTTAAGGTTTAAGTCATTTTTAAACAACATTAAATATTTCTTTTTTTTTTTTTCTCCAGGAGAAAAAAAAAAAGCCCTTAAGAGGCCAAGACAGAATAGTTTCTATAACATAAGGTAATCATAAATATGATAAATGTAGGATCTGCCTATGACTTGCTGTCAATTACAGAATTTATCCCATATCAGTTGAAACAAGTTTAATAAACCACTTAAGTGTTATAAGGTATGCTTCCTACCAACATGATTTATGTATCTATCTGCAGCCAAATGTATGTGTTCTATTTCTCTGAATATTAAATACAAAAGCCATGTTTAAATAATGTGAAAGGTCTGATTTAAAGCAACAAAAGACAATAAATTCAAAGTTTATGCTGGCATTCTGTTCTTTACTCACAGAAATTGTTTCAAACAGGTATAATGACATGAATTACACCCCTCTTACATTTATTTTTCTACTTCCACATTCATATTTCCTGAGTTTTGTCAGCCTAGGTTTCTCCATGAGTGTCTTTAAACAGTTCCAAAATGCAATTTATTAGCTTTGCTTTTTATTTTTTTAATGCAAATATATACCTTATATGTTTTAGTTTCTCTTATACACAATCAGAATATTTAAAATATTTATTAATTATTTTATTAACTTTGTATTATTTGAAGAAGCGACTGTAACGGGTCCCTCAGAGCTTTTCTGATCTCCACAGACCTGGCCATGTATTTAATATGCTCATTAAATAATAATTGCTATAAAATTTGTAGAGCCTTAGCAATATCAATAATAACAATGCAAATGTCTACAGTGTTCATTTTTCAAATACTGTATTGGGCTGTAACTGCTATGCAGTTTCTGTCTTTTTGTGTGTGATCCCATAACTGTGAATAGGAATTTAAGAGCCCAAAATAAATTCTACCCAAATGGGCTTCACCTGAGGATTCTATGTAAGGATAATTGGGAAAAAAACACAACAACCCAATAACAACAAAACAAAACACACAACTGTTAGAAAACACAAAGGAAAGTGTGATCTTTATATCTACAGCAAATGTTGTTGATCAAGAAGTACCTGTAAGTCCTTGGTGAGTGGTGAGAATGAAGCAAGATGACATTCAATAGTTTGATGCCTCAGACATCAAATAAATGCAAATGTCAACATATAGGGAAATACAAGACTTAAAATGCCATCTTAATTGTAAGCTCCTCCAGAGAGGAGTACGAATTATAGCTTAGATCGGAGCACAGAATGTATCTATTTATTAAACAAGAGAAAGTTCTGTAGCATAGTATAAAATCTCAGACTTGGAAATTAAGTTGTAAGTTTCAAAGTTAGTACCAATATTTAGGAAAGTCATTAAATCTTTTTTCCTCTAAAATTTCCCATCTGTAATACAAGAATACTTATTCCACTAGGTGAGTCTCAATGTGCTAATTATTATTGTTGCTATAGCACAAAAATATATGTATATATACACTACATGTATGCAAAATCCTACTGTCATATACTTATCTTTTTACATATATGCAAGGAGGGTCTTTTAAAGTTTTTATTATGGGCAGCTTATCACACCTGTTTCTGACTTTCCTAGTGTTCTCCAGCTAGCTGTGTTTGCTCCGTGTGCATTTATCGAGTTAATTTGAATTGAACTATTTTTGTGCTAGAGTGCAAATCTGCTAATAAAAGAAGTCCCTTAAAATTACTCTGGTAGGTAACATCTTTCTAATAAATGTTCAGGGAAAACCCTCTAGTTTTTCCCTCCAATTTGGTTATACATCAACTATGATTTTCACTCTGGAAACTTTTCTTCTTCGCCTTAAGGTATGATAATACAAAGACACTATTAAATGTGGAAATGACTAAACACACTTTTCATTGTAAATCCAAAGCATTTTTATTCTGTTGGTCTGAGCTTTGCCCATCTGAATTATATGCAGCTGTATGAATTTACACGTTTATACATGATTTACGTATCATAAAGAAGTATAAAAGTGCATACTTACCTACATCTGGCCCACAAATGAGCCGTGAATCTCTTAAGATTGCTATGGTTCAAAACTCTTCTGTAATGTTAGTACACATGATGTCCGACCTAAGTCGTAACCTCAGTGAGTTAGAGATCACAGCACAGCCAATTGTCATGGGAAATAGCAAACAAAATGAATAATCTAAATTGAAGAATATTACTTATATGAAAACTACAATATTTATTTTGTAGAGGAATTTTCCAAGTCTTGGACAAGTCTCTGTCTCTTGAACTGACGACATTTTGACTTACATGGATTCAGCATCCAAATTCTATTTCAGTTTATTTCTGAGCCTCATCATAATCAATTGACATTTTTATTTCTATTACATGTGGTATTTATTGCTATGTCAGAGGGTCTTCATCAAAATAATAATTATTTAAGTCACTGACTAACTGTGGTTTTGAATGCAGATCCATAACACAGTGATAATGTTTCACCTGAAAAAGACTATATTACGAAATCTTCAAGTAAAAGCCCACCTGCTAGTGCTTTTTCTGCCTGGAGCATGAAGGTCTACCAATGTGTGTATGTTGGTATTTTAATCTCATAATTATGTACTACTTATGTTTAGAAATCACACCTGAGCACATGCACACAGAGAAAATGCCAATAGGTTAAGGGTTGGCAGCATTGTTTATTTGGTTATACACCATATGTATGTATGTATGTATACATAATTTCATACAATTTAGAACAATGCATGTGTATATGGCTATAGGTACAACTTTCTAAGACACAGTCAGACAAGAAAGAAGTAATACCTAATACAGAAGTGGACAGATACAGAATGCAGAAGGTATCTAAATAAAAAAATCTTCATAGTTTTACAGAAAAAGAAAGTGTAATATAGAGCAGGGAAATGATGGCGGTTATTGTGATTTTAATTAACTTGAGTAATTTATGTCTCATGGATTTATGAATTTTTTCTTTAATTTTTAAAGAAAACTGGAAAGGAATATATTCTGTATTTACTCTTCAGAATGGAATAGGGCAGAATAAGGTTTTTTACTGCTGCAGCTGATTGTCAATGGAGACTCATGTTTTAGCAAAGTGATCAAAAGGGAGCAGTGGGTATTTTTTTCTCTGTTTCATGATACATAAAAAATTAGTTTAGGTCTTGGGGTTTTTTTAGCTTCTTTTTAAAGATGTTCTAAAACTTGTGGGTGTTTGAAATCCATGGGTTTCAATTGAAAGATTAAATAAACTATTACAGGGATCAAAGTTGAGAAGTTAAGCAAGTGAAGGAAGGAAATATCTTCTAATCTTAAAAATTATGCATGCCTACCTTTTAACAAGTAAGGTTTACCAGTCATATCTTTGAAAAGCTTCTAGTGACCAACTTTTGTTCTGAAAAATTCTATACAGAGTTGTGATTTACTCAACATTCCTGAAATACCCCTCCCCTTATTTTACATGCATAATTTCGTAACCTAGTTTTCCTCTCTTGACCTTTTCTTTTTCTTTTCATAGGTGATGATGGGGAAACAGTGTTGCTGTTTTTCCTGTAGTAGTAATGAAAAACCAGTTGAACAAATTTGTTCAAGCAACCCAGGAATCTCATTGCTTGGCCAGAGATCCTAAAAAGCCTCCCTTATGACCTGACTCAGAATTGTTCATGCATGCATTAAGAATATTTAAAGAAAAAAACAAACCCAAGACATAAGTGTTAACAATTTTAAATGTTGTAAGAATTTGAGTATTTTTGTACAATTTTGAAATTTGTTGGTTATATTGAATTGACTGAGTACTGAATCTTTCAGTGCCTCTTGTTCTGTGTTTAAGTAAGTGTAGGCCTCAATGTAGGCTTTAGTTTTTAGAGCAGGCCTTACATTATCAGCTGACTTGAGCTGGGTCAGGCAGCTGACATTGACTTCTACTGGTCAGTGGTATTCCGTACCACATTCTGATGTCATCTCAAATATAAGAAGAGAGGGAGAAGGGAAGTCCTCTCTCTTCTGGTCATGGCTGTAGTAGTGGCAGGATGCTGCTGCCATCCTCTGCGGAGTCAGGCCCAGCACCACCTCGCTGCTGTGGTATCTATAAGGAAGTAAATGTGTGTTCTCAGTTTTCTCTCTGCTTGGGTCTGTCCCTCGGCAGGCTGAGCTCTCTGGGGTGTTTTGTGGCTGGGGTGGTAGAATCTGTATTACTGGGTGGGTGACTCGGTGTGGAGTTGTTGTTTCTTTTTACCTTGTATATATGTGTTATACTGCAGTTTACTTTTAATTTTCCCTCTTTCTATAAACCAGCTAAGTTTAAGTTTTGGAGGTTTTTTTTCTTCCCTTTTTTTGGCAGGAGAATAGAGCTTTATTGCTTTTGTTCATGCTTGGCACTTTGCCAAAGTATTCAAACCAAAACACCTCTAGATTCACTCATTTGTCTGGATTCCTGTAAAATATACAGGTAGGACAATGAAAAGCAACTACTCCCAAAGCTTTTCAGCTGCAGAACTTATCTCAGAAGAGCACTGTGTCTATGGCTGTGAAGTCCAGCTTGAACAAACCTTTTTATCAGGTGAGGCAGAGTAAAGGTGTAAATGAAGGTGTACTAGAGATTCTCCACAAAATGGAATTGAAGTTACTGAAAATTTATTAGTTATTGAAATTTTGGTGCATATATTTAGAAAAAACACAGAGTAGAAGGTACAAAAGAACCCTGTTTAAAAAGAGGAGCAGGACATATGGATGCTTAACAAAAAAGTCAAGAAATACTAAAGAAATACTAGTAAGTATTTTAAAAAAAAATGCTGTTGGATAAGTTCCACTCAGCAGAAATATGAAAACTTTTGCAGTGACATGGATATGAATCTCATGAGCATCCTGGCTGGTGAGAAAATGAACGCTGAAATAAAGAGTGATTATTCCTAACAAACATTTTTAAAGTTTTTATCTGCTTGTTCTGTCAATCAAGATGACCCTGAAGGGCCGAAATCAGAGAGAGGAGCTCCAGAAAACACATTGTTTCAGTTGCTGAGATGCTTTATGAGGTATGCAGCAATGCTGTAGGGCTCAAGGCAGCTGGCATGTGAATACTCAAATCTAGAATTCTTGACAATGAGGGACCGTGTATACAAAATGTTCTGGTAAATTGAGAGCCTATCCAGGGTTAGGAAAGTGCAAAAAACCACCAAAAGTTACATCTCAAAACATATAAAGCTCATGCTTTAATGGATTCTAGATGACTGCTTGGAAATAACAGATCAGCTATCTTTGCTTAAATTATATATCTCTTAAAAGGCAAAGGAATATCCCTGACATTTTCCATATCTGCCAAGGTCATGTTAGTTTATATGCTGTCATTTCATGAAAAATACTTAGAGGGTCAGTTTATGAAAATAATTTGCACACCACCATAAACATCACTTTATTTTCTTAGAACAATGGATAGTGACTTTTGTATGTATTTATAGAAAGACTGCAGTGCAAACTACAATGTAGAATCACATCCCCCACACCGTCTCTTTGGAAATTTCTTTCAAGCAATCCATTTTTTTTAATGTCAGGCATCTTTAATGAACCACAGCCCTGCTCAAAACAGGTTTTCCCTGTGAGATTACCAGATTCAGATCAGAGGAAATTTATACATTTGCAGTTATTAGCTGCCCTTACATTATTTGGTCTGTCCCCAATTCGATTATATGCCCTGTCCCTTCTCAAGATTCATCCAGCCTTCTTCTTTCCCTCTTACTCTTCTCTCTTCTAATTCTCAGTTCTTTAACAGCATTAGTTTCTCCCCTTCAGGTCTCTTCACTGGTTGAGAGAAAGGTTATAAGAAGAGAAAATTCACCCTGGCCTCCTAAAATGAAGGAAAAATTCCATTCACCAGTCAAGCTGAAAACATGAAGTTCCAGTTGAACTGACCCAATTATGGCATGGCTTGGTTATCAAGCAAGATTTGTAATACTGAAGACCTTGATTTTTCATTTTAATTTTTTAGAATATAATATTCCTGACACATATTGTTAGGAAATGCATTTCTGACTACTTTCATGGTCCATAATATTCAGCTGTGACTCTTTTACCTGTATCTCCCTTTTCAGTCTTGGAATAATTAAAATAAAATGAGCACAAATTTCTACATTCAGGTTTCAGAAGTGGAAACTGTTATTCACAGACATCTGGAAGTTGTTTTTTCAGCAACTGATGTCTTATAAGTTGTAGAGCATAGCATGTAAAAGATTTTTGCTGCAGTATGGATAGGTTTGTGTGGCTGATGGTGTTAACTGAAAGAAGGGCTAACCACCACACTGTTGTGTAGTGAGCTAGACAAGAAAACCTCTTGGTTTAATTTTTGAAGGAATTACAACTAGGTGCAGATGGTACTACATATTCCTAAGACTTGATATGAAAGAGAAAAATTAACCATATATGTTACTGATGTCAGAAAAGGGGCTTGTTATTCTCTCAAATGCAGTAAACAGAGACTTCATTTTTTCTAATCTCTCCTTGGATACATCAGCCTCTTTTCAATCAAGTGCTGCCTTAGCTCAGCTGTGATATGTGTGGGTTTTACTAAGTCACGTTTGTTTCTTTCTGTTTGTTTTTTATTTGTTTGACAGATAAAAATAGAGAACAGACAGCTTCGATTCCCAAGACTAGGCCAATGCACAGTAGGAACTTGAAATAGCATCAATTAATTAAACAACAACAACAACCCCCCCCAAAAACAGTAAAGCAGAATTTACCAGAATAAGAACTTCCTATATTACAATATGCCATTTGCCTAAATACCAGCAAAGGAGTCTTAAAATCCTCATGAGGACTGCAGATCTTACTAGTTCACTGTGAACAGAAAGATAGTCAGAAATAATCCACTTAATAATATTCTTCAAGTGACCTGGATAAAAAGAAAACAAAAACAAAAACAAAACAACCAAACAAACCCCAAGAAAAAAACCAAACAGAAGCCCTTCCCTGCTTTTTGTCAGAAACAGAAACTGTTGTTAAATTCAAACTGAACTGGATCAACTAACATGTCAGTAGTATCTTTCAGACAGCAGGGACATTCCACTCTCCTGCTGTTTTCTTGGGAAGGGGAACCTTTGTGTACAACTTGTACAAGTGAATAGTAAAAGAAGATCCAATTCAAAACTCAGTAAAGATAAGGGAGTCCTTCTGTTGCCTTCATGTGCTGCAGATGACAGCACAAGTGGTTTGCAGCTACCCTGATACAGGGACAGCGTATAACCATTCCTAAGTGTAGCAGCAAGAGTATCCATAGAAAAACGCAAAATCAAAACTACTGAGAGAAGAATCTCTTTGTTTTAACATGAGTATTCAAGATATTAAATGAATGGGGATTGTGTTCGAATATTTCACTACATTATTAGTTAAATTTTAAAGTATTTAATTATATATAAATTTTCTTTATGCCCATATATAGTAGACATCTGTGAGTTATTTCCTCTGTTATCACAATAATTAATAATTGATGAAAGAAAGGAAAAGCTACAAATTACTTTTATTTTTACTTTTTATGCTTCAGTATATTAGGCTGTTTGGGTAATTTATATAACTGAGTTTTCAAAAACTGTATAATTACAAATGCTGTCATTTACATTTACAGAAGAAAAATATAGATTTATAAAAGTAGATATTAAAACCAGAGAAAAATAAGGGCTGAAAAATTCTTTCCGAGCTCACCCTTGGTATTATAATAGTTATTGAAACACTGGGACAGAAATTACAGAAGTCATTTGAATACAAAAGAAGGAATTATCTGATCAATGTTACTTTTCTTTCTGAGAAGAAATCAATCTTCACAAGAGTTTTTTGAATTGTCACTGCTCAGACATGATATTCCATATGTTTTCTAGCATGTAGATATTTAATACTTTAAGACAGCATGATCACAACCCATTATAATTTTGAGTTTTTAACACTTTATAGCCAGTATGGTCAGGTCGAAATACTTACATGAAAGAGAAGTCTGAGAAGACATCCGATATTTGATTGGAACATCCTTCTCATTTGGAAAGTGTCTGTCATTTGAACATTAATCATTCTCCAGTTATGCTGTGATTCATGATTTACTCTAGGCAAAAGAAAAGAAACAATACTGAACAAGCTCCTGAAAGAAACAAAACAAAGCAGGAGCTGAAACAAAAAGTAAATAAAGATTTTATTGTCTTTAATAATTTTATACTATCTTTAACTCTTGAATGTTTGTTATTCATCATAACACAAACCCATACCTTTATTCCTAACCATCAGTTTCAAGGAAGTAATAATATTGATTCTACTTCTAATAATAATAAGGATGATACTACCACTGATAGTGGTAACTATAGTATTAACACCAATACTATGTTGCAAACACATACTCTTTAAAATTTGTAAGTCAAAACCACATTTGGCCTATTGTGTTTGGCCTCAAATGGTAAAATTTCAGCATTTGTGGTGTATATTGCAGGGTGTATCTGAGTGCTTTGTCAGCTTACAGATGGTTCACATAGCTCTGCCTGTTAGATTATCTTTATTTTAAATTATCTGTTTATGCTGAATTTTATTGACAAATACAGCTAGTTTTAGGGACAGCATAATAAAGAAATTGTGCAAGAATATAATTGCAGGAACCTTAATGCTATTGTCAGATTCTTGTGTCCTTATAAGAGGCTTATTATTTTCACTGGTTATCCTTTCTGGAAATCCGAGTATTCAGAGAATCCACTAATAACACAAAAATAATACATTAATAGCTGAAAGTCCATTGTTACCTTTACACATATTGCCTAACAGTGAATCAGCTTTGGTGGTGACAGCTTATAGACATTTATGAAACAGCAATCAAAGTTTTAATTAACATTTACTTCAGAAAATCACAAAATGGGTAAAGTTGGAAGGAACCCTTGGAGAGGTCATCTGGTCCAACCTCCCTGTCCAAGGAAGGTCATCCTAGAGCATATTGCACAGGATTGTGTCCAGAGGGTTCTTGAGCGTCTCCAGTAAAGGAGACTCCACAGCCTCTCTGGGCAACCAGAAAGAGCCTGGCTCCATCCTCTTGACAACCTCCCTGCAGATACTTGTACACTGAAAGGTCCCCTCTCAGTTATCTCTTCTTGAGGCTGAACAAGCCCAGCTCCCTCAGCCTTTCCTTGCAAGAGAGATGTTTCACTGCCCTAATCATCTTTGTCACCCTTTGCTAGACCTGCTCCATGTCGTCTTGTACAGATGAGCCCAGAACTGGACACAGCACTCCAGATGCAGCCTCATTAGAGCTGAGCAGAGGGACAGGATCACCTGCAGTGACCTGCTGGCAATGCTCTTCCTAATCCACCCAAGGATGCCATTGGCCTTCTTGGCCACAAGGGCACACTGCTGGCCGTGGACAGCTTGTTATCCACCAGGATCCCCAGGTCCTTCTCCACAGAGCTGCTTTCCAGCAGGTTAGTCCCAGCCAGCTGGAATACAAACTGCAAAACACTAGAGCCCAGGAAGGCTTCCAGGACAATTAGACTTAATCCAATCTGAAGACACTGGCCCATCTCCTGTCTTTTGCATTTGACAAGATCTGCAGTTTCTGTGTATTCCCTGCTCTGTACTGAAACTTGTTTTGCAACATCTTATTGTTCCTCTTACGTTGTGTTCATGGATTAGCTCTAGTTACCTGCTCCCCCCATGACTAACATAGAGTAATCCCTTAGTTAGCATGAACCATCCTCCATTTAGCATAACCTAGCCTCAAAATTATACTAACCCTATATTACACTGAAAGTTTTTACAATAAATTGTCTTTGTTCCTCCCCCTGAATTAAGTCTTGACTGTGCTTGTGCCTGGGGTTATTGTATCCCAGACAGATGTATTTCAGACAGTTCTTTTCCCATCTCTCCAACATGTCAAGGTCCTTCTGAAGGAGTGCACAGCCCTCTGGGGTATGGGCTACTCCTCTCAGCTTTGTGTCGTCAGTGAATTTGCTGAGGAGGCATCTACCCCTTTTCCCAAGTCACTGATAGAGAAGTTAAACAATACTGGGCTCAGAATTGACCCTTGCAGGACACAACCAGTGACAGGCCTCCAGAAAGAGCCTGTGCCACTGATTACAACCCTCTGGGATCTGCTTTTCAGCCAGGCCACCCTTCTTGAGTTTACCTACAAGGATGTTCTGAGAGACAGTGGTGAAATCTTTGCTAAAGTCAAGGTAGACAATATCCACTTCTCTGCTTTCATTCATGCAGGTAGTGGTTTCACTGTAGAGAGCAAGCAAGTTGATAATGCATGATTTATCTTTTGTGAATCCATGCTAACTACTCCTGGTCATCTTGTCATTCACATGGATAGAGGCAGCCTCCAGGATGAGGCACTTCATCACTATTACACGGATTGAGGTGAGGTGGACTGGGTGGTAGTTCCCTGGACCCTCCTTCTTATCATTTCTGAAGACCAGGGTGGCATTTGCTTTCTTCCAGTCCTCAGGAAGCTCTCCTGATTGCCACAGCCCTTCAAAGATGACCATGAACAGCCCAGCTGTGGTGTACATTAGTGCTCTCAACACTCATGGATGCATCCCATCAGGGCCCACGGGGATGTCAGTTTTGCCCAGGTGTTCCCTAACCCAATTCTCCTTGACCAATGGTAAAAACACCTCCCAGCATTTCTTTAATCTGGTCTCCTGAGCCAGAGATTCCTGAGGACTGGTCTTGTCAGTGAAGACAGATGCAAAGAAGGCAGGCAGTAACTCTGCCTTATCCAAGCCCTCTCTCACCAGGGCCACACCTCCATTTAGTAACAGGCCCACATTATCCTTAGTTTCCTTTTTGCCATTGTTGTTGTTTAATATATGTCACTCTCAGGATTTCTGTTTGGAATGCCCAGTACCTGTTTGTCTCTCTTGGTTTTTGTACTATTTGGAAAATGTATTACATCATATTAAATAAACTGAGATCCTGCATCTGCTAAGTTATTACACATCCCTTTAGTTTATACTTCTGTATTACTGTCCTTCAGTTATCTTTTATGTCAGTATAATTCCTTCGGAGAAAAAATATGGTGGTGTTTCTGTGAAAAGTTGTGATATCCTAATTATGCACTGATGATGATACTGAAGAATATTTATTATTTTTTATAGTTTTACTTGAATAGGAAGGATAATCCTGTTACATGTGAGACTGCAGAAGACCTGTTTATTTATGTTATGCTATGCTGTCTATTACTGCTGTCTAGAGGCCTTGGGATACCAGTTTGAAGGAGGCCCTGAGATTCACTGTGTGGCCTTGATGCTTAATACTTCACATCTACTGCAGATTTAATGTTGAGGTCATACAAGCATGTTCAGATCAACTTTACAGTGCATGTAATGTTTGCCCTACTTGGAGTGCAATGTATGGATTTATATTTTACAATCTGGATTTGCTGTACAGGATAAGTGGTATACTAAGGCCCCTTAGTAAGGTCTGGCAGTACATTTTTAAAAAACTGGACAGCCAGGAGATCACCTAAGTCCTAAACATGGTGAAAATTCTTTGCAGTATCAAAAAGAATCAGAGCATATAATGAGATGTAAAGGAACAAAAGGTGTAAAAATAGATTTGCGTAATAGAAAGAGTAGGCTAATCCATACAGAAGAACTACTTTGGAATGCAATCTGAATATCTAAGATTATTCAAGATGACCTAAAATAAAACTTCATTCCCTCCTCCCCCCACCCATAAAGCCCCAAACTAATGACCAAATAAACAAAAGAAAAATTTGTAATTTACCTCTTTTGATCTCTCTCCTGTTTCATCAGACTATCTCACACTGGCAATTGCTGGCTCCTTTCTGTAAATCTTTCATTGTAAGTAAGGAGTGCCCAAAAGTTTTAATTTTATCATTACTGAGTCAACATTACAGATATGCTAAGACAAGCCCTGTTGACCATATTTATATTATATTCAGGTTTTTTGTTGGGACTTTGCACAAGTCATCAGCACAGGCTACTAGCCAGTATAAATTGGCTTAAAAAACATGCAGCCGTGCTCACCTGCCATCTGGATTTGAAGGAAAATTTGATTCTTAGAACTCTACTGGCAACGCAGTCATCTATTGGCCAGGTCATTATAGTTGTAATATGATGGATAAAAAGCTGGCCAACATGGTAGTAGTGATGGAGATGGTAAAACTGTGCTTGCTGGGCATTTTTTTTTTAAGCAGATGGTACTTCTTCTGTTTCACTTCTTCCTAAAAAACATCATCCACTTTCCTGTTGTGTCGAGCAGAAGGTGTTTACCTCTGCTTGTTCAGCCTAGGTCTCTGTGAAACCCATAGAAGGATTCTTGGGAGGGAAAGTGGCACCATATCTCCATGTGACTGCTGAAGAAGAGGAGGCACAGGGCAAGAAGCAGTAGGCAAGAAGCAATAGACCTATTGCCAGGAAACAGATGATACTACTGAGTATGGGTGGGTGAGTGCTTTATCAGGGTGTTGTGGTTTAACCCCAGCCAGCAACCAAACCCCACACACATCCTCACTTGGTCCATCACCAGTGGGACTGGGGTAAGAATCAGAAGGGTAAAAGCTAGAAAACTCATGGGTTGAGATGAAGACAGTTTAATAGCAAAAGCAAAAGCCACACATACAAAGCAAAACCAGGAATTAATTCACTGCTCATGGACAGGCAGATATTCATATCTCCAGGACAGCAGGGCCCCATCACATGGAAAGGTGACTTGGGAAGACAAACACCATCACTCCAAATGTCCTCCCTCCCTCCTTCTTCCTTCCACTTGACATACTGGGCATGATGTCACATGGTAGGGAATATCTCTTTGGTCATTTTTGGTCATCTGTCATGGCTGCATCTCCTCCCAGCCTCCCATGCACCCCCAGCTTCCTTGCCAGCATGCCAGTGTGAAAAGAAGAAAAGGCCTTGACTCTGCTCTTCAATAACAAAAACATCTCGATATTGTCAACCCTGTGTTCAGCACAAACCCAAAACACAGCCCCATACAAGGCACTCTGAAGAAAATTTACACTACCCCAGCCAAAACCAGCACATATGGGAAGGCGCTGTCTCCTCTTTACTAGAGTTGTACATAGTGCCATGATGTTTTGGCTTGAATACTTTGGCAAAATGCCAAGTATAAACCAAAGAATAAAGCTCCCTCTTCACCCTGCCAAGAAAAGGGAGAAAAAAGCCTGGACACTTGAACTTAACTAGTTATATATTTACACAAAAAGTGAAAATTAAAAGTAGACTACAAAATAACACACACCTACCTACACGAGTTAGATATAACAACAATTCTCTACCTCCCACCAAAAACAGATCCCATCACTCCGGATCCATAAAGCACCCCAAAAGAAGACACCCAGCAAGAAAAAAGAAAGAATAACAATAAAATATTGACTTCCCTGAACTAAAACAAAATGTAAAGTAGCAGCGAGCAGCAGCCAAGGCCTACTTCAGCAAGACAGCGGCAGTATGTCCTGTCTCTACCTTGGCCAGGATGGGAACTGGGAGAACTCCTCCTTACTCTACTGTATTTATATTTGAAGTGATGTCAGAATATGGTATGAAATACCATTGGCCAGTAGGAGTCACTGTCAGCTGCCTGACCCAGCTCGAGTCAGCGGACAATCTAAGGCCTACTCTGAAACTAAAGCTTAAATTTAGCCCTATACATACTTAAACCCAGGACACATGAGAAACACTGTGTGTGAAAGGCTTTGCATGGGTAGCGTGTACTCCCTAATGCCTCAGATAAATGATATGTACAATCTATACAAGGATTGCCAGATATTATGAGTAAAAGGACTTTGTGATGCAAGTAACCAGATTTGAGAAGAAAGGACAAAATTCCAGTACTTCCCACAATACTTCCCACTACTACTCACTAGCAGCCAATTCCTGTTTTAACTCCCTTCAAGAGATCAAAAGGGAACAAAACCTCTGAGAATGTACAGTTGCAGAGAGATGTGATGGCTCATCAAACTAAGCAGAAGAAGTCCATTAATGTACACTGTATGGAAAAGTATTTTAATTTTTCCAAAGAAAGAACAGGCAGCAAAATGACTGGCAAGGCCACATAGTGGCTGCCAAACAAAGGGGAGTGTGTGCAGATACAGACTTTTTGGAAGCCTGGCTGAAGAACAGAGAAGATGGATATTACAGTAGTCTACAGTGTAGAATAACTGGAGAAGGCTGTCAGGTAAGCTGACAGCTTACCTAAGAATTTGTCAATACTGCTGAAAAACAGAACATGGAGGGCCAACTCCTGAATAAGAGGGATAGCCCATTTAGCAGCATAACCACAGGGATAAATCAGAAGGACCTGATTGAAGGGGAAAAAAATTATTTACCTGCACTGAAGATGAAGCCGGAGAAATGAGGAAAAGGAAGAAGCAGGTTTAGAAAGAGCATGTTTCTCATGTTAGAACAGCACGCATTTTTCAGGAAAACAAAAATCAGAGATAGGAATGGTCTAAGAGCATGCTTGAATAGGCCAGAATGAAGCAAATAAAGAATGGTGTGACCTTTCTCTTATGGTCTAATGTCCCCTGGCCATTACACACATACATGCACTTACAAGGATTTTAGAAGTAAATAGACATTATTGGGTTTCATTTGCTCAGAGTAAAAGCACTGATGAGCAAAAGAGGTATCAAGGACAGGTATATTGTAACAATTGCCAAGGATCTAAATACAACTTTACTATTTCAATTAACAGAAATGCGTAGCTGAAGTTTTATTAGCCATACAAAGGATACGAGTGTGAAAGTAGTGGGCTTCTTATTCAGTAGAGCTGCAACTCATTCTTAATAATGTCTAGATATGGGCCCAAGATTATAAAAAAGTACTCTCTGCTTTCATTATGGATAATGCAGCTGCTTGGAGGCAAAGGAAATATGCCTGTGGGGTCTAAAGACAGTGGCAGACAACTCCTGTTTCAGTCCTAGAAACAATAAGTTACATAAGGGCAAAAAATAGAACAAATTAATAACATGTGCGTGAACCAATCTGTTGTAATTTTAGTTCTGTAAGCCATAATTTCTATAACAATCCCTTATCAACATAACCACTTGTACTTAACATAATTATTTAAAAATCATCACATTAATTAAAGGTATTATTTGACCTTTGTTTTATATTTCTAACTTTTCTACTAACCCTGTATTTTCATAAGGATTCTGATGCAGAATTTCCATTTGTTAAGTGAGTTGGAGGCTGTACAGCTACCTGAACCTTTGTGTGAAATTAACAGTGAAATATATTGATTTTTATTACTTTTGTTACTAGAAAACAACAGACCCAAGTAACAGAGCTTCTGTAAGCAGCACTCTGCTGTAAATAATCTCAGATAAGTATATAATCTGTACAAAGGACATTTTCATCTAAATAAGCATTAAAACAGTATTCATATAGAGGTATTATTCAATAGGAAAAGAAATCCATTGACATGAGGCAAAGAAAAAGCAAATCATGTTCTCTCAATAACTGGACCAGATAAGATGGCAGTTATTGATTTAGTCTGGGATACCAGAGTACTAAATCTTCTGCTGCATCCAGGCATAGTTTATCTTTTGGAACTCTTACAGTAATGTACTTTTTATGTTTAAAAAATAAGAACCATATTTAAGAGCAAAGACCTATCTTTACATAGCCAGGTTTTCCCTAGTTGCTGGGAGAAATTACTGTATTTTGCTAAAATTTTCTTGCATAAATATTGTCTTGCAGATTTAATATTTTTTTCCCTGGTGTCCTCCAGGCATTGAAGCATTTTTATTTTGTGCCTATCCAGTCTAATTGGATGTCTTCCCCAAATGCAGGCCTTCTAATTTCTTATACTATTTCTGAGTATATTTCCTATGTGTATTTACTACCTTGTGAAATATTTCCAAATTAAAAGGTCAAGCTTCTCACTACACCATGGCGGGATAGGGAAAAAGGACAATGACTGAAAATGTTTTCTTCCCGAGTCAGCCAAGGGAGCACAAGTGTGACCTTGGGGCCACAAATAACATTTCATCTATAATATAAATCAATATAATAGCTATTTCCCTTATGCTGCATGTTGCAAGAATAACAGAATAGTTTTATTTGTGAAGCATGAGGTCAGAACCATCCTCTAATAAATACTGTGCAATTGGGTAAGTACTTATAGCAGGCTGAATGACCCCCATGTATTAGGTCACATTTCCTCTGTCTATTCTGATGCCAGGAGGTTTAAGAATGAAATGGGTCTCCACTACTTGGCAGACTTAAGTATCATTAGCACCAACAAAAATGTTTAAAGTGGTGTGAGAGCAAGCTGATGCATTAGCACCAAGCTTCACAAATTTGTCTTTAAAAAAATTTGCAGGAATGTTTCAATGTGTGCAAAATGCCACATAATAGCATTAGCACCATACATGATAGTTTCTTCAGATATGCCAGATGAGTATTCCCCATTTATAGTAGACTAAAACAGATTTGTGCACATAGATAATAAGAATTCATACAGTCCGAGTTCGATTCTTGAGTGTTCCTGGAGGGTACACAACTATTATCATCTAGTCCATAAAATACAAGCTACTGTCTTCTGCAGCTTGCTTTCCTCCTCATGTAAAAGTTTGTGAATAAAACTTAGCCATCCACAGGGGGCCAGAGATGACTGAGACTATATTTGAAGCTGCTGCTGGATTAATAAAAGGTTGTTTGTCAAAGTACTAGCATCTAAATTAAGTTGGTTGGATTCTCAGAAATGACACCATGGAAAAGATAAGACTGAACACCACAAAGGATTTTCTAGATCATGAAATAGTGCCAGAAAAC
Source organism: Willisornis vidua nigrigula (assembly GCA_021164005.1). Lineage (NCBI taxonomy): Eukaryota > Metazoa > Chordata > Aves > Passeriformes > Thamnophilidae > Willisornis > Willisornis vidua. The sequence goes on from JAJPCS010000033.1 coordinate 19,559,036, forward strand.
ACATGTGAAAGATCAGAGTAACTCAGGAACTGGATAATTTTGAGCATACTCCCAAAACAGATTATGTGGCCAGGAGTCATGTGGTCAGGATGCAGGACTGGTCAGCAGAGACAGATGTCAAAATGACACTCACTAGGAATACAAGGACTTAGCTGAGAATAATGAAAAAGCAGGGTTAGCTTGCAACATGAGACTACATGTATTCTTGTGTTTGTAGCTATTCCTCATTCCCTGAATAAAGTGGAGGGAAATCAATGCATGGTATAATGCAATTGCTGTCTTAGCTACATATTTCCTTTGTACTATTCACAGCCTCAATATATCATATTGGAGTAAGAGGTCAGAGAAATAAGGCAGTGAAAAATATTAGTATCAATTTTTTAATATTATCTTCACTGGCACATTTCTACTACTGTTTGGGTGGTAAAATCAAATTAGATTTTTGTTTTTGACTGTGGGTTACAAGAGATGTCTAGTGTTACCTATACTACGTGTCCAAAAACTGCAGGTCAGAATGAAAATAAAATAGTGATTTCTAGTAGCTATTTATATTTGATTTTCAGTTTTTGAATTCTTGGATCACATTTGGTTCATATTTTTATACTAAAAGCATAAGAAACATCCTAGAAATTCTTATGTAATCAAACAACTCCAGAAGGAGTTTTAAAGACAATAACAAGGAGCTTGTAATAAAATTGTGGGATCTGGCAATGGCAATAATTAAATTTCATTTTCTGGAGGAATAAAAAAAAGGAATGTAATAATTTTTGGCTAACTACTCTAATGGAATGTTATTTATTTACTTTTATCCTAGAATTGAAAATAAACTGTAGAAAGAATTCTATTCCTGTTTTTGTAAATTTGAAACTGAACATGATCTGACAGCTGCCTGTCCACTCCATAAATGAGTAAGCATGAAAAGCTATCCTCTGAAACCACACTGTCTGACTTCAGAAAAAAAAATTAAATTATTTTACATCCTTAAATCAGTTCTTATTTTGTGTATATTACTAGGATACAACTACTGAGAAAATCAACCAAAACAAACACATTTATCAACTCAGTATTAAAATCCCTTTAATTTCTGCAAGAATTATCTTTTATATTAGGTAATTACACTAGGTAATTTTTGTCGCAGTCTGCATTGTATTTATAATACTTCAATTTTTATGAAAATACAGATATTTATGTAGTATTTATTACTAAATATTTTCTGTCTCCAAAGGAAGCAGCTCTGTGTTGAGTAAAAATCATATCTAAAAACTTGAATCAATAGACATGGAGTCTCTCACTTTGTTACTCTAAACTCAACCACAGTAAGAAAGGAAAGTTCAAACGTCCAACTTTGCATCGCTGCCAAAATACACAATCTCTGTCTTGGTGAATTGAGTCAGTTGAATCCCACTGTGATGATGGAGTTCAGGCTGCAAGAAGAGTTCATGTTGGGCTGAGTCTGCAGTACCACCCTCGAATGCAATGTGCAGTATCTGTTTTGTATTCCCTTGGGCTGGGAATTTATAGCAAACAGTGCTTTTGGGAATAGTGTTAGCAACTGAAAAAATGCAGCCCAAGTGGCCTCCCAATAACTCTTAACTACTGCCACAGTGCACACAAATAATAAAAATAGAATCCTGCTTGTTCATCTGAAGTAGTTCCTGGATTTAAGTGATTGTAAGTAACTGTAACTTAAACCTAATGGTCAGCTGAGACAAAGACATTTTGCTTAGAATTCCAAGCAAAAAAATCAAGTAATATAACTGAGGCAAAACCTCCTTATCTTAAGAGTGGGAGCAAATATTTTTTTCTTCTTTAAAAGCTGGTGTCTGTAAAATAATACATAACAGTAATTTAAGTACATTGATAAAATGAGAAAGTGTTTTAATTGCTGCAAATGTTTTTTGACTAAACGATCTGTGCTTATACTTCTTTTCCATTTGTTTGTTTTCCTAAGGTTTTTTTTTTCATTTTAAGACAGTACGAACAAAGATCAGAATATCATATGGCTTGGCTCTGTTCTGAGCAAAAACAGCTTTATCAACGCTACTGCTGTGCACTCTGCTGTGACTTAACCTGACTACATCTTATCCTCTCCATCATGTAAAATCAGGTAAACTATTACTTATATGAATTTTGCAGCTTGCCTGAGATATTCACATTAATACTTCTGTTCAAAATTCTGGTATTACTTCTGAATGACAAAAGCTTGAAATGTAGCAGTTTTTAAAAACAAGCTCAATTTCTTATTTAAGTAATTCCAGTACTTATACTTTGAATCTATCCGCAGTCAGAAAATCAGTATGTCTCAGTGCATTGCCCAGCAATGTACAATACTAAAACACACAAATTTTGAAAAATTTATTTCTAATATTAAAAATGGGTAGATTGTGAGGTGTTTGCATGTGTTCATAGCTCTCATGTTGTATACATGTGCATGAAAGCAATGGGCTGGTAAGAGAGAGGATGTGTAGGTGTATGTGCTCAGCTGCCATCCCTAGGGGTTAGGAAGAGACTCATGTGTGTCCTCTGCACACTCAGCAAAGTTTGGGTGGTCATGGACGGTGCTACCCCTTCCAACAACCACTCCTTGGGTTAAGAAGGGTATTGTGTCTTACAGAGCCTGGGTGGCCAGTACTCTTCACACCCTCTTTCAGGGAGATGGAACTGCGCGCTTCATTTTCCATGTAACCCTTCTGTAACAAGGTGATTCTCCCACTTCTCTGTGACAGGCTACACAACACACAAGGTCAAAGATCAACTCCATCCTTGTTTAATTTCACTAGGAAGCAAATTAACAATGAAACCACAAACTCCCAGTGCTCAGCTAAACCCATCTCCTTATCTTATGGCAACATAAATGCAATCTCCCTTTGCCAGGACAGCCCTGGAACTCTGGAATCTGCTTTCCCTTCTTAATGACTTCCCGCTGTCCATCACTCCCTCGAGGCCTCCTGTTGCTGGCAGGTGCTATGGGGTGGGAAAACTTCATCCCCACATCCAAGATGCTGAAAACCACCTCCTTCCTTGGTGCTTTCTTTCCACTGACATGCCCCAATTTATATTAGTTGCTTTGTTTTTCCATAGCCTTGAAGGTTGCAGTGCCAAGGTCTGTGACCTCAACTAGAAGACAACGGAAAACCTCAGCCTTCCTGATGGCAAAAGTAAGTGGAAGACTGTAACTGGAAGGCCATGTTACAGACTCCTCTGGCATCATGATGTAGCTCCTCTGGGAAGTGTAACCTGTTGTTTGTTGTTTACACACCCAGCCTATATATATGGCAGTATGTACTAGTGAAGGTAGCAGTAAACCCAGGAACTTTCTCCGTGAAGCCAGGTCCTAGCAATCTTGATAATTTTTGGAGGCTGCTTGGTTCTATCTCTTGCCTTTTGTCAGGCAGATGAGACCTCTGCTGCATTTTTCTGTTTATGAGATAAAAATGGCACTTTCTTTTCATTGAATGACAATTGAGTCACAGTAATGGTGGAACTCCAGGTCCCTGCATCAGTGAATATAGGTTGCCTTTTCCAGCTCTGCTTTTTTAAACTGCTAAATCAATCGAATACATTATAATGGTTGGAATGGGGTCTGAAGTAGTATTTTTTAGTACATGCAGCAGGAAAAAACAAGTGAGTTTTGGTCAAATACTTCTTTCAACAATTTGTTCCATCTAAATGTTCTCTGGGTTAGGACAGGTAATCCAATATTAGATCAGCTTCTCCTTACAGACCTTGCCACTTTTATATGCCCAAACTATTCTTCCTATAATTTTGTTATTATTTACAGCTGTCACACAAGTGAAACAAATGTCCCCTGCAGCTCTGAATGCACACATAACAAAAACTCCAAACCAAACCTACATCACAAAACATCCAGAAACTTTTATTGGAAGCAAGCATGTTTTGAATTCAGTGTCTAAACAAGATCTAACATATTTCTAGTGTTATAATATGTTCTTGAGAAATATATAAATTACTAAAATATTGAGGGCATTGCCAAAACCTGCTGGAAATAAGTTCGGCAGTTTTGCCTTCTTTTGTTCGCTGTAGCTGACAAACACCTTCCAGAAAATACCTGTTGGATGATGCTGTTTGTCACCAAACTACCAGTGATGAACATCAACAGTATATATAAAAATTCTATGAAATATGCAAATTCATTACTTTAGCATTTTAACACTTTTAATTAAAATCAGACTTGTAAGGACATCTTTTGTTTAAAGGAAAATGAGAATGTTCTATTACATACTTATATTCCTTGAATTGTAATAATGCAGTATTGGGAGTTGCTACAACAGATGGAGTAACTTTTTATTTCACCTTTAGGTAAAGAGAAGAAATACATAAACAGAAAAAAAGAAATTATGTGATCAGGAGTAACTGCAACATGTTTGGAATATGAATGTGATTCAATGAAAGATGTGGAATTTCCCAGCTGAAAAAAAAAACAAAACAAACCCAAACCCAAACCCAAAACAAACAAACAAACAAAAACAACACACAAAAAAAAAAACCAACCAAAAATATCTATGCTTCTGCCACAGGCACTCTGAGTAACAGAAGCCATAGCAACTAGTTTTCAATTGTGCAATACATTTCTAACAGACCTCTTACAAGTAGAAAACCCACCAAAAATGGCATGCTCACTCAGCAGTTAGGTGTTAGGAAAATGTTTTTTGCTGGCCCAATTCAAACTGAATGTAGATTCTTCTGGAAAAAACTGAAATACAAAGGGAAATATTTAGGCTTGGAAGAATTCTGCCTAGCAGTCTCATGCATTTGATAGCTGTAAATGCAGGTATTCCAAAACACAAAGATCTAGGAGAAAGATAATGCACAGAATACTCTGATACAAGGCAAGGTCTCTCAATTCACCAAACCTTGCTGACTGCACATTTTAAGTTTTCTAGGATATTTTAAGAAGTATCATGAGTACTGTTTGGGTTAATAAATAGAAACTTATCTAGAGAATCAGTTTCTGAAATAGCAGGAGAACAAATGTTAAGGTGATTAAATTTTATCAAAAAATGTCCTTAAAATAAGTATCTTGCCATGGAAAAGTGTTATTTGTGTGTTTATTGTGGTAACATGTTGTGTCTACACAAATAGCAAATGCACAAATTTCTCTTTTAAGGTTTTAAAGTTGTAGGAAGTTCTGGTCTTTTGTTTTCTACTGTGTCAAACTGTGAACTTAGCCTCTGTAATAACTGAATTTTTTGGCTAAACTTTGAATGACCTTGTACTTGGAAAACGTTTTTAAATCCTGTTCAGTCATTGTAGTTGTTTAGTGGTTAATCCAAACATATTTTTTTAAAAATGGTTACCTTCTTGTTGCCCAGGTGTAATGGGGAACAAACAGTCAAGAGGACAGTGAAAAAAATATTAGGAAACAGAAAGCAAAAAAGACAGTTATTAAAGGCAGGGATGTGGAAAAAGTGAAGGCTACTTAGAATCATAGTGACTGGTCAATTTACAGTAAAATAGATTTAGAAAACCCAAAAAGCAGAGAAAAATTTTAAAATATAAACATGTTAGAATTATGATATGATGGCCATTATAGTCAATGCACATGTAATAACACACAAAGATAAATAGTTGAAAGTGCAAAATCACAAACATGAGATGACAGAATATACACTGAATGTATAAGTTGCAATAACAATTATAAATCATGTTCTAAGGAGAGACACGGTATTGATCCAATAATTGTTGGATCTCCTTAGATTTTCATATAACTGGAAGAGAACATTTAATGCAGTCTCCCACTTTTAAGTTTACATTTGTAATTGCACCGATAATAATGACTGCAATAGTAAAAACTCTTATAAAAAGATATATTAAAAATAGATATATGAAAAAAGTAGATATTTTGGGCTCGACTAGTGTAACTACTTTCTTCCTCTGAGAAAGGACTCTAGAGATTACTGTGCTGCAAAAATCAACTTTGACATGCAAAGGTATCACCAAGGATGCAGGAATCTTTCCTCTGGAGAAAGAAGTGGAAGGATTGGACATTTTAACGTATGTCCTAATTGACACAATATCTAAACATCCTTTGCTTCTTTGCAAGCACATACATACCAAGAATTTTATTTCTTGACACAGTGGTGCATTCAGGTCACTTTTTCCAAAAACTGTACAAAAGTTACAATGTAGGGGAAAACGTACTTCTTTAAAATAACAGGTATGATATTCCTGAGGAAAGATACTGACATTGGTGAAATGTAATTCAATTGGAGCTTATTTTGAGGCTAAAATATATTCCAACCCCATGTTTCAACTTCTTCCTCCCTTTCTTTGGGGAAAAAATTTGCTTTTTCTGAGTATCTGGCTTCCCATGCAGGCTACATGAAATGCACAAGGATCTGCTTTGGCAATACTGTTTAACCCTTTATTGCAAAACCAGGTGCTCTGCATATCAGGGTCTTAAAATAAATACATTTACATAGCAGTACTAGCCCAAGTGTTTCACATACTTGTAACAGATCTTCCAAGCCTTAGCTTTCAGTTGTAGAGTCTGAAATCCAACCCTGGAAGTGATAAATCTGAACAACTTTCCTATCTGAGGTGTGCTCGTGCATCCTAAAGTGCTACCAAGACCTACTCTAACAACAGGTTTCTGACTCCTGTCTTGCAAAAGTTGTTACTTAATTCAGAGAAAAAGAAATTAAAAAAAAAACAAACAGCAAAACAACAGAAAGGAAAAGTTAAGATATATCTCACTGAGGCAGGCTGGAGCCTCAGCACCTCACACCAGAACACCAAGAGAGATCTCATTCCCTCATCAGTGTCTCTAAGTACTTGAAGGGAGGGTGCCAAGAGGATGCAGCCAGGCTCTTCTCCTGATGCTGAGCAAGAGGACAAGAGGCTGTGGCCAGAAACTGGTGCACAGGAAGTTCATAGAATCATAGAATTGATTGGGTTGGAAAAGACACCTGAGATCAAGTCCAACCCTTAGTCCAACTCCAGTCCATTTACAAAATCATCAGTGCCACGTCCAATCTCAGTTTAAAAACCTCCAGGGATGGGGAATCCACCACCTCTCTGGGCAGCCCATTCCAATGCCTGATTACTCTCTCTGTAAAGAATTTTTTTCTGATCTCCAGCTTAAATTTCCCCTGGCAGAGCTTGAGCCCATCGTGCCCCCTTGTCCTATTGCTGAGTGCCTGGGAGAAGAGACCAGCCCCCACCTGGCCAGAACTTCCCTTCAGGTAGTTCTAGACAGTGATGAGGTCACCTCTGAGCCTTCTCTTCTCCAAGCTAAACAACCCCAGCTCCCTCAGCCTCTCCCCACAGGGCTTGTGCTCCAGTCCCTTCACCAGCCTTGTTGCTCTTCTCTGGACTTGCTCCAGCACCTCAATATCCTTTCTGAACTGAGGGGCCCAGAACTGAACACAGTACTCAAGGTGTGGCCTCACCAACGCAGAGTACAGGGGAAGGATCACTTCCCTGGTCCTGCTGGCCACGCTATTTTTGATACAGGCCAGGATCCCATTGGCCTTCTTGGCCACCTGGGCACACTGTTGGCTCATGTTGAGCTTCCTGTCAATTAGTACTCCAAGGTCCCTTTCTGCCTGGCTGCTCTCCAGCCACTCTGTGCCCAGCCTGTAGCGCTGCAGGGGGTTGTTGTGGCCAAAGTGCAGGACCCAGCACTTGGCCTTATTGAACTTCATCCCATTGGAATCAGCCCATCTCCCAGGTCTATCCAGATCCCTCTGCAGAGCCCTCCTGCCTTCCAGCAGGTCGACACTCCCTCCCAACTTGGTGTCATCAGCAAATTTGCTGATGATGGACTCAATCCCCTCATCTAAATCATCAATAAAGATGTTAAACAGGACTGGGCCCAACACAGACCCCTGGGGAACACCACTGGTGACCGGCCGCCAGCTGGATGCAGCTCCGTTCACCAGCACTCTCTGGGCCCGACCCTCCAGCCAGCTCCTAATCCAGGAGAGAGTACACTTGTCCAGGCCATGGGCTACCAGCTTTTCCAGGAGTATATTATGGGAGACAGTGTCAAAGGCCTTGCTGAAGTCCAGATAGACCACATCCACAGCCTTCCCCTCATCCACCAGGTGGGTCACCTGATCGTAAAAAGAGATCAGGTTGGTCAGACAGGACCTGCCCCTCCTAAACCCATGCTGGCTGGGTCTACTCCCTTGTCCATCCTGAAGGTGCTGTGTGATTGCACTCAGGATGAACTGCTCCATAACCCTGCCAGGCACGGAGGTCAGGCTGACAGGCCTGTAGTTGCCAGGGTCCTGCTTGCAGCCCTTTTTGTGGATTGGGGTGACATTCGCCAACCTCCAATCATCTGGGACCTCCCCAGAGAGCCAGGACTGTTGGAAGATGATGGAGAGCGGTTTGGCAAGCTCTTCTGCCAGCTCCTTCATCACCCTGGGATGGATCCCGTCTGGTCCCATAGACGTGTTAGGATCCAGCTGGCTCAGTAAGTCACTAAGTTCTGCCTAAACAAGAGGAAGAACTTTACTGTGTGAGTGACCGAGCACTGGAACAGATTGCCCACAGAGGTTGCAGAGTCTCCCTCTGGAGACACTCAAGAACAGCCTGGACACAATCCCATTCCACGTGCTCTGGGATGGCCCTGCCCGAGCAGGAGGTTGGACCGATGGCCCACTATGCTCCCTTACAACCTTGCTCATTCTGTCATGCTGTGAGTCTGTGATTTGCACGGTTCATACGTAAATATCTGGCATGTCAACGGAGATGCCACACAGATGCTCCCACGGCTCAGGAAGGGCAAAAATCCGCTGGATTCCCAGGCATTTCCAACATCCTTCTCTCAGCACCTTGGCTAGGCAGTACCTGCTCCTAGCCCGGGGGAAAAGGAAGGGCCGGAACGCGCGGCCGGGGACGTGAAGTGCTGGCAGAGCCCGCCCGGCCGGTATTCCCGGTATTCCTATGGAATTCCCGCTCCCTACGCACCGCACGGCGCGCCCGGCACGGCGCATGCGCGGCCCCGCGGCCCGGGCGGCGAATTCAAACGCGCCCTCGCGCCCTGTCCGCGCCGGGGCAGTGGGGCCGTGACGTCATTGCACCGCGTCCTCCGCTCCCCGCGGTTTCCGGCGCTGCCCGCGCGGCCGCGGCGAAGGGGCAGAGTGGGCGGCGTGAGCGGCGTGTGCGGGCTTGGCGCGCCCTCCCTGCCCTGCCCTGCCCTGCCCTGCCCTGCCCTGCCCTGCCCCGCCCCGCCCCGCCCCGCCCCGCCCCGCCCCGCCCCGCCCTGCCCCGCCCCGCCCCGCCCCGCCCCCGGCGTGTGCGGCCTCGGAGCTTCTGCCCTGCCCTGCCCTGTCCCCGTCGCGGGTGGCGGCGGCATCAGCGCGCTCCGCCGGGCGCGGCCCCTCCTGTATCGTCGCCGTCCCTGCGGCACTTGCGGCGAGAGGTTCTCGGAGATGGCCTCGGGGGGCGCGGAGGCGGCGGCGCGGCGGGTGGCGGAGCTGGATCAAGAGCGGCGAGATCTGGCGGAGGAGCTGAGTCGCTGCCAGGTACTGGAGCGCGGGGCGAGGGGTCGCCCGGGGCCGGACCGGCAGGAACCCTCAGCTGAGATTCGCGTTCCACTCCCGGGGACACTGCGGGGCACGGGACACCTCCGGAAGGTGAATTCAGCCGGTCCCGCGCCCTTGTCCTGGCCGAAACCACCTGTCCTGAGAGCTTTTTCATTCCTCCCCCGAAGCCACGATGATTTGCCTGAATCGTAATGGCATTAATCCCGGGATGCTGCTTTGTGCAGCTCTGGGGGAAAATGAACAGGCAGAGCGGTTTTAGAGAAATGCAGGTCTTGAAGTAACCTCTGGAGGTCATGTAATCTCTTGCCCAACGTTGCAGCAGGATTAAGTATGCCCAAATCGTTTCTGGGGAAGGAGGATTTAATGAGTAGTTATGGGTGTACTTTCGAAAGTTACCCTTGTGACCTCCCTTCATAGGTACACTGCGCTCATTTTTCTGAGTAATCGTTTATGGCTGACTTTTAGGTGTATTTCCTGAAAATATAAAAAGGTTATAGAAATCAGTGACAATTCTCTGCCAAACATGTGGGTTACACCGAAAGTATACAGCAGAGAGGAAGGTGAAGCCTCATGCTGTGGATGCTTTCTCGCTTGCTGGAAGCCAAACCAGTATTTTCACGTGGGATGGGGTCTGGTTAAAGCCATGAAGGCCTGGGCTGACATGGTCATCAGAAGAAAACATCCACCTTAGAGTGAGTTGAGGTTCCCTTTTCCAAGCAGCTTTGGTACACCTGACAACTGGCCCTGCCTTCTGCTCTGGGTAGAATCCAGACTTGGTGAAAAAATGTATTTCATAGGAGATCTAGGGGGAAAGGGAGCTGTCAGTGAAATTCCTGTTTGGAAATGCTGAACAATGCTGAATGATTTGAGAATATCTTCAATGTCTTGTGGGAGAAGTTCAGAAAACTCTTTATGTAGTTTACTCTTCCTAGTATGCAGATATGCACTATCAGACAAGATTTGGTGTAGGCAGAAGGAAGGCTCTGAGCTCTGCTCATTTGATAGTTGAATATATATATTACTAAAGCCTAGTAGAATGTAATATTTTTGGAGAGTATTATAAATAATGGAAACTTGGAAGTAAAGAGTATAAATCTGAATTTCTGATCACTTTGATAATGTAACTTGATGTACACAAATTGTAGTTAAGCATCTGATTTCCCCTTTAGAGTCATTCAATTAGATGTGCATTTCTACTTGTTTCCTCATCAGCACATTCCAATCATTTTGAAGCCAGAAAACAGAAAGTATTTTAAATGTATTTAAGTCTCTTGCGTATTATTTTGTCTTTCTTCTATCTTTGTCTTCTGTCAGATGAGAGAGTTTTCTGGGAGGGAAGCAGGTGAAAAAAGAACAGGAAGATAGTCCTGTGTTTGAGAACAGAAGCCGGTCAGTGTTCCGCAGGAATTTCTCCAGCGATAGATAGAATATAATATATACTATCCTTCTAATGACAAAGGATGCATGTCGTCAGGGTTTATTTCAGGTCATTAATAAAATAAAAGGAAAGTGGAGCAGTAATCTATAAGCAGGATTTCTCTGAAAGCACTGCAGTGTATCTATCTACATGCTTTACCATGTTACTAATCTATCAATAAGTTTCGACTTAAGCTTCTGTATATTATGTAAAGAATGGGGAAAACAGATTTTAATACATAAAAGGGGTGATAATCCAGTCAATTATGCACCTTTTCAATGTAGGGTTTATTTGAGATAAATGAACTTTTAAAAAAAAGTTTCGTGAAGATATTCTGAATTTGAATGGGAACTAAAATAGACTTCAATAAGATTCATCAACTGGTTTAGAAGTCAACTGATAAAATTATTTGGGGATGGTTAATCCATTTTAAGATCATATTTCATGTGAAAACTTCAAATATGACAGGCTATTTGAAAACACAAATTCATACGCGTGATGTCAATATTGTGTTTTTCTAGCTTCTTCACAGTTAAAATACAAAGATTTTGCTGGCCAGCTAATTCCTTTAGCAGAATTTTATTTGATCTGCTGTGTTTTATTTAGTTTTATTTACATCTAAGAACTTCTTTGGTTCTTGTGCTGTCTCCTAAAATTTCTAGATGGTTTTAAAGAGAATCATGAAACCATTTGTGTTGGAAGGTACCTCTTGAGAGCATCTGTTGCACCCCACTCTGGAGCAGGTTGCCCAGGATGGTGTCCAGTTAGCTTTTGCATAATCCCGTGGCTGGAGACTGGAATCCCTCCAGACAACCTGTGGAGGTGTGTGAAGGCTCTCACTTGAAAATGTTTCAGTTTCTAGTGAGATTTTGCTTATCCTAGGTTCCATGCTCTTGTGTAGGGTTATCCCTTCTGTAGACTGCCTTAGCAGGCATTTTGGATAGAAATGTTTTTTGAGTGTTTTTATAAAAGGTTTCAGTGAGAAGGCATTAAGTTTTAATGCAGCAAGATGAAATTGCCTGTTTTTTCCTTTTTTTCCCTTCTGAATAATACATTCACAGATGCATAAACTGCACTTCCAAAAAACAGCTTCCAACTTCCCAGCTGAAATCTAATTTAATAGTTTAACAGTGTACCAGAGCTTATGTATTTGTTTAGATGTTATCCTCTTGGATATTTTTTCCAAAGGAAAAGAGACATTTATCAAGTGATTGATGGTGAAAGTTTTAATTGGTTCTAGGACAGGAAACATAGACAAAGTTTTAGAAAATAGATGTATGTATCCAATGGCTATCTAGCATCTGAATTAATTAGGCCAAGTTTCTCTTCTACACACTTTCTTGACTGTTACGTTCCCTGTAATACAAACTGTGTTTCTGAAATGAAATCTTTTCTGGGGACTGCAGCCCATTCATGATAATTGGGGTCCATTGGCTGAATACATGGGAGTCTTTTCTGGCTAAGGAAGCTTCTGAGTCTTGGTGGAATATTGTGCACTATTTGCTCTAACCACTGGTATTCCAGGCATCTACTTCTGGATGTTTTCTCTCTTCTGCAGCAGAATCCTAGAGTACCTGACCCTTTTACTCATCTGGGATGGTACCCCTTCTGTTCAAAACAAAGTTCTTAGATTTATTCTGTCTTTTAAGGTAACACTTCCCATCAATTGAAGGTTCCTACAGGGTCAAAAACGGTATTTTTAAGACTTCCTGGTTTTTTTTCCCCCCCTTTATTTTTGTTCTTTTCTAAAGCTGAGATTCTGTTGGTAAGTCTTGACTCTTGCAGCCTAGGTTTTCAGTATTTAATATTTTCCTTAATACTCCTCAAGGCATTCCGGGAGCTTGAATTGTAATAAGCCAGATCTTGGAGTAGGACATGTTAAAAGCACAACAATATTGGTGCAGTCACTCTGTGAAAACTGATGTTGACTTGTACTTCTGTGAGGGAATTTGCAAAAATGAAAAAGTCAAATTAAGGAAATAGCGCAAAGCTACCAAATTGTCTAGTGAGGAGTCGTTACACAGCTGAGAAGTTACACCTCTGTAGTGGTTTCTTTGGGAAAATTATGGTTGTGTCTGCAATAAAGCGTTGTATAATTATTTTGATAGTCACTTTTAATTTTAGTACTCCTTATTTTACTTGAGACTTACTTGAGAAATTAAGTAATTCTCCGTGAAAACAATTGAAAAGAAAGCAAGAAATTGTTTTTTATTTTTAAATTTCTTGTTTCCCTTGGGACCTTATTACATTTCTGTGACAGGCTTGATGTTTTTGGGGGCCAATGGAAAGACAAAGATGAAATAGTAAGATATGACACACCTTATCTCTATTATTTGTGTTAACTGCTGCATTCTATTTGAGGGTTTTATGCTGCTGCTTATGACCATAGAATTTCAAGATCCTTCCGTGGAAGATCTTCAATACCTGTGTTATTACTCCCAGGAGTTTTTGTTTCTGCTTGATGTTTAAAAGATCTGGCTGCTGTTTCACCCGAGCTTGCTTTCTTCTTGTATATTTTTGAGAATGGGGTAGATGGTTGTGTTGTTTTTGCAAAGCACAGTGGCTCCAATGAAGGAAATTAGACTGGTTTGTTTGTTTCCTTTTTTGTGGGGGGAAGGGGAATGATAGGCTGTATATCTGAAACCTCAATTTGGAATGGGGTTTCTGAGCCAACCTCATTTTTTTAGCTTTCATGTGGTTTGCCTTTAATCCTGTGTATTTCTTTAAACCACCTGCTTGCTTTATATTGATTTGTTCCATATTTCCTGGTTGGTTTCCTGCAGTCTTTGTTTTGTTTTGTTTTGTTTTGTTTTATTTTGTTTTGTTTTGTTTTGTTTTTTTGATGAAAGGTATTTCATTTGGTGTAAAATAGTTTGCATTCCTAAAGCAAAGGATATGTATTTGGTGTCCTAACTCTTAACTCTCTTGCTAGAGTGCAAACACTTTCATGCCCCCTATTATGTAACTAAAAAAGATAGAAATGGTTCTTTCAAGTATTCTGTGATGGGAAACTTCATCAAATCCTTGCTTTGAACAAGACAGTGTGATTTGAGACTGGGTTTTCCACATCCAGCAGTGTCCTATAGTGCTGGTAATACAGAAAATTGGAAGAAGCAAGCACATGTCTTCTGGGTTTGCTTATGCTGTTGGTGATGTTCACAAGAGGAATTTGGTTTGTTTAGCTTAATTTCATATTTTTCAACCTAAGATCTCTTTATTTGTTGAAAATTATGTTTTGAGTTCAAACAAGTGTCTTAATTTACCCGTTATTGGTTATAAAAGTCCCCACCATCAGTCTTCATTTTGTTCATCGCAATTTTGCTTTCAAGGATAAGATTACATTTCTTGCTGCTAAAATGATGCTGTTTTCCTAATTCAGGACTTCCTTTCGAACTTTGTACTTTCTGAAGTACTCTGGTGGGGTTTTTTTGCAAGTAAATGTATATACTACTTTTAGGGAGTTCTTTTTTGTGTTATCTTCTCTAGCTCATGTGCTTTTTCTGTCAGCGATGCTTATAATCCCTGCTGCTTTTCTGTGTTAGGAATTTAGTACACCACTGCATGGTACTCTGCACAGTTTATACTCATGGCCCAAAAGGTACGGTCTGTCAGCCACCAGTGGTCTGCAGGTCATATTGTTTAGTCAAAGAAACCATACTGCCCTGAATGGTTTTCAGTTTACAAATGCAGCTCATACATTAAAAACCAGATAGCTCTCTATTAGTCAGAAAGTTAGGAACTAATCAGTGATCTGTCTGTAATTGTTTTGCTGGAGCAGATTCACTGGTAGAATTTCCACACTTCCTGTCGAAGGGTGATAAAAACAGATGGAAAATAAAGAGATTTTCCTGTAGTTGCTGCTGCTTTTGCTTCTCTTTTTAGTGGGGATTGGAGGGAAATCTTTAAGCATGGACTGTGTGTATCTGTGGGCATTTTTGGGCAAAATAGGATCAAGAAAGGTGGGCTGTTACTTTGTGCAAGTGGAGTGTCAGTGTCTTTGTTGCTTCTGACTTTGTTTCATGCATTATATTTTTTGCTGTTGTGAAAAGCTGTGCATAGACCTATTCTAGTCTTCATGTCAGAGTGTGTTTGCAGAAGAACAGTACTTCGTGGGCAGTGGAACTGTATTATTTTGATCACTTTGTGTGTCAGGGAAGGTTGTAAAACATTCTCATTGCTGTCATTAGCATTGATAACAGATAAGATTGCTATCGCTAATTTTTCTCATGGAAGATACTTCCTTAGCTGAAAAAGCAGGTGCATGCATTGGTCCTGGACCAATTTAACATCCATGACACCCACTGAAAATAGTGTAGCCATGATACCATTGATATATAAATAGCTCTTAACACCCTCCCTTTATTTACAAGTTAACATGAAAAGTGTATTAACTAACACACCAAGACATGGTGTTGCTTCATAGTAGATAAATAGCTATTGGAGATGCATGTCAATTGTACGTAATAGAAATGGTTTTAAATCAATAGCTGAGAATTGAAAGTAAATTAAAACCCCAAACCCATAGTTCTTTCCTGGTGATGTGTTTTTATGTTAGCAATGTTCTTATTCTTCTGACCTTGTGACCAAAATTGAAATTTTTGTGAGTTACCAGTGTGAGAATTTGAGTGTGTCAGTATTTATTCTGGATGAATTGTTGATACCCATACTGTTCTTTCAAAATGGGACAAAGTGTTTCATGCTTCCATTCATTAAGTGCTAATTTCTTTTATTAGTGATTAAGCCAAGACCACATATTTATTGGTGCCAAGGGATGCCAGCTGTTTAGTGCTTTGGGTGGTTTTTTGTTATTTTATTCTCCTATATTGCCATAAGGACTATAAATCACCTGAGTCTAGTTAGTACAGGTGTTATTAATAAAGGCCTTACTCTTTATGTATTATAGACAGAAGTAGTGTTGTTGAATAGGTACATTTATTTTCTTTTACTTTTGACAAAATTTAGTTAACTAGAATGAAATTTTACATGCCTGATCTTCCTTTTTAAAAATACTGGCTTAGAATAGTTGAGTAAAACTGAAGATGAACTGAGAGTGAGATTTAAACAAAAAACTATACTTTTGGGTTTCACAGAGTAGTTACATACTCACAGTATGTCTCTCTGTGAATATTTCAAATTGCCCAAGCTAGTGTGTAGGAATTTAAAATTGAGTATAGAGAGCAGAATCATAGAACAGTTTGGGTTGGAAGGAACTTTAAAGATTATCTAGTCCAGCATCCTCACCCAGGAATGTCTTTCAGTAGATTGTGTTCCTCAAAACCATATCCACCTTGTCTTTGAGCACTTCTAGTGATGGGGGATCTGCGAGCTTCTACCATTGCCACAGCATCCAGTTGTCCACGCTTTGTTTGTATCAAATCTAAATCTACATTTAATCCAAATGTAAACATTTTTAAATGGAAAAGTATTCAATTTAAAACTGTTGCCTCTTCTCCTGTCATTTCAGGCATTGTTAAAGAGTCTGTCTTGTACTTACAGGTGTCCTTTAGGTATTGTAAGGTTGCAGTCAGGTCTCTTGTAAGCATTTTTCAGGCTACATTAACCCAACTCTCCCATTCTGTTTTCACAGAGAGGTGTCCTGGGGCTCTGATCAGTTTTGTGGCCTTGTTACAGACCTGTTCTGATACAGCCATGTCTTTTCTGGTGCTCTTTTCACAGGGCTGGACACAGTACTTCAGGTGAGCTCTCACAACAGCAGACTGGAGAGGGAGAATTGTCTCCCTTGAGGTGCCGGGCTTTTGATGCAGCCCAGGATACAGGGAGCTTTCTGGTCTACAAGTGCACATTGCTGGCTCAGGTTCAGCTTTTTGTCCACCAGCACCTCCAAGTCATTTTCCACAGGACTCCTCTCAATCAATTCATCCCACAGGCTGTATAATAGATATTGGGGGTTGCCCAACCCAGGTGCAAGACCTTGCACTTGGCCTTATTTGAACTTTGAGATTTGCATGAGTCTGCTCAGGCTTCTCAGTGTCCCTCCATCAGGATGGCATCCCTTCCTGCTCATGCAGGAAATGCACCATTCAGCTTGGTACTGTTTATATCATGAAGATACATTTATGAAGGTATTAAACAGTGTTGGTCTCGGTGGACCCTGGAGGGATACCACTCGTGGGTTTCCGTAAGGACATTGAGCTGTTAACTGTAACTCTCTGGACAAGGCCATCCAGCCCAGTCCTCACCCAACTAATAGTCCATCTATCAAAACCAACAAGAATGTTGTAGGTGTCTGTATTAAAGGCTTTACAGAAATCTAAGCAGGTGACATCCATAGCTCTTCATTTATTTAGTGATGCATCATTCCATTTTATAGAACATTAGACAGTCAGGCACAGTTTGTCCTTGGTGAAGTGTGTTGTCTGTCTGTCATCTCATCCTTGTCACCCATATGCCTTTTCATAGCCTCCAAGAGCATCTGTTACATGATTTTACTCAGCCCTGTGGTAATGGTGACAGGTTGGTGGTTCCCAGGATCCTTCTATTTACCCTTGTTAAGAAAAGGTGTGAAACTCCCTTTCCTCCAGTCATTGGGACTTTGTCTGACTGTCATGACATAGACATGAATGAAAAGCTACCTGTTACGGGGACAACAAAACATTGTATTTGTCAGTAAAGGACGTTGCATTTTACTGCACTGAGGGGTCCTCTAGAACACACTTTGGTGTCTAGATTTACCATGTAGTTAGAGATTCAGTGTGGAAGAGAAAGACTGTAGCTGGTCTGGTTTTCAGATGAAACTGTTTGGGGTTTGGAAGGAGGTATTCTGTTTTTTAAGAATAACTTCAGATAATCTTGTCCTTTGTTATTAAGAGTGCACTGTTTCAACTATTTCAGGTACTGTTTAGCTCATGACTTACCAGATATGTAAATATTCTTCTGTCTGTCCACAATTTCACAGGATTTGGAAAATAATATAATGTCATTTCAGGCAGAGCTGACATAATGGCCCCAAATTCTTCATAGCTAGTCATGGTAATTCAGAGTGAATATAGCCAAATATACGCATATGGTCATATTCTCTGTAAAATACAACTATTTGTCCTTTCCTGTATTCTTGAATGCAGTGAAAATCACAAACGTATTACAAATATATTAATCTGGAGCATTATATTTAAATAAAAAACCATTCTGAGAGCTACTCTGAAGCTCTTAGATTAGCCTGTGCTCTCAAATAAGTGACTGAATTGTTAAAATAACTGTCAGAATCACAGTACTTCCAGAAAACATCTATGTGACTTAGAAAATTCATGTCCTATTCAGTTCTGTGCATCTTCTATTTATTTCAATGACTACAGTTAGTAATTTAGAGACATATAGCTTGAAATGAAAGCTTGCAGATCTTATCCTATCCTTCATCTATAAAAGTATTAAAAGAAAGCTTTTACTATCTCATATCCTCTCCTCTTTGATAAAAATTATTATATCCACCCAGTGCTCTGTGTCCAACGTGAAGTACTCAGCAAAGCAACTATTGGTGGAAGGCTTTACTGGTGAATGAAGGGATGCAGGGATCCTGTGTGCTCACTGAAGAACTAAATAATTGACTTTTTGGTATTCAGTGAGGGTGACATTGTGTGTGATAGGTCCATGTGTATCTGGTAAGTTCTCTCTACCAATGCATGTTTATCTTCGTTCCTTCCCGCTGTGATGGTACTGATCTGACTTCTGTGATGTTAATTCATTGACTGTCATTACCAGGGAACATCTTATATTTCTTATCTAGTAGTGCCACAGTCAGTCATTTATATTAATTAAGAATGTGTAATAAATTTATTCAGTTAAATGGATTGCTGCCTTTTTGTCACACTGATGGACTAGTACAAGTTGGGTGATAGTTTTGCTTAGACCACTATTATTGCATCATTGTTCTAATCTGATAACACTATGTTATTTTTATGGTGCCTGTTTGCTTTCAATGGTTATGAGTAAGGATACAATGTAGGGAGTGTTTGTGTATTTATGCAGAATTTTTTATATTCTACATATATATTTAAGTAGAGCAGTATACTGAATTTTTCAGTTTTTGATTCAAATGGGTATTTGTTGCCAGAACTACCAATAGAGACAAGATAACGGGAAATTCTTTGAAAAAATTGTGCCTCGAAGATATATTAAACTTATTTTTCTAATATAATAAAATCTACGTGTTGGTTTTGTATCACTTATGCTGCAACACTAAGGAATTTGCCGAGGAGCGGGAAATGCTCTTTTTTGCTGATGGCATCTATTCAAAAAAGCTGTCAGTCTGGACGGGTCACTTACAGCCTTCTTATAAACCTCTGCCTGATAATTACTGAAATGAACTTGAAAATAACATCATCATCATCATCATGGCTAGGCTTCGCAAACGAAGATTTGAGAAGGGCACTACCCACGCTTGTTGCAAGCGTGCTGGTGGCTAAAAAGGCCGATACGGGATAGGCAGGTCCGGTCACAAAAGGCACAGCGGAACGTCTCCCTAGGTGATATTGGCAAGGAATGGTTCTTTCTGCGTTGTCTTTTCTCCTCGAGACTGATTCTGTGTGCATTCTCAAAGGAAGCAGCAGCATCATGAATGGTGTGTCTCCATGAATCCCGATTGGAGGCCAGAGTGGACCATTGGTGGCAGTCAATATGGCCAAGGCTGAGGTGTTGTTTCAGGGAGTCCTTGTATCTCTTCTTCGGGACTCCTCTCTTGCGGCAGCCGGTGGCGAGTTCACCATAGAGCACAATCTTCGGAAGGCGGTGATCCTCCATCCTGGAGATGTGCTGTGCCCAGCGCAGCTGCGTTCTCATCAGCATGGCCTCGATACTGGTGACCCCTGCCTGTTCAAGAACAGACACACTGGTCACGTAATCAGACCAGTGGATGTTTAGGATTGAATGGAGGCAGCGCTGATGGAAGCGTTCGAGAAGCCACAGGTGGTGGCAGTAGATGACCCAGGATTCAGACCCATATAAAAGAGTAGACAGAACAATGGCTCTGTAGACACTGATCTTTGTACTTTTCTTCAGGTGTTTATTGGACCAGACTCTTTTATGGAGTTTTCCGAAGGCTCTGTATGCCTTTGCCAGCCTGTTGTCTATCTCTTTGTCAATCTTACTGTCTGAGGAAATGATATTTCCCAGATAGGTGAACTGCTGGACTGACTTAAGCTCTGAATTGCCTATGGTGATGTGAGGATGATGGAAGAGTTCTTGAGGTGCAGGTTGGTAGAGAACTTCTGTCTTCTTCAGGCTGACTTCCAGCCCAAAAAGCTCAGCAGCCTCTGCAAAGCAGGATGTTGAGCGCTGCAGAGCTGCTTCTGTGTGAGCAACGAGGGCGGCGTCATCAGCAAAAAGCAGCTCATGGACAAGGTGATTCAGGGTCTTGGTGTGGGCCTTCAGTCACCTGAGGTTGAATAGGCTTCCATCGGTACAATATCGGATGTAGATGCTGTTATCTTCATCGAGGTCTTCCATGGCTCTTTGGAGCATCATGCTGAAGAAGATTGTGAATAGAGTTGGTGCAAGAACGCGACCTTGTTTCACACCATTGGTTATTGGAAAGGGCTCAGAGAGTGCATCGCCATATCTGACTTGTCCACACTGATCCTCGTGTAGCAGGATGATCATTTTGAGGAACTTTGGGGGACATCCTAAATGTTCCAAGATCTTTCACAGGCCTTTTCTGCTCACAGTGTCGAAAGCTTTGGTGAGGTCAACGAAGGTTACACAGAGACCTTTGTTCTGTTCCCTACACTTCTCTTGCAGTTGTCTGAGAACAAACACCATGTCTGTGGTGCTCCTATTGGCTCTGAAACCACACTGGCTTTCAGGTAGAAGATCTTCTGCACTAGTGGGTACTAATCTGTTCAGAAGTATTCTTGCAAGGATTTTACCAGCAATGGAGAGCAAGTTAATACCTCGGTAATTTGAGCAGTCTTATTTTTCTCCTTTCTTCTTGTACAGGGTGATGATGACTGCATCACGGAGATCTGGTGGTAGTTCCCCTTGTTCCCAACAACGCACAACAAGCTCATGGAATTTGGCATACAGTGCCTGACCCCCATGTTTCCAGATTTCAGGTGGAATTCCATCAACCCCAGCTGCCATGCCAGTTTTCACCTGTTGTATGGCCTTGAGTATCTCTCCCATAGTAGGGGCTGCATCCAATTCATGTTTCATCAGTTGTTGTGTAATGTGCTGAATTGCTGAGCCTTGGACTACGTGGTTGGCATTGAAGAGAGTCTGAAAGTGCTCAGACCATCGGTTCAGGATGAAGGTTTTATCTGTTAGAAGTATTTGACCATCTGCACTGAGTAGGGTGCTTTAAACCTGGTGTGTTGGTCTGTATGCTGCTTTCAGGGCCTCATAGAATCCTCTTTGGTCACCCAAATCTGTGCATAGTTGTGTCCTTTCTGCTAGGTTGAGCCACCATTTGTTCTGGATGTCTCGAAGTTTCTGTTGGAGCTTACTGCACGCAAGATGAAAGGCGGCTTTTCTTACATGGCAAGATGGCCGAGCAAGGTGTGCTTGGTGAGCAGTTCTCTTCTTCTTCAACAATTCCTGGATCTCTTGATTGTTTTCATCAAACCAGTCTTTGTTTTTCTTGGAGGAGAACCCTAGGGACTCTTCAGAGGACTGCAGGATGCAACTTTTAATATGTTGCCAAAGCGCTTCAGGAGAGGGATCCATGGGATTATCTTTAAGTCTAGTTTGAAGGTTTACCTGGAAGCTGTCTCTCACTGTGGCTGTTTGAAGATTGCATGACTTGGAGCCTCCTCCTTGGAATGCCGCCTCTCTTAGGTTTGGGCTTGAAGTGGAGGTTAAGTTTGCAACGCACAAGGTGATGGTCTGTTTGTCATTCTGCACTCGGCATCACTCAAATATGACGGACATCGCTGACATTTCTCTGTTGTACTAAGATATAGTCAATGAGGTGCCTGTGCTTGGATCGAGGATGCATCCAGGTTATCTTCAGGCTGTCTTTCTGCTGAAAGATAGTGTTGGTGATGGTGAGCTGCCGTTCTGCACAAAACTCTAGCAGGAGGCGTCTGTTGTCGTTGCAGTTTCCAACGCCATGCTTGCCCAGGACTCCTTTCCAGGCTTCAGAGTTCTTTCCTACTCTGGCATTGAAGTCACCAAGGATTATGATCTTATCATCTGCAGGAACATTTTGGGTGAGGTGGCGCAGGTCGGTGTAGAATTTGTCTTTTTCCGCTGGGTCAGCTTGAAGAGTTGGGGCATATACGCTAAAAATAACATGTTGCATGTTGTGTAGAGGGAGGCGTAAGGACATAATGCGATCGGAATGACCTGTCGGCAGATTTTCAATTTTGGAGGCAATGGAGCTTTTAATCATGAAGCCAACTCCTGATAGGTGTCTTTCGGTTCTGGGTTTGCCTGACCAGTAGAGTGTGTAGCCAGCACCATGTTCTTTAAGGCTGCCTTCCTCATGAAGATGAACTTCACCGAGAGCAGCAATGTCAATGTTGAGCCGTGACAGTTTGTGGGCAATTAGAGCAGAACGAAGCTCAGGACGTCCACTATCCCCAGTATCAAGCATGGTTCTGATGTTCCAACATGCGAGTGTAAGTCTGAGCACGCCTTTGCAGGCAGGTGTATGCCTTTGAAATCTCTGTTTTTGTTTGACCGCATGGAAGATACTGGTTGGCCGCGGTTATCCAACCGGGTGTGGAGATGAGCTTTGTTTAGGCCACCTTTGCTACGCCCATCTCCGTGTGGAGGAAGCAGTGCTGTCCCTAGAAAAGGCTGCTTGGTCGTTCAGGATGCTGCCCCAAGAGACTGTCATCTCTGGGGTCAAGTCTCGAATGACCCATATCCTGAACCGCCTGCATGCAGGGTTGAGTCTGCGGCTTCGAGCTGCTTCCTATCACCTGCCGTTTTCGACCCTCACCTGTCGCTACAGGGCTTTGCAATGTGGGTGAACCCTTCAAGCCTGTGCAATGGATTTTTTTGGTGAGGCACAGCGTGCGCAGAACTGGCCCCACCCTTTACTCCTAAGGTTCGTCTGCCATGGCCTAGCGAGCTTGGACGGTGACAGTGAATACCTCAGGACGTAGGTTTGGTTAGAGTATCCTTCTCTTAGATGGATGGCCTTACAGGGCTAAGTGAGCTCCATCTGCCCGGGTTTGGGGTTGGAGTTGTCCTTCTCCTAGGATGGTTGCCAGAGGGCTAGCGAGCCCATCCTGCCCGTGGACACACTTTGTCTGACCCTTCAGCTGAGACCTGTCTGGCATGGGAGACCCTACTGGCGGCACAAACCACCTCCAGCATAGCTCTCAACCTCATGAGGGCACGCAAGCTTCTCCCCCGCGACAAGGGGATGTCCCCGGAGAAGTGAAAATAACCTAGAGTTACCTTAAAAGCTTTGTGTGTTTGAGGTTCTAAGTTTTCTTGTGAGTTACAGACTGGTCTTATAGTGACTTTTTAGCTTATTGAAAGGCATAGCACCTCAAAGATAGGCACTGTAAAGTGTAAGAGTATTCTTTGCTGTGACCACTCAGCAGGACTGGATGGGTTGTAGAGAGAATATTTAGAATAGAATATGTGACTGGAAATCACAAAGAGACTCTGGCACAGCAGGATCAAAAGAGTCTGAACTGACAGAATGCAGCACTGGTAAGTTTAAAAGTCCTGTGAGACATCAAGAAAGAAGCACGTCTGTCACTTGCATGTGAAGCGTGTATGTCAACTTGATTAAAGGTTTGAGCTGTTTAGTCAAACGTACACTAGGTGTTAGGGGAGTCTGAAACAATCCAAATAACAGTTTTCTTGTTGATGGTTCAATGGTTATACCAGCCAGGTTATTTTGTGTGCTTTTGGGTTATTTTTATGCCACTCCCCACCCCCAGTAATATTTTGCATTTCCATATGAGTTCTTCCAGCCTCACAATCATATGAGTTTTAAATATTCACTTCATAATACAGGAAATTGTCAGTATGTAATCATTATAGAGTTCTTACTAAAAATTAACAGTAGCTCCCTCTGTCCTCCCAGCTGTTTTGTTTTCTCTTTTGGGGATATCAACTATTTAAAGAACTAAACTGAAAGTTTTTGTCCTGTATTTTTGTAGTGATGATTCGTGGGGTGGGGAAGAGGTTGTTTGGGTTGGGTTTGAATGCATTGGAATTAGGGTTTTGTTTTTTATGTCTCTGGGGCTGTTCCAGATTTCAGAAGATAGTATCTTCCTAATTGGTGAATAATGATTTTTAATGCTGCAAAGATTTAAGGTACGATCTGAACACTGAGAGTAGTTAACATACTTTGAAATAACAAAAATGTACTGATTTCAAATGGTAGGCACCTGAGATGCCTGATGTATGAATTTACACCGAAGAAAGAGGTTTTTCAGTTAATCCTTGTTCTCAACACAGTGTATGATAGATAAGTAAACAAAAACTAAACGTACTTGTATGTTTAATACCCAAACTGTCATGAATATATGGTTCCTCTGAGGAAAAAACACACAGCTTATGTTTTTGGCACTTCTTTTACTGCTAATTTAGAAGTTTTCCTATATTAATTCAGTATCATTACTTATAAAAGAATGCCAGCTAATTCTCTTTGATAAAGCAGTATAAAAGTACTTGAAACATGCTATGTTTAGGTTGCTTTTAAGTTTCCATTAGACAAATAACTGCAATATTGATACAGTTTTACATACTTTTGATATAAAATATCCAGAGCAATATTTATGCTTGAATCTCCCTTCCAAAAGGAAACAAGGTTTTACCTTATATAAGGATATTTGTCTTTCCCTGCTTGTAAGTCATAGGGATTCTTTGTTTATACTGATGTTGTATAAATTCACAACTTCACTTGAAAGCAAATATTTTTGCTGTACCTAATTATGCCATAAAAACGTGGGCTGTTAAAAATCAGTAAGAAAAAATTCAGTTTACTTTGCAAAGTATACGTCCAAGGGCTAAGGTACTCTACATTTCTGTGTGTCTTTCAGCATGACACTGAGCTACAGCCACTTTCAGCGTAGTCTGAGAGAAAAAAATGCCATTTTTCGGGGGATATGCAAAGCGCTAGGGCTTTTCTTTCAGAATTTCTATGTTCTGGCATGCAAACTTGGTTGCAGGTTCAGTATCTTCATCTGACATTAGATGTGTTGTGAGTAATGTTAGTTTTAATGAGTAATTTTTGCCAACTTTCAAATGACATCTGTAATCTGCCTGGTGTCTGTAAGATCTCAGCTGTTCAAGGTACACTCCTGCTGACCTCTTGAGCTGTTACCATACACTTGAGTAGGCTGAATATTCCTTGGGTAAGCTGAAGATTGATACATCCCAGGCCTTGACAGCTGCAGTGTTTTTCTTTGCCAACATTAGACTGTCTAAGCAGCCTTTTTTCGAAAGAAATTGTTTGGCTTCCAAGACCATTCAGGGAACAGCTTTACCAAGTCCATTAATTCTGCCAAGAGCCTAAAAAGACTGTTTAAACTTCTTTTCATCTTGAAACTGTAATAATTTCTAGCTAGTAGTCATTGTGTTATACAAAATGCTTAATTAATTACATTACTTAGATGTAAATGAAACAGCTTTAGCTCTTAAAATATTTGGCATGTTAAATATAAGAAGCTTATGTATTACGATAACATTACTTGACTATTTTTTTACTAATACTTTATTGTTACAGTGAAAAATTGTGGATATATTTCTGTGTAAACTTTCTTTTTGCAAGTAAAGTTCGTATATTTTTACTGCAGCTGAAGTTGTTGGGGTTTTTTTTGTTTGTTTTTTGTTTGTGCTTGGGGGTTTTTTTGTTTATTTTTACTGGTAAGGTATATTTGAAGATACATTTGTGTCTTTATTTTTTGGCAGAAGTCTGCTTAGGTAGGATACTGCTTAGTTTTGTGTACATTTACAGAAATTCAAGTACATGTCAAGTACATAGCATTTGATGATTTAAATTAGAATATTTGCTGATGTAATTACAATATTGCTTTGTAGTTCTGTGTGTGCTCATTCATAGTTGCTTTAGTAACTTTTAATGCCAGTTCCTGTCATCAAAAATAAACATGTATTGAATAGCATTGTTTTGCAGTTTTGGAAACTTCAGTGACTTTTAACTTATTTCCATAGGATTTGTGAAGGCTTTTTATGTGTTTTGTGGTGGTTGCTGTTGTTATTTATTTATTATTTAATGGACACTACTTGGCCTGTTCTTTGAAGTTTGTTTAGTGCACGTTCAATGTTCCTTACTCCAAGGAAGATTTTTTATTTTCCATTTAGCATGAGTTTTTATATTTTGTTTCATTTACTGTTCTTTTAACACAGAAATCTTTTGGAACTTAGTTATGTAAGGAATAGCAATTACTCATTCACATGTGTAAAATCTGGAGCTGGTTTCATTTTTCCTTGGACAATTTTTAAAGTAGTTTGCTTGTGGAATAGCTATAGGTGATTAGAGGTTAACCCAAACTGTTTATTCAGTTAGATCATTTGTACCTGGCTGTTGTGTTCTCTTTAGGAATGTTCAGTGAAACTTCATATTTTATATTTTTCTCATCAAAAAGTCATTTGCTATAAGGCTTGGCAAAGTTAGGGTAAGAAACTTGGTTGCCAGAGACTCAGTGCATGCTGGGTACTCAGGAAAAATTATGGAAGAGATGTGGAACTTTCCTCATCGCGTATTCTACATACATACATTGTTCATTAAGGAAAATTCAGTATCTGTTAATGTAGTTTTCCCTTTTTGCTGTTTTTTGTGATAGAGGAATGCTATGCTTAGAAGTGTCTTGAGAGTTGTGCACCATTCTTGTGACGCCTTGAGCTGTTTCCTAGCTGGGAATTGAAGTGTATCGGAGCCTGCAGGGTAGCACAGCAAGCAGACAGTGCTGCTTGGAGGGAATCTTATGGCATTTGATAGTGCTCTCGGAGTCATACAGAAACCCAAGTACCTCAGTTCTTCTAGTGTATAAAAATATAAGCAGGAAACCCAGCAGCTACTACTGTGGTCTTGTGTACAGGACAGTAAAGGGGAAAGCTAAGGAAGCACGATTATAAGCAAATCCAAGTCATTAAACTGGCAACAAAACTGAACTGAACAGAGCTCATGAGCTCATCAGTCAACATCGACATCAGAAAGTTCGACTGTTTGTTTGACTCAAGATTTTTTGAGAGTTTGCAGGTGGAATACTATTACCACTTTGTTATATTGGGTTTTCTCTCTACTGTAGTGATTTCATGGCCCTTAGTCCAATTTGTTAGTGATTTTAAGTATAGTATAAATACGTAGTGAATTTTTTATTAAATATATGAAAAAGGCTCAAACATTATTTGCACTTCAGTTCTGTTCCGCATATCACTGATCAGCTGAGCACTTTGAAT
The DNA here is from genome assembly GCA_021164005.1 of Willisornis vidua nigrigula. Lineage (NCBI taxonomy): Eukaryota > Metazoa > Chordata > Aves > Passeriformes > Thamnophilidae > Willisornis > Willisornis vidua. The sequence goes on from JAJPCS010000033.1 coordinate 19,586,312, forward strand.
TAAAATTATTTAAAAACTAGATACAGTGGTTTATTCCTGTTATCATTTTTCAAAGATTTCCTTATACTGAAAGTGTCTTAAGAGTATAAGAACAACTGATTTAATGTGACTCTAAATAATCAAAAAGAAATCACATTTCCATTGCTGTTATTTAGTGAGGTTTAGTTTGGCTTTGTGGCTTGGTGTTTGTTTTATCTTTTCCCTCCCTGGGTTCCCAGCATCATCACAAGATTTTTTAAGATGTTAAAATTACTCAGAATCCAGGTTCTGTATAGATCCTAATGCTTTTTGGAAGCTTGCAGCAGCTTTTTCAAATCTGAAAAACATTTTTATTTTTCATTTTGTTTCTGACTGAGAAGTAGTAGGTCATGCCAGGTTGACAGTGTACAGACATTTTGACTCTTTAGGTCGCGTGGCAAGGGATTTTGGGAGATGGTGTCTTTTTTGAGGACATATGAAACAAGTGCACAGTCTCATCATCTTTCAGACTAGATGCATAAAAATTCAGAACACTAAGTGCATAAGGTGATAGCACACAATCAGAGATTGTACTTAAAAAAAAAAAAAGAGAAAAAAAGCTGTCTTCTTACCTGAACTGAGTAACCCAGTTATTAATATCAAGCTTATGTTTGTCTTTTAACTAATTCTGAGCTGAAAGTTAATCTGTATTTAGCACGTCTACTGAAGAAAAACTTGGATACTGATGCAAAGTGATTTGAATTTTTATTTATATGGTGTATGATGTAGTTTTGGTGTTAGCTTTCTTCCAAAAGTGAATGTGGTCATTCAGTGTAATGCACCATGATCCAGTTGTGTACTATCTGGAACTCCTTCTGTGTAGAACATTCTACATAAGCTGATAATCATCTTAAATTTTAAGATCTTTGTTTTATTTGCTTTCTAACACGTTCTCGAAGTGGTTGGATTTGTTGGTGGTGTGTTTTCTTGCAGTAGGTGGTTGAATTTTTTTGAGTCTGATAATGCATCAAATCTCCATTAAGCTTCATTCTTTGCTTGGTTGAAGCAGTTGATGGCAATTAAAGATTTAAATAAATGTGAACTAGAAATTGCAATTGTGTGAGGAGGAGGATATTTTTTAAACCAACGGTCATGAATCCCCTCACTTTTCACTTGCTCAGCATTTTTTCTTATGTTTTCCAGACAGTTCAGCATTACCTCACTTCTCTGCAATTTTAAAAATCAAATGATAAGCATTTCTAAAGTTAAAGACATGAAGCTTTCCTCAAAAATCGTGGAAAAATAGGTGCAACTATCTCTTCTATTTCTATTATAAATTCTAAGTTTGTTAAATCCATAATTCAGTGTGTTTGTCTGTTGTGGTGTTACTTGATGAAACAATTTGGAATCAGTACACTGATAAATTTTCATAAAAATCTACTAGCTTTAGAGAGGTCTTTTGATTTTATATTGAAGATAGCTGTTTTCCTGTTCTGAAGGAAAGGAAACATTAAGATGGAGTGATTTGTTATGCACTGGTACTGATATTGCATGTAAAGTTCAAGTTTGCTTCCTAGAAGGCAAAACTGATCAGAAGCAAATGAATGAAAAAGACCGCAAAAGATGGAAAAGCATTTTCTACTGCTGAGTTTTACTCTAGTCATACAGTGTCTGGTCTTTATTGACTCTTGTGAGGCTTGTCAAACTTGTGCTTTTGAGCTCTTGGATGTGTCTTGGATGACCATTGCTTTTAACTGTCTCAAGTCATAGGCTCACAATACTGTGACCAAAGGTGCAATTTGTTCTTTTTCTTAAAAAATGAGAAATCAGGGAAAGAGGAAATGAAATGGGAAACCTTTGCAGAAGTGAAAGAGTGGAGTTAAAAGTGGGAACTCAGGTCTTCTGTTTCACTTTATAATTAAGATAGAGTTGTGCAGATGAGGTACTGTGTTTTTTGTTCAGGTGATTGTAGTGGAGTTCTGGTTAACTAGTGATATCTGTGGTATCTACCTAGATTAAGTTCCAGAAACTTGGGATAAGAAGGGAGCCGAGAAATGGATAGCTGTAATAGTGTTGCGTTTCCCTTTAGGTTGTGTATTGCCCTCAGGCAAATTCCATTTTCTTTTTAACATTTAAATTTTATATTAGAAAAATTTTCTTCACGCAGAGGGTTATCAGACATTGCAACAGGCTGCCCAAGAAGATGGGGAAGTCACCATCCCTGGAGGTATTTAAAAGCCATGTAGATGTCATGCTTAGGGATTAGTGGTGGACTTGGCAGTGTTAGGTTAGTAATTAGAGATGCATTGATCATAAATGTCTTTTTCACTCTAAATGACTCTGTGTTTCTAAAAATCTAGTAGACATAGCTGCATTCTCATGATTTTTGCCTTTTGAATAGACCTAGTTGCCAATATGATGGTTTTGGCTGATTAATCCCCCATTTTATGTTAGGCTGTTTCAGAAGGTTTCATCTTAGTCTGGACCATAGTTTATGTATATATGCTTTCTTATTGTTCTCTTTGTTTTCATCCTTTTCTGTTTTTTCCTTTTCTCCCCTGACATTTTAATGTAATTAACATTTGGTTTTAGATTGTATAATAACTAATTGGAGTTTCCAGTAATAAAATCATACTGAAATAAAAATACACCAGTGAAAAATAACAACTAATATGTAGGAGAAGATATAAATGTGGAAAAGCTTTTATCTGACATCTAGTTTTCACAAACTTTCTAAAGTCTGTTTTTAAAGAACATTGTTTTCTTGCTCTCACTTGAGTTTTTTCGAAAGCTTTATATACTGCAGGGTACCTGAGTGTGTGTTAGAAATCTGATTTACTGTATATCTTGAAATAAAGTCAATGAGCTACATGTGGTAAAACTTCATGCTGAAGCACATATTCTGGACTTAGTATGTAAAAGAAATTGTGTCCAGCTGCTAGAAATAACAGATATAGCAAAAGGCAGCCTTGTTTGAGTAATACAAATTTCTACTGCCATGTGTCACGTTGTGTACACTTTTTTTGTTGATTGTAGGTATTTGTCTTCAAAATTCTATATGATTAAAATCTTGTTTATTCAAGAGAACCATTTGCTGTGTCTTGTCATTCATGGAAGAGTGAGTAACGTGTAGGAAATTCTCACTAGAATGTCTTTTTTTTTTGTAATTGTCTTTTTTAAAATGCTCAGTATAACTTTTTTGTCTGTAAAAGGCATAGCATACATGTAATATATTTTTATCCTCTTTTTTTCCTATTTCTAAGACTGATAAAGAATTTGTGTGGACTCTATGGAAACACCTGCAAGTCTCAAGTCCAGATCTTACACAAGCTGTCAGCTTGGTTGTGGAAAGGTGAGTTTGAAGATTTAACATGATGCTAAAATCAACAACCAGCCTTTCCTGCTGATACATTGTTCTTTATGCTTCTGGACGAGAACTATGTAGGATTTTAAAAATACGTTAAAAAAGTTTGATTGTTAAATTTTGTGAAAAGTGCCTAGAATACATTGCAGGTTTCCTTTTTGGTGCAAGTTGAAGCATGCTTCAGACTCTCCTATAGATGAGATTGCTGTGCTCTAGCTGAATACAATTTTAAAATTATAAAATGTACTGCATGTTTTGTGTTTCTATTGAAAGAGCAGGAGGATGTAAATGACATTTCCAGTATCATAATTTGTTGAATAACAGTTTTATATATACATATATATATATATGTAAATTATGTTTATCTTCATTCCTAATGAAATGTAAAGCTAAGGCATGGTAACAGGAAAGATAACTATCAAAGAATCAAAGAAATGCCAAGTTGGAAGGGACCCATCAAAATCATTGAGTCCAGCTCCTGGGCCTGTGCAGGACATCCTCAAGAGTCACACCATGTGTCTAAGAGTATCGTCCAAACATTTGAACTCTGACAGGTTTGGTGCCGTGATCACTTCCCTGGGGAGCTTGTTCCAGTGCCCAACCACCCTCTGGGTAAAAAAGTTTTTTTCTGACTGATAAAAGCTTCGTTCTCCATCAGCACAGACAAGTGAGATACTACTTCCACAGCTTGTTCCTCTGAGGGTAGTAATGACGGTGATTTCTTCATGATACTTACTATTATCTGATTCCTACAAATGTTAGTTAATCATTGCTGTATATGATTGATTGCTTTGGAATGCTAATATTTACAAATGCAGAATTTTTTAGGCTAAAGATGAGGAAAATGGAATGAGTTGGCAATGTGACTGTCGGAATTCAAACACTCGATTCCCTTAGGGTACCATGAGTTCCTGCTTTTAAAATAAAAAAGTGGATTTTTTTAAAAATCGAAAATGGATTTTGACTTCTTTAAATGGCTTGCCAATTTTGCTTGGGAAGCTTGTCATAGAGCCAGGAGGGGTCCTGGCTCCTTTAAGTTTCTGGTTAGTGCTTTGATCTTAGAAGGTGTGTTTTGTTTGTTCACATCTTTCCTTTCTGGACTTGATCATTACATGTTCCTACACTTTTGAAAATATATCATTAATTTCTTTAGCTGGAAGTACATTTCACAGGTTTGGAAGGGACTTCTGGAGATCATCCCGCCCAACCACCCTAGGCAGTCACCTGGAGCAGGTTACACAGGAATGTGACCAGGTGGATTTTAAATGTCTCCAGAGAGGGAGACTCCATGACCTTCCTGGGCAGCTGTTCCAGTGCTCTGACACCCCCAATGTAAAGAAGTTCTTCCTCACGTTGACGTGGAACTTCTTTTCTTCAATGTTATGGCCATTGCTCCTCATCCTGTTGCTGGACACCACTGAACAGAGTCTGGCACCATCCTCTTGCTACCCACCTTTGAGATATTTATGTGTATTGAATGAGATCCCCTCCTAGTCACTATTTGGAACATAGTATTGTCCTGTATTCTGCCTTGTATAAAGCAATACAGTTTTTTGCCAAAGTATGGTGTGATCATGTCACTAAACCCAGAATTCTAAAGCATTCATATCCAGAGGAAGAAATGGACAGTGTAAGGACATGCATCTTATTTTAAGACAGCTGCTACTTGAGAGTTCACCTATGATGATGTCAAAAATCTTCTGGCTTTATACTGGCACACTTGGCTCCAATGAGTAGTAACTTGACTGTTAGGACAGTGTACAACTTTCACATTGCTTTCATGTTTGATTTTGGAAGTAATTTTAATATATGCTGAAGACTGAGGAACAATTGTATAGCAATTGTATCCTTCTTGCAGAATCTTATTAACATGTTTCATAATAAAATTTAGTCATGTTTTCATGAGGATAGTGGTGGTACAATTCGTCTTTCTTCGTAAAACATAAAAAAGTGTAAGAACTGCTAAAATATATTAATATTGCATTTGATTTATGTAAACAAGCACAAATATATTGAAAAGACTTAAAAATTGTGTTGTCTTAACCACATTTTGTAGATAGCTGAGCAATATGGAAAATTGTAGCTCTTTCACTTGAAGCTTAAGAAGGCAGAAGCAGGTGTTCAGGCTTACTAACATTTTTTATTCATGTTGCATATAAAAATAACCAGAATATTAGGACAAATTGAATTGTGTGCTTATATAAGATATAGTTTGCTTCTTGTTCTGTTATTCTTCATGTCTAGGACTATTTTTATGCTTGGTAGTTATGCCTTGCTTTGAATTATTTTATGCTTTATTTAGTACATAAATTGGTAATTGTATGTATGTTATTCTGATTCATGCAATGAACGTGGGGCTCTTAGATACCACCTTGATGCACACAAACATGATAATGAGTTGAGTTGTTTTGCAATGGTAGGAAATGTTTGTGAAACCCTTTTAATGTAGTATGCAACTTATCAGAAGGCTTGCTAAATAACTCTCATTTATAATAATGGTCAATTATGTATGAAGGTAAAGATACATTCCGTGTATCTGCGTTGCACTTTATGCAGAGGTTTGTGAGTGGCATACTCCTGTTAAGGTGCTTGTCTAGTTTTCTTATGTTCTCTCCTCCTTCAGAAAACCAGTAATGCCTTAGAACACCTCTGTGAACTCAAAGCTATACATCTATATCATACCTTTCTCATACTTCTCTGAATTATGGAATAAAGAAAGAAGAAATTGCTTCCACAGCATCTTTTTAGGTGTTATTACCCCTATGTATCCTGGAAAAGGTTTGGATAAAACCCAGTCAGTATATAAGAATTTTATTTATCACGACTTTGAACTTTGGGGTTGTTTTGATTTGACAGGTTGAACAACAGTGTGCATTTTACCCTTTAATTGATGTATCTTCATCTTTTTTTTGCCTGAGAGTGGTCTAATTCCTGCTTTGTAAATAGTTTCTAGCCCGGCTTTACCTGTGAATCTTCTGCACAAGCAAATTACAGCCCCATATATCCTCTCTGAACTTTTCCAGCTATAACTTTCCATAGTTTCCTAAGTGGCTTCAGTTTCATGACTGCACCTCTTCACACTGTCATCCTTTTAGAAAAGTTTTGTCTTATTCCCTACCTTATAGCAGTAAACTATTTTTTTTTATGCTAGTGTCAGTTTATCTCAGTTCCAATACATTGATTAACTTTCCTGAGAATCTGCTACTGCTGCTGTTCAGAACATTATGGGACAAGTGATTTTCTGACTTTGTTAATCTGAGAAAAATATGTGGATTTAAAGTGTTTAAGAGATGGGATTACAAAGTAATAGTTACAAGCAAAATGATTCCTGAAACGTGTCATTTGGGAGATCTATGCTTTTTGCAGACCATTTTTCTGTATTTTACATGGTTGTATCAGGTGAGCTGGAAATTGAAAACTTATGCTCCAATCTGATAAAAACCAGCTTAAATCTTAAAAGTGTTTTGTGTTTTTCTCTGTCTCATTTATATTAGGAGCAACATTGACCTGGTCATAACCAAACATAACATTTTCCATCTTGCCCTGGCTTACAGGGAGATTTTGGGATAGAAACAAACAGAGAAATAGATTTGAACCTTTCGCTGTTTCTTCTTGTGACATGAATGCCACCAATATTTGCATAGCTTCCTTTTCCAGTTTGTTCTTTCCACCAAAAATTCCATAACTGAGAAACCCTCAGTGTCCACCAATCTTTGTATGAGAGTACCTGGGGTCAGAAGGCAGACACATCATGGAAGCAGGCTGCCTAAGAAAGTGTAGGCATATATAAAGAATCAAACAATACTGTCCAATGGTTTTCAGTCATTATATCGATGAAAGAGACAGATGGACAAGAATAAGGAGATACAGGACAACATATTCACTTGGAACCTTACGACTTACACCACGGATCTGTGATGAAAGAAAAAAAATACATATATTAGAAGGAATTGAGTGAGCAGTACTAGTCAGCTAATTTATCTGTATAGCAGACAATTCCTTATAGTATCATTTTCCAAACAAACCAGAAAAATGTAAAATGTATAATTTGGGGGACTAAGGGGGAAATTAATAGTACCTTGCCATTATTTGTCTGATATTTTGAAATGCTTTCATGGTCCCAAAGTAGAAGTTTGCCTGCCCTAAAATTGTAGAAATGTAGATTGTACCTTTTTATGGCTGTGCTGCTGATTCCTGTAATACATCAATGATATTATACTTTTCAGCAGTCTTTGCAGTTCTTGCTGGATAACTGTAACTATATTCCCAATTTAATATTCAGATATAAACAAAAAATTATCTTTACTGTGCAAATGAGAAATGCCTTTGGGATATGTAAAAGCCTCCAGGTATTTTCAAACAAGTCATTGTAAAACTACTACTCATGTTAGTATACTTTCCAGCTACTTTAAATACAATTGATCTCAGTATTATGTAAAGAGCACACTATTTCTAGTTCACTGCCTTTTTTCATGATTTGGAAAACATGCTAGAAAATACCGCTTACTAGGTAAATTGTAAACTGTAATGAAGCTGGAGTTCAGATGAGAGTGTCAAAGGTTTTGAAATATTTTTGCAAACTACAGAGCTCTGCTTCAAGACCCTCCTTCTGTACATGAGATCTTGATAAGTCAACAGACTAATTTTCCTCTAGGGCTTTTACCTGACTTCTTTCCTTTCTTCTGGAAGAGGATGTAGCAGGATCCATTAATGATCACACTGTGGCAGTCATACAAGACTTGGTAGATGTACATGGGGATTGTGTTATGCTAGATGATACCCTTACAGATAGTTATATTTGGCAAGCTTGCCTTAATTAGATTTTTTTCCACACCTAAATTTTGACTGTGCTGTGTCTTGCAGGTCTTAACAAAGAGGAAGAATGGATTTATCATTGCAGGCTACTCTGAAACAGTGGAACTTGAATGTTAGTTCTAGTGATTGAGAGTTTCGTTTTTGTTCTTCCTGGGAAGTTACACCTGTCTAAAGCTGGGGAAATGGACAAAAATATGGCTGAAAAGTAAGAGATCATAAATAACCAAAGAATTTTTAGAAAGGTAATTGCAGGAGTTTATGCTGTGGTTTGCAGCATCCTGTGAACAGCACATTGTGGAAGAAACATTAAACAGGTTGACATAGATTCTTCACTGACTGACAATATGCAGATGTACGGAAAATGGCAAGTACTTTTAATGCAGAAGGATAAGTGAATGTACTGTGTGAATGGGCAATATAGATTGCCTATGTTAATTGAAAAACAATTAAAAATCCGTATCTTGCATCTTTTGAAGTGGTGATAAATATTGTGAAGAAGCTTTCTGAAACCATTATTTTGCTGTTGTGTGAATTAACAGGAAACAGAATGACAGGAAGACAAGGAAATAAACAAGATCTAAGCCATTTTTAAAAGGCCATTACCATTTTGTCACTCTGAATTTAAAATAAAATGTACTCCCCAGTTATTACCACTCAATAAAGTGGACAGAATAAAAGCACGTAACAGAACAACCTTTTTGTATAAGGTCAAATAATTGTGATTTTCCACAGTTAATGAAAGTTTAATATCCTGTTTCATTAAAAATTCTCAGAACATTGAACATAAGTCAACATTCCATGGAGAAGAAGGTATTATGCAGTTTGCATGTGTGCATATCTGCATATCGGAGCACAAAATATTGACATGATAATTGCAGTCAAGCCTGATTGAACAGCAGCCTCTGGGAATTCAGCTGGTGTTGTACCAACTGGATGGCTGCTCAGGACACAGTTTGAAATGCAAGGTGCAAGTTAGCACTTTATTCAGCACAGGCAGGCATCATTTAAAAATCCTTGGGGGAAACCCTGGTGATGTGCAGATGTTAAAGCAGTCTGTTCTGAAGTGCTGATATTTTGAACACTGTAAGAGACTTGTGTATTTTAAATGAAAAATGTTTCCAAAATTATTAGGCAAAAATGTCACTATTTTCTGTAATACTTTAGTATAAAAGTATATTTAGTATTTTATGTATGTTGCTTAAAATAAGAGCCCTTAAAAATCATTTAATGAATTAATCAAGTTGAAGATGCAAGAAAAATTACATTTTTGTAATGATGCCTTTCCATTTTGATATGTATCATGGAACATAGAATTGGCTCTGTAAATAATTTCCTAAGGAAATAATTTCATTTTCTGTATTTTATTTTTATCTTTAATTGTTTCTGTAAAGAAACAAAAATAGGTGTATGCAGTTATGTCATAGAAAGGAACTGCTGTCTTAGAAAAGTGCAAAATGTGTGGTATTCATGTAAATTATTTTTTGATCCATGCTGTCTGAATCTTTTAGAAATACTATATGTAAGTATTAAAAGAAAAAAAATTATGTGAATCAATTGTCATTCATCATGAAGTACAAGGATCTTCTAGGAGGTGAAATAAAACTCTTCATAAAATGCAAACTGTTCTGCTCTGGCGTTGTGGTTTTTTTAGCGTCTCTTAATACAAAGACACACAGTAAGATTTCTATGTGAAAAATTAAGGCATAGGCTCTGTTTCTGCTAATCACTGTCTGCAGCTGCAGGGATGTGACTTTACACAGTAATTACAGTATTGGTGCCATATTTACAGCAATATTGACAGTCTGATCTACAACCTCACTTTGCACATTGTATTAAATAGAAAATGAGTCACTGAACATAGACTGTGTATATTGTGGAAGTCTGTGAAACAGTTGGAAATTGGAGAATAAGGAGGTAAGGTAATCAAATTAAAGCTGCATCCCACACATTGGTATTTTCTAGCCTTTCTAGTTCTGCAGCCTTTTAATATCTTTCAAAAGGAACAATGTTTCAAGAAGCAATTTCTTGTAGTTAGAGGTATAGTGTTAAAATGTACCCATTGCTTTTTTTACCACACGGTCCAGTGTTTGCAGTATAACTGTAATTTCCTGTTTAAGGCAAAATTTGTATATGTGTTTTAGTTTTGAGGTGGGTTTTTTTGGTTGATTGGTTTTGTGATTTTTTAATCCCACTGTTTGTAAAACTGAAAGGATGTATTCCATGAAACATGTAAACAACAAATTAAATTTATTAGTTAAAATTATTTTAATTTAATTGATGTAAGTGTGACATAATGATATATGACTTTGAGTTACTTTTTCTTGACAACTGGTTAAGTAGTTGTCTGATTAAGACAAGATGGTTCTTTGCCCATACTGCTTTTGCAGAAGATTTTAGAAGACTGTTGTTTTAGAAACTTCAACAAAGTTCTGGGTTTTAAAATCTTAATATTTTTGATGATTTCATACCTTGTTCTTAGTTAAACATTTCCTCATAGTCTAATGTTTCGTTTGTGACAAGCCGTTAAAATTGTGCAAAACATTAAAAATGTTATCCTGTTGTAGAAACAAGTAGAGCGTAACACAAGAAAAAAAATTGTAAGAGAAGAAAAGTGTCAAACTTAAGAATATTTTCTCCGTTTCTTCCTTTTTGTGGGAAGCTGAATCTCAATAATCTTTGTAGCTAAATGCATCTGTGTTAAACATTTAAAATAGGTAGTACTCGTGGGAAAACTGATTGGAGCTTAAAACTTGTACAAATTGACAGCCTCTCTTCACTCCATTTTTCATACTAAAGAAGTCTGCAAATATTCTTAGCTCACATCATTATTGCTCATCAGTGATTCTAATTAGCTAAACAGGAGTTTGTCTCAGTCATTGATCATCATCAGCTTCTTGACAGTGCTGAATTTTTCCCCCTCCCATATTCCAGTGGACTTTTTAAAATATGTTTTAAGTACTTAGCAGCTCAATTAATAAAGTTGTTTGAAGATTTTTTTCTTAATATTTTTTACCCTTCTAAAAAAGAGGAGGTGATTGGTGCAATTCCTATCAAGTCTCACTTCAAGGTGCAACTGCAGATCCAAATATGCTATGTAAGTTCCAGTAGGTTATACTGTCTTATGTTTCTGTGGGGAACTATCTTGTAATGAGCATGGGCAACAGTCCTGTACCTCCAGGAGAAACTGCTGATAAAGTTGTACGTGAGGTTTCAATATATGCTTTAGATTTCTGGCAACATCCATTGTCTGTTTATATTCTGATAATTAGAACATTTTTCTTTAGCTGTGGGTGGCAACGTGTGAAACTACTTTTGGGACATTGCTACAGCCTGTGCTATCTAGGGAGCCTGAAAGAAAACCTCATAGAGGAAAAAAGAAATTACATAAACTTTTCCCACTCATTATGATAATACATCTGTGTTTACGAACTATGTTCCTTGACATCTTTTTTCAAAGGAGTGTTTGACCATGTATCGGAAAAATGGAAAATTCTGCATTTGACTAGAAATGCACTTTGAACCATTAGATAGTGTGTGCCTGTGTTACAGGCATATTTTTACTTTAACAGTGGTCTGGAGTTTTTTCCCTCCAGTCTCAGACTTTATTCTTCAAACATCTTCCACAGAGCCATATCCTAAAATCGGAGGCCTCCATAAGTTCTTGACTATCAATAATACACCAGAATTGGCTGTATGTATTATATTTCAGAGCACTTTCTCCTTACCTTGGTTTTTGGTTGGCTTATTCATTTCATTCCTGAAGAAATTAGGAAAAATACATTAAACAAAAAAAATTATTCTCCCTAACTGTGAAGTTCTTTAGGGCTGAGAAGTGTATCTAACAAGATTTTCACATCAATTAATGTCTTTGAAAACAAGCTGAATGATAGTTTTCAAGTAATGATTACATATTGAATTAGGAATCTAGCTAATTACCCAGTGTTTGTGTTTAATTGAGTCATTTTTCATGAAAGGTTGACTTTGTAAGAGGAGATGATGGTTGGAGTTGGGAAGATGGTGGCATATTATGGCTGGTAGATACAGAATGAATGGTTAAAGAGATGATTTAATAAACACCTGAATTAAAATGGGGAGGGAAATATGTCACTGTGGGAACATAGAATGAACAGGACTTGCCAGCCAGCAGTTAAAAGTCAGGAAACTTCTGAGAGCTGGAGGCAATGCTGTTGAGTGGGTCATGGGGCATGTGTGTCTGCATTTTATGGTATGATTCTTCCTGTGTCTGAATATTACTATTCTAAGTATTTTGTACTAAGGACTTTCTTTGCCTTTTGTCTTCTGAAGCTCTTAGAATTTTGAATCAACCAGTTGAGTGTGTGTGTGTAATCTTAAATTCTTGAGTTGTCTAGCTGTAATTATGAGCTGAGGAAACTTTGAATGTTATAATGCCTAAATTTTACACGTAGATCAATATAGGTCATCACTTCTTCAGATACACCGTGGTGTAATGTGCTTATTGGAGAGCGATACTTTCGTCACAAAATATTTGGGGTTTGATTACTGAAACGACTGTCTCTGAGAAGGCGTAATTTTTGATAGCCATTAAGAACCCCATATCAAGGTAATTAAATATAAAGAAGTACTAATGTTTTTATATTGGAGTCCAGTTTCGTTCATTTACGTTGTGGAGTAATGTACAGTACCTATCATGATAAATATATCTGTTTCAGGAACATGCACAAACTTCTGTGATAAGTATTATATGAATAATTGACGCACAGGTATTTATATTTAGTACTTCCCACTCTTTAAAGTTGTCTAGTATCTTTTAGTACGAAGCACACACTTGCCAGAAAGTCTTTTACCATTTGTAAAACTTGCCTGAGAATGTGACTTCTGTTAGCTAGATATGTATTAAAAGCAGGGTGGATAAGTTTCATGAACTGTCATGTTTTGAATCCTGTTTGTTGTTTTGGCTCATGTGCTCAATTTTTTTTTTCCATGACGCATCACAGAATAACCTTTGGAATACATCAGATCATTTCATATTTGCGTGGATTTCTGTAATTGCAGTCTACTAGTTTCTATATTTTTAGGTATTCAAAGATAAACTGTGAAAAACTGTCACTACATTTTTTGCTGCTCATGTCTTCCTAGCAACCTATCATGACAATTTCTTGATGGTTCTCGCTGCAGGTGATCAGATGATTTGAGGTCAGGATTGGATGTGCATTTTTCTGTTAGATTCTTTCTCAGCTAAAGTGTTAAATACCTTTCAGACATGAAATGTTTTTTGGAATACTTGTTGAATATTCACAGACTGACTTTGCTTATTACAGCACCTGAATTATTTTCTTTATGAAGGTTTTTTTTTTAATGGCATACAGCTACTTAAGGCTACTTCCCCTATATTTTTACTTCTCCTAGCTATATGTAGCTTAAATGCGTATCTTTTCAGGTAGCGTTTTCTGAGTTTTCTTCAAGTCTTACAACACATCCATTCTGCTATATTTGCAATAGAAGAATGCTGCTTAAACTCCTTGCCTTGAGACCTCAATTTCCAAAAACCTCACTTGAAATTCCATACCATTTTTGTTTAATTCTTTGTTTACTCGGACTAGATATTTCAGCAGTCATAAAACTTTACTGAAAAACCCATGTTACTGACGGCCATGCAGTTTAGTCTTTAAAATCACTACTAACAGTAGACTAGACATTAATATGTAATAATGGAGAAAAATAATTCTCCACATATCTGCTATCTTTATTGGTCACTGTTATAAAACGCTTCACCAGATTAAGCCTTTTGTGGGTAGCTGGATAGTTTCATCCCCTTTAGATCAGATTTACAAACTCATATGTACCACTGTTTCATTCCCTTCCAGCTCTGAAACATTCCCATTTGGTAGAGCAAAAGTTGCACAAGTAGAAATCTCTGGCTTTTATAGATGGCTAATATCAGCTGTGATGAAAGTTTAACTTAACTGTGAAAGTTTAACTTAACTGTGACAACAGGGCTAATCTGAGTGAGTTTCTTCTGTCATCTGTGGTGCTGGGATTGCCTGAAATATTTGGCCATATTTAGGGAATGTATGTTTCTCAGACCTTCAGTTGCAGGTAAATGATAAGAACTCTGGCTTGTGCTAAGGAATCTCTAAATATTCTTACTATTGCACCATTTGTTTTCTTTGTGCCTAAAACAAAAGCCAGTAAGGGCATCAGTATTTAAAACTCAATTAAGAAATGGTATAACCATGAGATGAGGTAGTTTGTGAACAAAACTTTTATGACTCATCAGCTAGCATCTTAACAAGTGTTGCAGAGATAATAGCTCTGCACTTGCTAACCACATTAAGAGTGGCTCTGCTCATCCCTGTTACCCAGTCCTTTTTGTTTTCTCCTGGCAAAAGTTACAGAATCTGTCCATGTGAAAGATAGTAAAGTAATTATCCGTGATGTTCAAAAGTGTTGTTTCAGATAGAGAAATACCTTGGAACTGAGAGGACTTAACAAACCCAACTGTCTTAGTGACTCTACATGGACAAGAAGAGAAAAAAGCATATTGGTCATTTGTGTCCATGGACACTTTCTGCATTTGGGAAGAATGAGATAGATAATTTCAGCTGCTTAAAAGTGTGATTTGAGACCTCTTGATTCTGTTTCTTTTTGAACAAAGTTGTGTTATCTATTTACAGATGTAATTTGCTGTCACTTGCCATATGCTCCCTGATTAATTCTGCAAGGCCTGTCAGCTTCAGATAATTCAATTTTCTCTGCTTTGAAATGACATTCATTATCAGGGCATGAAAAATTCAAGTGATTAACTGCAAATTATGACTAATAAAGTGTCTATTTTTTTGTTTGTATCCAGAGAAAAGCAGAAAGCTGAAGTCAAGGACAGAAGAGTTTCAGAGATTTTAAAAGCCAAAGACAGCAAAATAGAAATCCTAGAACAGGTTTGTAAGTTGTTTAAATAGAGCAGTTGGGAAAACTCATCATTGACATCACATTTACGTTTCCTAAAATGAGAAGATAGTTTGCTGTTGTGCCTAAAGAAGAAAGTTGCAAGTGATTCACAGATTATAACCTTCTGATAAAATATTAAATAAACTGTTCTGAGTTGTTGAAATAGTTGATCTCTTACCTAAAAAGGTCCGATGATTTTAGATGAATCACAGTTAATTGCCTCATTTTGTCCAGTGGGCTAGCCTAAACTTGGATTTTAGTCCAGAAGAGCTCTGACCATGTTTAGATTTGTAATGTGCCCATGCTTTGGAAAGATTTGCCATTCTGATGAGGGTAAAAAAATAAATCTGATGCAGCTTCTGCCTGACAAGAGTGGTAGTGTTTCTCCTTTTATTTATGATTAAATAAATTAATATTTAAATAAATGCATAGAAAACATCTATATATTATATATGTGATGATATGCAATATATATATATTATTACATAATTGTTTATGATATATACTAAATAACAATCATATATTATCTGCATACCATATATAATCTGTATTATATACTTTGTATATTATATAATTATATACAATATACAATATATTAGGTATAATATAATGTATTATATTGCATATGGTATATAAATGTATGAATATGTAAATCTATATAATTATGAGAATTTTAAATAAAATATAATTATTATTAAATAAAATCCTTTTACTTTGTGTTATATCAGTGGCTGACATCTTGGTGTGTTGTCACATTCTCGTGGCTGTAGGTTGGATGTGTGATGTGTGTTGTGTTTGCTGCACGCACACACATCATTTTGATAAACCAGTAATGTATTATTATTCTTGCATTTCTACCTAGTCCTTATTTGAAAGACAAAACACCTGTCTAAGATGCTGATAGGAATATATGTGCAGTAATGTACTTTTAAGTAGTGTTGCCTGCTGTGGCAGCTTCTGAAGCTAAAGTGTGCATCCCTGTGAGATTGCACTCTGGTTTCAGATCAGTTTCCAAAGGTGAAACTGTAATTGATCAGAAATCTGAAACTGATGTGATGCATTTACATCATCCACATGCAAGTGGAGAGAGGCTGGAAAATATAACTAGAACCGCAGAAAAGTGGCAGCCAGAAAAGAAGAGTTTTTTTATACATAAGACTTTTTTCTTGCCACAAGTTTATTGCATAGTTTCATATTATGTTAAACATTTTGAATATGATTTAATGTGGAGTATTTAAATACGTACCATTCAAAGTTGCAAACAAATGTAGTATGTATTAAAGCACTTCAGGTTTTTGTGTATTATTGCACATAAATTTAGTACAAAATGTGCTGAAGTTTTCCACTGTACTTTTCCCTTTGTTCCTTTTTTTTCCTCTCAATTTTTGTCTTTTTTATTGTCTGATTGGTAACTTTCAATGCTGATAGTCACAACTGGCCTCATCTGGCATATAGATACATGTATTTTAAATGCTGGATGGTAAAAATCTTACTCCTTTCAGATTAGTGTCTAGATTGCTATGCTGATTTTTTTTACTATAATTTTAGTTTTATGCAGTGGCTCAAAACTTTTCTCAGCAGTTATATATCCCTAATATACATACATCACTTCTCAATGTGTTTCAAGGAAAAGAGTTTCTATTTGCTACATATAAATGGATAAGACACTTTTAGAATTTTTATTATTCTGAAGGCTTATAGACATCTTACTGCAGAAATCTTTTTTCATTCTCCCTTATCTTTGGAAACATTTTTCACCTTGTGTATTTAATTTATAATAATTGCAAATGTCTCAAATGTATCACCGGTGCCATATTTTTCTTAAAAAGTAAGGTGAGGTTTTTGGATGAGTGTGTTAAATTTTTTAATTCAAACAATTACTTTAGTGGATAATATGGGAACAGAGAACAGTCTTCTGCCATTCATGCAATAGATAAATTAAAATATATTAAACTGTTTTTCATAGAAGACAAAATTAAAGACATGTAAATATAACAGTAAACCTTTTCTATAACATTGTTAATTAATTAGGTTTCAATTTAGATCTGGAGAAACTAAAGCTAATCTTTTTGTCCTAGACCTTGTAACGTTTCAAACCCTTATCAACTGATTGTACTCTAGAGGGGTTAAAATAGTACTAGCTTTCCTCATTATCTGCAGTTGAAAATCTTCAGCTTGCTGTGCAAATCTATATTAAAGCCCCTTTAATGGGTCCAATTGAAAGAAGCATAATTCTACCTTCAGGCATTAATTAACACTAATAAATTTTTCGTAACTTTTGTACCTTCACATGATTGTATTTTTCTTTGTAATAAAATGCTTTTGTTAAATTAAGACAAATGTATACAGACATTATTGCCATTTAAACACTTTATTTTCACTAGCATATAAGCTCGATTATTCTTGTGTAATGGGGGACATGAGGATAATTTTGATAATAAGGAGTTCAGATGAATGTGTCAGCAGTGATGAGATTATGTAAAGTTTATAAACTCTTCTCAAAAGAAGTTTGTCCAGTGAAGGAGATTTATAGATACTACAGACAAAATATGTTTGAGGACACTAACACATTTTATTTTTTTTAAAGTTCATTTCACTGAAGTTGTACATGGGAAAAGAGATCATCCTTCAGTGGTGAAACCTGTGCTGTATGTAGCACCTTTGAACTGCATTGTGAATTATCATATGTCTTTGCATCTTTCTGCTTGCCTTCTTCTAGTTAGTTTTCTCATAAAATTAAGGAAAGGAAATCATGTTAGGGAGCTAATCTCAGTGAGAAAGATGGAAAGGAAAATATGTTGTTCAGAAAGTTGAAAGCTGCTGATTTTGGTTTATCGATAAGACACTACCTTAGGAGGGCAGTATGATGACCATGGCTAGTATCTGTGGGCTTGTTTGTCTGAAGAAATTAATAAGCTGAAAATTACTCATTACACCTTATTATTATTTTTATGTGAATTCCTAGTAGGAATGCTTTTCTACCAGTTTAAAATGTGTCTGTGAGGTAGTTAACTCCATTTTGAGGCAGTAGTTTTCCTACTTAACTCTGCAAAAAAGCAGCTATATTGGGTATCCCTACAGCTGTATTGTAAATCCATACTTTACCTTTTCAGTAATTTGCCTGTGTAGCCATTCCTGAAGTTGTAATGCTTCTGGATCTTTATAATTCAGCCTTCATATTCCTGGTGATGTTTCTGCAAAGATAGCCCGAAATGATAGCTGCACTTGGATTAGACAGGAGAAAGTACAGTAAGAAAAGACATGTGGTGCCTCATGTTCTCTGTCCATATTACACCAGTTTGAAAAGCATGATTTCTTGAATTCTGAGCAGAATATTCAAGCCTAGATAGAGGACAGAGGTCATATTTATGATCTCATTCATACTCTTGGCAGCTAGTGTCTAGTTTGGAAGTTTCTTTTTCATCTGGATAGGAAGAGTAAGGAGAGTTACGATAGTGTAGGCTTTTTTCTCAGGTAGAAATTGTTTCTAGAATCTGCTTTTACTGTAGAAGATATTAACTTCTTAACTATGTTCAGTATACAGTTTCTGTACTATTTTTTTGATGTAGTGACACTTTTTTTTTTTAAGTTGTAAAGGCAGTGTGGTTTTAAGAGATTGAATTTGGATTTTATTCTCCCTTTAAGGATATTTGATGAGGAAGGTTTTCATATATCATGGTTTCTTGTTGGATTATAGACAGATTTCCTCAAATTCAAGAAAATGGTTGTGCTTTAAGGATCGAGTAGAAAAAATCAGATAGTGCTCTGTGAGATTCAATTCTGTCCTTGCGAATCTACTGACAACACTTAGGAAAAAGCTTGTCAAGAGTTGATCAGAGCAATGGCTTTAAATAAAGAACAGAGCAGATCTTTATTTACTGCTCCTGATCTGGCAGCATTGATGTATATAAGTGTAATGAAATACTGCTGTGTCAGGCGTAGATGCTAGTATGTATTGATTCGTGCAGATCACAGATAGTTGTGCACACTTTCAGAAGCAGAGGCTAACTCACTCTAAGAATCTTTCCTTGGTAGAAAGGAGAGCATAGAAAACAAAAATGGAAACTAGAATCTTTCCTTGGTGGAAAGGAGGGCATAGAAAATAAAAATGCAAGCTTAGTTTCATCGCGATTGTCCTCTTCAATGAAGAGAAAAGCTCATTTAGCAGATTGTTTGGTTTAGTTTGAAATTATAGAGAACAGGGGGTAAAAAGATACTTTGGGTTTTCTGTTACCTGACCGAGAAGGTTGTGCTGCTGCTTATTTTCAAAATATGGCAGCTAAGAAGAAAGGAAGGAACAGTGAAAAAAATCAATTTATTGGACAGTGTTTTACAGTACTGTGTTATCAGTCATATAGAAAATCTGACCTGTCCTGGTGCAGAGAATCGCTAGCTGCAGCAAGACTGTCTGATTATGTTGTCAGTGTTTGCTGTAGTTATCCTGAGAGCTGTTATATGCTCATTAGAGGAAAATAGTTAATCTCTAAAAGTAGCAGATGCATTCCTGCAGTACATGCTATAGTCGTTGGTATTGATGCTACATTTATTACCAAGCTTTGGCTTTTCTATTTTTACAAAATGCTGTCTCATTTCTGAATTAGAAGTATAGTTTTTTTAAAAAACTGCCTCTAAGTCTTTCCCCTTTACAGGACAGGGATCTTACGTATTCCTTGTTTCAGAGATGGAAAACTTATTGCACAGATACCAAAAACAGCATTTGGCTCCTTGTTAATGTAAAAGGGAGCTGCTGGCAGTGCTTGCTTGCACTGTATCTGTGCAGCAGCGGAAACCAGGAGAGAGTGATACAAGGAATTGCAAGGTATTGTAAGGAAAGATTAGTAAAGCTTTGTTTTAGTGGATGAGAGAAAGAATGTGCTGCGTTGGAGTTGTAAGGAGCAGCTTGAGTGGAAGGAGATGGTGCACATTGTAAAAATCTTTTGTCCGTCCTGTAACCTACATAGTAGTTGCTGGTGAGAGATGGTTCCATTGCTGCTAGTGGAAGTGAGGTGCTAGTTGCAAGAGGTGACACACTCCATAAAGGGACAGTTTATTTCCACCACATGTTCAAATACTGAAAAATTCTGTCAGATGTTTCAATTAAGATAGCAAACTTTGCTGAGAATACCAAATTAATCACATCAGGCAAGTCCAGTGAGGGCTATAGGGAACATGGTATTAATAGTAGATTATGCTATTTGACCCTTCCTTAATCTATGGGTCAGGTGAGAATTCAGAAGCAAGGCCGACTTGTAGTAGAGGAGTAAGTACGTATTGCCTACCTGCGGGACAAAGTCAGCTGCTCATCTTTCTGGACTTCTTCTCTGTAGAACCATTTTATTTGATACTCTTAAAAAAGAGCTTTGAAGAATCTTCATTTTCTGTCTACTTCCTGCAAAACAGACCTGCCCTATTTCTCCAGCACACAAATGGCAGGAAATGACATTTTAATGGACAGTGTTTTAAGGGTGGTTTTCCTTGTCTGCATCATTGTTACTATGTTTTATTGAAGGTCTAGTGTTGGCAGAAATAGGCATTCAAGAATTCTCACGCATTTTGGAAATGGATTTACAGGTGCCTGCTTGAAGATTCATTCTTTTTCTCAGAAACTTTTTTTTTTTAATTGTTTAATCTCAGGAAATCCTGGAAAGCAAAGGATCAGATGAGGAAGAACAAAAAACTTCTGGTAGGATGAAAAACAACTGAACTCCTCTACTTCAGTTACTCTCTACTTGAGGGGTGGTTTTTTATTTATTTACAATTGTTGTAGCAGAAAGTTAGATGTAAAAAATAGGAATTAATAGTGGGATATGCACTCAAAATACTGTTGTGTGAGTTACACTTTAATTCATTATACATCAGTTGCTATTTTTCTGTGGTTTTTCATCCTTTTTAGGAGTCAAGTTCTAAGTTGAATAGTTAGCTGTGAATACAGATACCTTCTGGAATCTGTCTACTGTAGAATCAGGTAGCACAGATGATGTTTTACGTTTGCAATAATATGGATTTAAAAATAACTTGTGGTTTATATCATAACTAGCTAGTGTCATTTTGTCTCTGGAAGGACACTACAGGCTGCAAAATGCAGCAGATGACTTTTATAGCATGTGGTTACCTTTTCATGAATTATTTACATAGAACTTCTGTTCATCCTACATTGGAAAATAATTAAAGAATCTAATGAATGAGATAAAAGATAGTGGATTTCTTTTGTTCATTTTATTATTTTCCTTTGTTTTTTTCTTTATCTGGGAGGACTGTATGAGAATATGACTGGCAATGTTATTTGTTGAATGTTCATATGAGTGTTCAAGTTTGGAACCATGAGGACTAATAAAGTTGTAAAAGAGAAATTTAAGAAATCTAAATCAGGGCACGCTGTGTTACTGGCACATTTTCAGTTTTGTATACTCATCGTTCAATTCCTGCTAGAAACAAACGGGGAAGTTGAAAGGTAGATAATTTTAACATCCTACTACCATGATAAAACAGAGGTGACCAGAACTAAGACAAAAAATGGCTAATTTCTCCTTTCAGTTTTCATCTGTCATTTTCATAGCAATTTCCTCAATTTTGCTTAGTATGCAATTTTGCTTCCTTCTCAGACTGATATGAAAGTATTTAAAAAAGAAGTAGTATTTGCCAGTAACCAGTGTAACATCATTATGAGAAAAAAATTCTATAGTGCTGTAGTGAAGAAATGCCATGGGAAAGAATAAAAATGAATTCTGGAATGACAGTCCTCTTAAACATCAAAAGGTCTGCTGCACCAGGTCACAGTGTTTCTGTCTTTGTATATAGTGTTGCCTGGAGCACTCTGGGCCATAGCAGTATACAGGGGATACTCTTTGCTTCTTTCCAGCTAAACAAAAGGGTAAAATCAGATTCTTTTGGTTTTCATTAGAGAAAATTCACTTCTAGAATATAGTTTTCTTTCTTGGAAGTTAGTCTATGGAAAAACCTTTGAAAATGTACTTTAGTTGTTTTAGTTATATGAGGTATTTTGTGGTTCTTGAGCGTGAAGCCGTCAACCATTGCTTTTGTCCTGTTGTATTCAAACAAGTATGACTGAATTACAAAGTGTAAGTGGAGATTGTTCTTGTGTAGCACCAGCCAGTCTTTATGATATCTAGAAAAACACCAATAGATACTGTGGGAATAGATGAATTCCTGATGCGTGTTTTACCTGATCAATCTGTCAAAATAACCTTGTGTAGGGGGTTGCCCCATGTGTTGACCAGGTGTGTTTTTCTTTCCTGCTGCTTTACTTGCCTACCAGAATAGAGTATTCTTTTAGGAACACTGCTTGTGTCTTCTGCTGTATGAAATCAGTATTTACTCTCTTTCTCCTATTATACATGGTAATTCATAGGCTGAGAAAGCAAAGTACAAAAACAGCTGCACAGGCAAGGGCAGATTATAATGTCCTTAATTGTCTGTGTCTCAGAAATACTTTTTTATGACCCATATTTTTACCCTGTCGTGGCTCCCAAGTAATACTTCTGGGCTTTTAACCCTTCATGTGAAATGAGCAGATGTGAGAGTAAAAGTTCAATTCATTTAGAGGAAAAGATAAGAGCATGCAAAGTGGTTGCCCCAAAAAAATGCTTTGAAACATAACAGGATTTTTTTCCTTGCAAGTGTAACTTACTTGTGTAATGTTTCACTGCTGCTACAGTAGATGACTTTGTAGACTACTCAGGTGAGTTTGCTGCTTAGTAATTGATGTGGTGTATTTGCCTTTTGATTAATTTAAAGTGTTAAGTAGGTCAATTGTGGAGATAAGTAATTAGTGTGCAGGTCTGATTCAGGATAATCTGTCTGATTATGCTACAAAGTATGCACAGTAAGTAGTTTATTTCAGTTGAAAATTTAATCTTAGGAATAGGGAACAAACATATGAATGCTTTTGTGCCTTCATGTCTCCATCCTCTAAATTGCTAGAAAATATCCCATTCCAAATGTAGCCCACATATCTTTGATTTCACTTCACAAATATATACATATGCTTACCAGTTTCCACGCAGTGCATAATGTAACTTAAGTAGTAACATGATGTAGCTGTGTACTCAAAAATGAGGTCCTTAAAGAGCTGGGGCTTTTATGAGTGTGTGTATTTGTGAATTTTTAGCTCAGAGCCAATAGTCTCTTTCAGATAGGTGACATTTTAGAGGGTATTCTTGAAATACAGACTTTGTTTTGATAAATGTTAACAAGTAGTAATGAGCTGGAAGGAGGAATCAAAGGAGCTGCTTACACAAATTCCATGAGGACCTGGGGAGTGGGAGGGCAGCAAACAAAGTAACTGATGCTTTCCATAGTAATGTGGATTGATTCCTTTTTAAAGATACAACTGCTCCTGTAACTGCAATAACATATCTGAAGAGCAAATGTTTTGTATTTTGAATGGTGAAAATGTGACTTCAAATGTATTGTTTTCATTTTCATGTCTGACATTTGTCTGTCATATTTAACTTCTGGATGCCAAAAACCCTTACATGTATCAGCAGTATTGCAGATTAATCTAGAGGTATATCATCTTGTTGATAATTTTTTATGTTTCTGAACACATTCATTTTATCTCGTGTATTAAAGCCAAAGCAGTAACATCTTTGTCCTGACATGAAAGTGAGATTTTACTATATGTGGGTACACTGAACTGTTGTGTGCATTTTGAACAATGTTGTGTTTTTTAACTTGAACTGCAAATTCAGCTAAAATTAATTCCTTTTTTGCAAGTATTTTGTAATATAATCTTTTGGTGGCTTCAAAAGTAATTTCTAATTACTGTCACAAATTCTGGACAATTTTGAACTCAGCTCTGGCTTGATTTTTGATGTACTGGAAGTTCAAGTTAAACAATATTCTAATATATTCTTAATCCATAAGCACACATAAAAGTTCTGCAAATGAGCTTCGCTGAGTGATTTCCATTCAGTTCTGCATTTTTTGGCTTCTTTGTTCAGCAGCAGCAAGATATTATGTTCCTCATTTATGTTACTCAGTTTTGAGTACGATTAAAGTACTAATGAAAATAAAACAATTTTCTAAAAACTATATATGTTAGATTGTTACATTTCATAGGCCTAAAACCCAGGACATGCATGCCCTTTCGCAATTGCTTTTTGTCTATGAACAGCTTTTTTTTTTTATAATTTAAATAGAGACTCACAGGACAGCAGCAGGAGATAAACAACTTAATGCAGAGAAAAAATGCTGTGGAGGAGGAAAATGCCTGTTTGAAGAATGAATTCAGTACCTTGAACCAGAAATTTAAAGATAAAAGCCAAGAACTTAAGGTATATTGACTTGTACATCGTTTCTTAAGACTGTGGCTTTGAAGTAGTTCTTTAAGCAATGTCAGCCTTTGTGGCACAGAAAGTGACAAGCTTGGAGGAAAAATTGCCTTAGGCCTTGCTATACCTTACCATTTTCTCACATACCAACTGTGAGGAAGATGCTTTAAAGCCAAGAATCCAAGCTTTATAACTTTCAGATAAATAGTTAATGATGGAAATGGAGCAAAGAAAGTAGGAGTGTGAAGATGTGGCTTCTTGTAATTAGATTCTGATGGGACTGGCATTATTAATTGATAAAGCCGAGGTCTAGGAGGATATGTCTGTGTGGGTCTCAAAAATAGCTGGGGACAGCATCAAAGGCAGCTTGATCAATTAATGGGCTCTTTGCAAATGTGTACTCATCAAAGCTGTCATCCAGCTAAAAAATATGACCCTTCCACCTGCATGAAAGAGGCCAATAAAAGTACACAGGTGACCTTGGCCATCAAATATAGAAGAAGCTGCTGTGAGAGTAAAACTGCACAGTTTATATTTGCTGATTAGTTCTCACTTTTTTGTTTATCGGCCCTTGTGGTACTGTTCTACAGGACACTGAGGAGTGTGCACAGAAGAAGGAAGAGCAAAACAGACTGGTTATAAAAAACCTGGAGAAGCAAAATAAGGGATTAAATACATGCTGTACTGACCTGCTAAGTGACCTGGAGAAACTGAGGAAGCAAGAGGCACAATGGAAAACTGAAAAATCTGGCAATGATGCCAGAATAAAGGTACGAATTGGAATGGACTCCTGGATGTTATTTCAGAATTAACTTCTCCAGACATTTCACTACAAGTTATTTTCTTTAAATAGCGAGTTATATATTCAAGTCTACCAGTGGGGACTTGCATTCATTTACATTCCTTCACTTAAGACCCACAGCGTTTTAAAAATTGATGTTGCAAAGCAGGAATCTGACTTCAAATAGTAATCTTAAAGTGTAATCATTAAAAAGTAAAAGATACTGTACTTTAAGATAATAGATACATATGTGTGCAATAATTAAAGCTCAAAAGTATTATCATCATTTTTTTCTTAATGTGTGATTTACTTACCTATAATTTTGTTGCAGTATTCTTCATATTTGTCATTTTGGAAAAACCCTTTAAACTTCAAGTGTAGTTTCAAATAAATTGTATTCTAGCCTCCAAAGGTCTATTTTGTGAGAGGACTCGTTATTGCTTATAATATATTGAAAAGTTATTTTTATTGTTTATGATAAAAGAAGAAATAATTGAATACATGGTACAGAATATTTTCTCCTTTATCTAAATGATAGCTTTTCTTGTTTGCTGGTGAAAAAATTCAATAGTTTTTTTTTCTAATTCCTCTAAGAAATAAGCCACCAACTTGGTGTCTTGGTGTTTGACAGCTACTTACACACAGGTCTGGGTAGTGGATTCTTACTGTTTACATGACTAATGTGCACTTAAAAATGCTGTGTTGTTTTACATTATTCAAATACATTCACTGTAGTAACTAACCTTCCCCAGAAACATTCTCTTTTCTTGCACTAGCAATTCAATTGTTTTGGGTGCTTCCAATTGTTGTGCTCTTTGTAACTTTCATTCAGATCTGTTAACATGGAAAGTAAAGTTCTTGCAAATTGACTGCTTTGGAGTGGTTGTCATGAAAGGATTATCAGATTCCCAGGGCAAGAAATGATTTGTTGATACTTGAGACAGAATAACCTAGTGTGTGCTAAACTGATGTGATAACTTTCAAGTTGTCAAATGTAATGTTTGTAATATTGGATAAATTATTGAAAATCAGTTACCCATACCTTCAGTGAACACAGAATAATTTTTATGTCTCCCTTTATGTGAGGTGCACTGATCACAGAAAGGTGCATCAGAGACGGGTGATTGCAGGGATGGGAATTAGTAGTGTTGGTGTTTCAGAGTGGTGTAATGAGCATGTCAAGGTGGTGTTTAGAGTGTGACAGAGGTTACTTCTGGGGATGAGTGTTGCCTGAGCCAACCAGCATTGTCACACAGCTGGATTTGCTGTTTACAAACAAGGAAGAACTGATTAAGGAAATAATAGTGTCAGCCTGGGCTACAGTGACCATGAAATTGTCAAGACCAAGACCTTGAGACAATGAAGGAAGGAGAGTAGCACAGTACAGACCTGGAGCTGAGGAACAGAGTTTTCACCTTGTTCAGAGAAACGGTAAGTGGAATCCCATGAGAAGCAGCACTGAAGGGTAAAAAGCTCAGGAAAAATACCAAGTCTTCTAAGAAATCTTTCTCTAAACCGAAGTGTGGTCCACTCTGGTGCTCAGGAAAACAATTGGATGTATCAGGAGACCCACATAACTGAATAAAATTAATCACCAAGAGTGGGTGTGGAAAACAGTATTCAAGAAGTGGAAACGGTGAAAGCTGCAGAGAAGGAGTTCAGAAGCATTGTATGGACACTCAGGGACAGTGGTAACCTACTGACAGTTGTGTAATGGCAGGCATAACAAGACTTTCTTGCACTACATTATCAATAAAAGGCTGAACAAGTAAAATGGGGACCTGTTCCTGAAATGGAATGATGAATTAGTGACAGAAGGTAATAGATACAGTAGAGGTGCTAAATACTGTCTTTGCCTCAGTCTTCACCAAGATGTCCCAATAATTTGTGCCTAGAGACAGGCTTCAGCAGAAGTACTAGGAGTGGATGTATTGGGAGATACCTGAGAGAATTTGAGTAATACACATCCATTGGACCACCTGAAATGAACCACATCCAATGGTGATTGTCTTTTGTGGTAAAATGATTGTGTCTGTGGACAAGAAGAGAGTGGCTGTGATTGGCTGTGATTGACCTTAACTTTAGCGAGATATTTTACTCTCCCTTTCTGTATTTTTCTATCCAGGTTAGGATGTTATAGATAGGTACACAACATGTTTAAAGGGACTATTTGTATGTTTGGGTTGAGAGAGCTGTGGTTAATGAGTTGTAATAGTCTGCAGTCTGGGGGTAAGTGGTGTGCTGTAAGATGTATCCTGGACCTTTTTAGTTTAAAATCTCTATCTGCGACCTGGAAGAGGGGACAGTGAGCATGCTAATCAAGTTTGTAGATGTCACCAAACTGGGCTGAAATGGATGTGCTTGAAGGCTCTGATGCCATCTGGAGGAACCTTTACTGAACTGGGCCAACAGAAGCCTTAGCCAGGACAAATGACAAGCCTTCCCCTGTGAAGAGAGAGCTCTGCAGCCAAGCGGGGGGCAGGGATTCACTCTAAGGAACAGCTCTGGACAGTAGTGGGTAGCAGTGCCTAGAGAGGTATGAGCAAGGCATGACCCAAGAGCTCAACCCCCTCTGCTCAGTACTCTAAATACCACACCTCTTTTTGGGTACTGTTTTGGGGACATTTACAGTACTGGAAGACATCATTAAACTGGCTGAAGGTGAGACAGTGAACCTGGGGACTTTGCCTTGCAAGGAGAGACAGTGGGATTGGGATGGTTGAGCTGGGAGAACAGATGGCCCTGGGGCTGGAGCCACCAAAAAGCATTTCCATCATCAACAGGAGACGTTGGCAGAGATGCAGTCATTCCTTACATCTTTGTACAGTGGAATGGTGAAAGGCAGCACAGACTGAAACAGGAAAACCTGAGGCTGAAGATAAGCCTTTTTCCCAGGACAGCCCAGCAGTGAGGAGGAGGCCCATGGAGGTTGGACCATCTCCATCCTTAGATTTCAGCCTTTGACTTTGTAGAGCAGCCTGTTTGCCCCTGATAGCTGAACCTGCTTTAGGCAGGGACTGTGTCTTGAGACTTCCTGAAGTCTCTGCCAGCCTATCTGCTGTGAGGTCTGATGGCCCAGTTTATGCTTCCATCTGCTTCCACTTTTTTTTCCCCTGTTGGAATGTTAGGCATGTGACTATACACTTTTGCTAGTGGACAGTTAGGTGAAGTTATCTAACAAGACTATTGCAAGTATTGAGAAGCAGATTAAAATTGCAGTCTGCAAGAGGGAAATGTTATAGTTGATCTCTAGGAAGCAGCAATATGTTGTGTCATCATTTTTATCAATATTTTGTACAACAATAATTTGTAAGAACACATAATGTTATTTTTGTAGCTCATCACTTGTTGTAGACTAAGCTCTAGACGGACCGCACACATCAATATGATGTCCAGGCAAATCCAAGGTTTATTCAAATTACAGGTGTATATAACCTTAACTGACCCCGCCCTTGGTTCCAAGATCTGACTCCATTGGCTAAGGCAGGTAGCATTTCCTTTTAGGGTGAAAATGAAACTTGAGGGTGGACCCCAGGATCCACCTGAGTTTGGGAGGGGCCGTATCTCCCCCCTTTTCGTTTCAAAGAACAAAAAAAAATGCAAAAGAACATAATACACATTTTGTAACAAAACAAAATTACAATCAACATAAATAGCTACCGTTAACTTATGCATATTGCAACTTGAACTGAAAGGCTGAAAAATTGAAAAATGAGAAAAACTTTTTGAAAGATTTTAGATTTTGTCTTAACAGGGTATTTTGTGGGTTACACATCCCTACCTCCCCCTCTGTTTTCAAAATAGACTTTTGGAAGGAGGTACAGTAACCTTTGTAAACTAACACAAACCAATACATGACTATGTTTGTATGCTTGGGATTCACAAACTTACAACTAGTGCAAAACAAAAACTTTTCTCTCACATGTGAGGTTGTGGTCTTCCTGTGCAGTCATCACCACACAAACCACTGTGAACAAAACTACAAATTCTATTAACAATGTTCATTTTGTGCAAATTGTTCATGAATGTAGAGTGACTCCATATAGCAAAGAAACAAGTTCAGTACAGCTGAGCTAAATTTTCTTATGCTATATTTCAAGGTCAATTCTCAAAACTTCTGTGTGGCCATCACAGAGGCTCGAGAATCGCTCTGAGTTTCAGTCACTTTAGACATTCCTGGTAAAGCAATAATGCTGTGTGAAAACATTCACAAAGGCTAAACATGACTACTTAACACCTTGCAGAAGATGTTTGGCAGCTGAGGGGACAGGTGTCCTTACTCCTACAGCCTGTTGGGCAGTAAACTTAAAACTGCACTTTAACTGAAAATTAACAGAATTTCAAACTTTCAGCTTTATACAGACTAAACAACATGCTTTTGAACTGGACTGTTTTTGTTTGATTGGACAGTCAATGATTAGTCCTGCAAACAAGAGCAATTAAACAAATCATAATAACAATCAGAACCAATACTCCTTGTATCAGCAGTGCCTCTTGCCAGTTAATTAGGCTCAGGGAATGAACCCATTTCCCCAAAGGAGAAATGTCAACTGCTGGCTTGTCAGAATCATTTTTCACTGCTTGTATTCCATCATGGGCTTGTGTGGAGTGTTTGCTTAATTCTGTGGAACATATTCCCTTAAACTCATCACATTGGTAACCATGAATCATCAACAGGAATTTTAGGGCTTCTCTATTTTGTAATACTGCTTGTTCTATCTTATTAGCATCTGTAGAAAATTCATCAAGCATTTTGGCAATGATGTTGAGTTGTTCTTGCACCCAGTAGCTTAGCATTCGTACTAAACGTAATGCTCTGTCTACACTAACTGGGGCAAACACTGATGCTATTAAGTTGCTTGTGTCACTCCACTGTTCTATGGCATTTTCCTCAGCTTGAGGATTTGACCACTCAACATGCTCTTGCAGTGATTGTGTAAATTTGGTCAGCATTCCTAAATAACAAGGTTCACCTGTTACCTGGGCAGGTATCCCAGGCCATGCTCTGTTACCACAGATCAAGAAATATCCAGGAGGCAATGCCTTTCTCTGATTACCTTTTGTTTGAACTAATCTCGTTTCTGGGTAACTTGTATTTTGTGAACCAACAACATTCCAACACCAACTGCTATTGGTGTAACTCTTATTATGAGGAGTGACATCTGTGCTTCCTACAGGAAAGTATTGCTGTGACCAGTGTTTGTTGGACCATTTTGATACATTAGAATGCACAGGTTGAAATTCAACACATGACTCGTTTCCAGGGAGAGACCTTATTAGCTTTAGCTCTTGTGGATCTCTCTCTAAGGAAGTATTTAATTGCCATATGATATCTGCTATGTTTTTTCCAGTACTACCATAGGACACTTTTGCTTTTTCAACACCAAAAGGAATGAAGTCTTTGATGTCATGATAAGGTACTCCTATAAGGCACACTTTGTTTGGTTCACCTGTTTTAACCATGTTACTTGAGCAGAATTTTTCCAGATTTGCTTGTTGAAAAAGCATTATCCATACATTTTGATTAGTGACAGCAGTGAGACAAGACATAAATGCAAGAGACACACTTAGACACTCTTTGGATTTAACTACCCTTTGTATCATGGTGGCTACATGCTTTCCTTTTGGCTTGACAATAGTTGTGAAAACTTTTGCCACAGCTTGAGTTTTGCTGCGCTGATTGATTCCTTCAGTTATCTCAAGTATTTTTGGCCAGAGGTTAAGGCTAGAAGAAACAGCCAGGGCAGCATTCTTGGATTGTTGTGGAACTCGTGTGTGCAATGCATCTTGTGTTTGTGAGTTTTTGTAGTCATCTCTATCCATTAATTGGTTTAGAGATGCTACTCTTAATGGATCTCTTACTGAATGCATTTGTGATATTAAGCTGCCTGTCTCTTTAAGAGATGGCACTTCCTTGCTTCTTTTAGCAGGATCTGCTGGGACCTGTAGGGAACACAACTCAAAATTTGAATTATTATCAGACCGGGGGGTTATCTCACTCCCCAAAACTTTTGATTCCCTTTTAATAACACTATGAATTCCTCCTCCCCTCACACTGTCCGAAACAGGGGCTTCTGTTGGTGCAAACGGCTGTGTTGTTGTCCTCCATTCTGGGATGCAGCCAGTGGGTGTGGCTGTCAGTGATGACCAGGCTGCCGGCACGGGGGGAGTCTCTGCAGGCGCTGCAGGGTTTGGGTCCCGCACACTCTGCGCCATGGGAACTCGCTCTCCAGACGCATGTGCTGTTGGCAGGGCGCAGGAGAGAAGACGCGCAGGGTGGTCTCTGCTCCCCTGAGGAGGAGCCTCTCCCTTCTCTATGTAGTAGTCGATGGGCGTAATCATCCATGCAGGAGGTGGTGGGGGCGGTGCTGGAGCTGTGTTTGATTGGCAGTCGGGTCCGCCCCTGGCTTGAATCTCGTTTGGCTGGATCGCCTTGGGACTGACTCCGACCCCGGTCCCGACCCTGGCCCCGACTCTTGCGGGCTGCGGGGGACTCGCGGTCTGCACATACGCATTAATTGGCAAGCTGTAGGGAGGGGGTTTGGGTGGTCCTTCACTCATGCTGCTGAATGCGTGCGCAATTTCTTTGTTTAGGAGCTGGGTCTTGGCCGCCTGCTGATTTTTCGCGGGCTTCCCGATCACGTGGTCTTTTTGTTTTCTCAGCCACGTGGTTTCTGTGCACAGCTGTAGCTCCCCCCAGCCGTCTCTCGCGGCTCCGGTGTACCCGCGGGGCGGCAGGGGATGTAGCGGGACGGGACCAGCCCCAAGGTGCTCGCAAGGCATTGCTGCCGGCAGCAGTGAGGGACATGCAGGGGGAAAGCTGTTCCATGGGGTTTGTCCCTCTCTCCATCTCTCTCGCTCGGCTGAGGGCACTCCCGTTCGCGATTTCTCGGATTCAGGATATAAATAAAAGTTACTTACAGTTTGGAGTGGCTGGATGTTTTCTGTGATGTGTCTCGTGGGGATGGTCTGATTCCAGGCTGAGTGCTGTGGTCCTGCCGCTTGTACAGCGGTGGCCGGTGGCACAGGCAGGTAAAAGATGGTCTTTGGGCTCAGCGGTTGTGAATACGGCGGTGCTGTTGGGAATTGTGGCGTGGAAAAGCCTTGATTCCATGCTCGGTGTGGCTCCATCGGTTCTCTCGGAACGGGGACGAGCGGCTCCGCGTCTCGGTACGGGAACGGCACAGCGCTAGCTCTGCGGTTCAGCGGCGGGCGCTGCGCTGGAGCGTAGGGTTGCGGCGAGGGTCCGACGAGCGGCACAGGCGGTACAGGCGGTGGGGTTTTGGCGGGCGGCGGTGCTGAAGGGTGCTCAGAGGGAAAACTGCTTTTTTCCCTTTTCTGAGGTAGGTCGAGACTTTCTCGGGCCCGATGAATAACATTTTTCTGATAGCTGAATGTGACGGGACAAGCGGGAAAATATCCTCGGGGGTAGTTTGTGCTACTTTCCACAATTCTGCCCCGATAATGTCCCACAGTTCTATGGAAAGCGTAGGGCTGGCATCAGTTAGATACCTCCGCTCGAGACACCATTCCAAAAATTCTTGTAATGCCTGTTTTTCAATGTTCATTTTTGTAGCTCGAGCTAATTTTTCAAATTTTTCTAGCAATAAGCTTGCCCGAGACGGCTGGGAACCTCCCATCTTTAACTCACCGGTTTGAAGGTTGTGGTTCTTCTCAGTCCACGCTTTTCCAGTAGCTCTTTGCACGGCCACTACAAAAAACTTCTCCTGAAGTTTCAGGAGATAGAAGCTCTCCGAGGCCTCTACACAAGGCTCCCATAAAACTGAGGCCAGACGGTTGCTCTCAGGGGCGACCACTAGTTAGGGTTCTAGGCTGATCTGCAGATGGCTTTCATGTCCTCAAAGCACACGTCGAGGGTCACCATTTGTTGTAGCCCAGCTCTAGACGGACCGCACACACCAATATGATGTCCAGGCAAATCCAAGGTTTATTCAAATTACAGGTGTATATAACCTTAACTGACCCTGCCCTTGGTTCCAAGATCTGACTCCATTGGCTAAGGCAGGTAGCATTTCCTTTTAGGGGGAAAATGAAACTTGAGGGTGGACCCCAGGATCCACCTGTGTTTGGGAGGGGCCGTAACAATCACTGGTTTTACATACTCTTCCTGTGCATATTTTCTTCAAAATTTGAATTTCAGTTTGACTTAATTTCTCCCTCTGATCCTGACATACCTCATTTCTCTTAGTTAACTTGAGAATCAATATTGGATGCCACATTGCCCCTTAGCAGGATGCTTATCAACAATAAAATACAACAATTTTTGTGTCTACAGAGGTCAAATCGACATAATCACATTACACAATATTAGGATCCAGTTGATGTTCTTATATATGTGCCCCAACATAATATGTCACTGAAATGCTTTTAAAAAGTAATTTATGAGCAAATTCAATAATGGAATTCTATTGGTGTTCTCAAGTGATTGTAAAAAATAGTTAAAGATAAAAATAATTTAAATTTAGAAATGAAAACGCCTCTGAAAGTCAGTTCTGCCTCTCAGGCCTGAGTTTGGGAGTTGGATCAGCATCTTTCTGTACATGGTTTTCACTAATAAGCATATTTAACAGTATTACAGATGATGTATACAGACCATATCCATGTTAGTCTCCTCTAATTAAAAGAGTAAAATGAATCCTTATCAATATGAGTTAGCTCAACATTTTCTTTAAAATAAGTATTAGATGACAGAAGTGCCAGATCTAAATAACAGATTGCTCCTTTGGAAAAGTGGAGCCCTGTCCAGAGACTGAGCTAAGTGTTACTACTTTTTTGCAGTCTTGAAACCATTTTCTGTGCAGAAAAGTGCCACTTCTCACTTTTGAAGACTGGTTGTTTTTCAAGCTTACTATAAATGTGAATTCAAGTATAAAACTCAACTTCTTAAAATTGAGACAAAGGAAAAGCTATGGCTAGTTTGTCCTTTTAAGGAACATTTCTTTACACATTTGTCATATTAGCTGAAAACAGAGTGAGACAGGCTAACAGGAAGACACCTGATAAGGTGGCTAAAAGGATGAAAATGGTGCTTTATTGGTTGTTTTTCTGATGTACCTTTAGATAAATAAGGTACGGTATACAGGAAGTTAACGCAGGGCTTTGCTTTCTGCCTTAAAGTAGTTCTTGAGAACTTTATGTGCTTCTTTTTTCCTTCCGAGGGCTTATATCATCCTTCTATATCTCTCAAAAGTGCAGAAGTGGAAAAGTGGAAAATGCGTGAATGTGTCTCCTGATCTAAGAATCAATTAGGCATTTGAGTTATTTTATTCTTCAAGTGGAGATTACTTAAGCTATTGTTTAATATTAAGCTGAATGCATTTTTTATTGAACTCAAGTCACAAAAGGCTTTGTATGTAGATGAAAATAATGTCAAACTAGCAGATTTTAAGTGGAATTGCACTATAAGATAGTGGAATTGCTTACTGGTGGGTTGTTTGTTGTTTGGGTTTTTTTATTTTAATTCCTAGTTAGCACAGTACTTTTAAGTGTTTCCAAAGCCTAAGGGGGCAAACTTTCAAAAAAGCAGCCATCTCTGTCAAGAGAAATCTGGGATTTTAGTTCCACTGAAAAAGGAGGATTTTACTGAGATGGGACCTTGAAAAATCACTCCCTCTTCTGTTACATAACAGGAAAAAAATCCATGAAAATAAAGCTACTGTCTTTGAAAGTGGCTTTCAAAGGGTTTGAAGCTACAAATAACAAAACCTTAGTGTTAATTTATAGTGAGTCTGTCACATTAAACGGGGGAGGGAGGAGACAAAAATGCAAAGATTTCTAGTCTTAACTGTATTAATAATAGTTATTAGCTTTAAGCGCTTCTAGACAATCAGAGCCTTATGTCCCCAACACTGTCTGTCAACTAACGGACAGCCCACAGGTTGGAAGGGTTTCTGACCTCTAATATGAAGCCACACTTAAGCCAGGGAGAAATTATTAGCAGTAAGTGCTTCTAGACAATCAGAGCCTTATGTCCCCAACACTGTCTGCCGACTAATGGACAGCACACAGGTTGGAGGGGTTTCTGACCTCTAACATGAAGCCACACTTAAGCCAGGGAAGAACATTTCCCACAACCGCTCCCGAAATAACATTTATTAATACAAATATGTGACAGTTATTGTGGGTTCTACTTTGCCAGTGTTAACGTTCAGCTGCAAGATTGTATTTCATCATGGCTAGGCTTCGCGAACAAAGATTTGAGAAGGGCACTACCCACGCTTGCTGCAAGCGTGCTGGTGGCTAAAAAGGCCGATACGGGACAGGCAGGTCTGGTCACAAAAGACACAGCGGAACGTCTCCCTAGGTGATATTGGCAAGGAACGGTTCTTTCTGCGTTGTCTTTTCTCCTCAAGAGTGACTCTCCATGCATTCTCAAAGGAAGCAGCAGCGTCGTGAATGGTGTGTCTCCATGAATCCCGATTGGAGGCCAGAGTGGACCAATGGTGGCAGTCAATATAGCCAAGGCTGAGGTGTTGTTTCAGGCAGTCCTTGTATCTCTTCTTCGGGGCTCCTCTCTTGCGGCAGCTGGTGGCGAGTTCACCATAGAGCACAATCTTCGGAAGGCGGTGATCCCCCATCCTGGAGACGTGCCCTGCCCAGTGCAGCTGCGTTCTCATCAGCATGGCCTCGATACTGGTGACCCCTGCCTGTTCAAGAACAGACACATTGGTCAAGTAATCAGACCAGTGGATGTTTAGGATTGAACGGAGGCAGCGCTGATGGAAGCGTTTGAGAAGCTGCAGGTGGTGGCGGTAGATGACCCATGATTCAGACCCATATAAAAGAGTAGACAGAACAATGGCTCTGTAGACACTGATCTTTGTACTTTTCTTCAGGTGTTTATTGGACCAGACTCTTTTATGGAGTTTTCCGAAGGCTCTGTATGCCTTTGCTAGCCTGTTGTCTATCTCTTTGTCAATCTTACCGTCTGAGGAAATGATACTCCCAGATAGGTGAACTGCCGGACTGACTTAAGCTCTGAATTGCCTATGGTGATGTGAGGATGATGGAAGAGTTCTTGAGGTGCAGGTTGGTAGAGAACTTCTGTCTTCTTCAGGCTGACTTCCAGCCCAAAAAGCTCAGCAGCCTCTGCAATGCAGGATGTTAGGCGCTGCAGAGCTGCTTCTGTGTGAGCAACGAGAGCAGCGTCGTCAGCAAAAAGCAGCTCATGGACAAGGTGATTCAGGGTCTTGGTGTGGGCCTTCAGTCACCTTAGGCTGAATAGGCTTCCATCGGTACGATACCAGATGGAGATGCCGTTTTCTTCATCGAGGTCTTCCATGGCTCTTTGGAGCATCATGCTGAAGAAGATTGTGAATAGAGTTGGTGCAAGAACGCAACCTTGTTTCACACTGCTGATTATTGGAAAGGGCTCAGAGAGTGCATCGCCATATCTGACTTGTCCACGCTGATCCTCATGTAGCAGGGTGATCATTTTGAGGAAATTTGGGGGACATCCTAAATGTTCCAAGATCTGCCACAGGCCTTTTCTGCTCACAGTGTCGAAAGCTTTGGTGAGGTCAACGAAGGTTACATAGAGACCTTTGTTCTGTTCCCTACACTTCTCTTGCAGTTGTCTGAGAACAAACACCATGTCTGTGGTGCTCCTATTGGCTCTGAAACCACACTGGCTTTCAGGTAGAAGATCTTCTGCACTAGTGGGTACTAATCTGTTCAGAAGTATTCTTGCAAGGATTTTACCAGCAATGGAGAGCAAAGTAATACCTTGGTAATTTGAGCAGTCTGATTTTTCTCCTTTCTTTTTGTACAGGGTGATGATGACTGTGTCATGGAGATCTGGTGGTAGTTCCCCTTGTTCCCAGCAATGCACAACAAGCTCATGGAATTTGGCATGGAGTGCCTGACCTCCATGTTTCCAGATTTCGGGTGGAATTCCATCAACCCCAGCTGCCTTGCCAGTTTTCACCTGTTGTATGGCCTTGAGTATCTCTCCCATAGTAGGGGCTGCATCCAATTCATGTTTCATCAGTTGTTGTGTAATGTGCTGAATTGCTGAGCCTTTTACTACAGGGTTGGCACTGAAGAAAGTCTGAAAGTGCTCAGACCATCGGATCAGGATGAAGGTTTTATCTGTTAGAAGTATTTGACCATCTGCACAGAGTAGGGTGCTTTAAACCTGGTGTGTGGGTCCGTACGCTGCTTTCAGGGCCTCATAGAATCCTCTTTGGTCACCCAAATCTGTGCATAGTTGTGTCTTTTCTGCTAGGTTGAGCCACCATTTGTTCTGGATGTCTCGAAGTTTCTGTTGGAGCTTACTGCATGCAAGACGAAAGGTGGCTTTTCTTATACAGCAAGATGGCCGAGCAAGGTGTGCTTGGTGAGCAGTTCTCTTCTTCTTCAACAATTCCTGGATCTCTTGATTGTTTTCATCAAACCAGTCTTTGTTTTTCTTGGAGGAGAACCCTAAGGACTCTTCAGAGGACTGCAGGATGCAACTTTTAATATGTTGCCAAAGTGCTTCAGGAGAGGGATCTATGGAATTATCTTTAAATCTAGTTTGAAGGTTTACCTGGAAGCTGTCTCTCACTGTGGCTGTTTGAAGATTGCATGACTTGGAGCCTCCGCCTTGGAATGCCACCTTTCTTAGGTTTGGGCTTGAAGTGGAGGTTAAGTTTGCAACGCACAAGGCGATGGTCTGTTTGTCATTCTGCACTCGGCATCACTCGGGTATGATGGACATCGCTGACATTTCTCTATTGTACTAAGATATAGTGAATGAGGTGCCAGTGCTTGGATTGAGGATACATCCAGGTTGTCTTCAGGCTGTCTTTCTGTTGAAAGATAGTGTTGGTGATGGTGAGCTGCCGTTCTGCACAAAACTCTAGCAGGAGGTGTCCGTTGTCGTTGCAGTTTCCAACACCGTGCTTGCCCAGGACTCCTTTCCAGGCTTCAGAATTCTTACCTACTCCGGCATTGAAGTCACCAAGGATTATGATCTTATCATCTGCAGGAACATTTTGGGTGAGGTGGCGCAGGTCAGTGTAGAATTTGTCTTTTTCCACTGGGTCAGCTTGGAGAGTTGGGGCATATACTCTAAAAAGAACAACATGTTGCTTGTTGTGTAGAGGGAGGCGTAAGGACATAATGCGATCGGAATGACCTGTCAGCAGATTTTCAAGTTTGGAGGCAATGGAGCTTTTAATCATGAAGCCAACTCCTGAAAGGTGTCTTTCGGTTTTGGGTTTGCCTGACCAGTAGAGTGTGTAGCCAGCACCATGTTCTTTAAGGCTGCCTTCCTCATGAAAATGAACTTCACTGAGAGCAGCAATGTCGATATTGAGCCGTGACAGTTTGTGGGCAATTAGAGCAGAACGAAGCTCAGGACGTCCACTATCCCCAGTATCAAGCATGGTTCTGATGTTCCAACATGCGAGTGTAAGTCTGCGCACACCTTTGCAGGCAGGTGCATGCCTTTGAAATCTCTTTGTTTGACCGCATGGAAGATGCCGGTTGGCCGCGGTTATCCAACCGGGTGTGGAGATGAGCTTTGTTTAGGCCACCTTTGCTAGGCCCCTCTCTGTGTGGAGCAAGCAGTGCTGTCCCTAGAAAAGGCTGCTTGGTCGTTCAGGATGCTGCCCCAAGAGACTGTAATCTCTGGGGTCAAGTCTCGAATGACCAATATCCTGAACCGCCTGCATGCAGGGTTGAGTCTGCAGCTTCCAGCTGCTTCCTATCACCTGCCGTTTTCGACCCTCGCCTGTCGTTACAGGGCTTTGCAATGTGGGTGAACCCTTCGAGCCTGCACAATGGATTTTTTTAGGTGAGGCACAGCGTGCGCAGAACTGGCCCCACCCTTTACTCCTAAGGTTCATCTGCCACGGCCTAGCGAGCTTGGACAGTGACAGCGAATACCTCAGGACGTAGGTTTGGTTAGAGTATCCTTCTCTTAGATGGATGGCCTTACAGGGCTAAGTGAGCTCCGTCTGCCCGAGTTTGGGGTTGGAGTTGTCCTTCTCCTAGGATGGTTGCCAGACGGCTAGCGAGCCCATCCTGCCCATGGACACACTTTGTCTGACCCTTCAGCTGAGACCTGTCTGGCATGGGAGACCCTACCGGTGGCACAAACCACCTCCAGCATAGCTCTCAACCTCATGAGGGAATGCAAGCTTCTCCCCCACGACAAGGGGGTGTCCCCGGAGAAGATTGTATTTAATTGATAATAAAAGACCCCAAAAGAAACCAGCAGAAAACACATTCTACAGAGACAAACACACTAAACTCAAGTTACAATACAGCAATGTATCCCATCTTCACAACAGACAGAAACTAGCAACAAAGAACTAACTAAAAACACAGCCACCTAAAACACTTATCTAGACACTCTCTCAATAACATAGGACAATAAAATATCTTGCACACCACTCTCTCTGTAACACAAAACAAAAAGAAAAAAACAGAGCTTCTTTTTATCAACACTCATGTTGAAAAAGAAACTGCACATTGAAAGTAAAGCAAGTTACTGTAGTTGCAAAACAGCTGGTCTTACAAAGTTAGAATAGCAAAAAGTAATAACCAATATAAAGTAGCAAAGTGTAAAGCAAGTTACTGTTATTAGTATTAAGGTAGCAAAACACAGGAAAGAAGATGCTTATAAAGCAAGAATCAAAGAAGCTTTTAACATAAGATGTAAGATAGAATGTATAAATAATAAGCTTTGTAAGAAAGTAAAGTGAAGAAAGTAAATTATAGAAAAATAGAAAGCACATGGTCTTCTCACCCCTACATTGTTCCAGGAGGAGGAGGAGACAGGACAAGCTGCAGCAGTTACCCTCACAGAGTCGTGGCATTTTCCCCTCTCTGCTGGACTGTAAACTCCACACTTTTTATACCTTTTTTTTTTCCTTCATGTGGTTTTGTGACTAACAGTCAATCTGCTGGGGGGGGTGATGCAGATGCCTGAGGCAAGGTGGGCCCTTGAGCAGTCATAGAAGATATCGCAAAGGAAGGCCTTGCTATTTCTTAACACTCCATCCTTTGTTAATCTTACCAGTTTGCCTTGCTTTTGTCTTCTGCAGGGAGCACCCCTCCAGGGGGGCTGAGGCATCTCCCTCAAGCCATCAGGCCTTATCAGGGGCCATCATGCCACATGAGGCCATAATGTGAATAACTGTACTGCCTCATTCCTGGTTTTTGTTACGCTTTTTGTGTTTGAATTTCTTTTAAATTTGCCTTTTCTTGTACTGTGTCTTGTACTGTGTGTTCCATAAGTAAGCATTCTCTTTCTCATACAACAGAATTACTTGGTGTTTTGACTTACTATGTTTTAAATAGCACTTTAATAATATGCTTTAAAAGGCTGAATTCTAAACAGTCTGTCTGTACAATTGAAATTAACTTTAATTTGAAAACCCATATTAGGAGAATTGGTGTTACGAAAAAGTTTGAGTCTACATGTTTTATGCAACAAACCTTTTTGTCTACTGTATCAACAAAAAGGCAATGCAATAAATTCCATGTGATGTTAAACAAGGGAGATAATCAAAAATTGAGTATAAAACATTATATGTTATTTCATGATTGAAAATACGATGTTGATGAAAACCTCAACATGACCCATCTTGCAGCCCAGAAAGCCAATTTTGTGTCCCAAGCTGCATCAAAAGCAGTGTGACCAGCAGGTCCAGGGAGGTGATTCTGCTCCTCTGCTCTGCTCTGGTGAGGCCCCACCTGGAATGCTGCATCTAGCTCTGGGGTCACCAAGATAACAAGGGTATGGAACTGTTGGAGCAAGTCCAGAGAAGGGCTTCAAGTCAATGAGAGGACTGAAGAACCTCCTCTATCAAGACAAGCTGAGAAAGTTGGGCTGTTCAGCCTGGAGAAGAAAACATGCCATGAAGACCTCATAGCAACCTTCCAGTATCTGAAGAGGATCTGCAGGGAAACCAGAGAGGGACTCTTCATCAGAATCTGTACTGATAGGACAAGGACTAACAGGTACAGACTGAAGGGGGGGAAATTTAGGTTAGATATTAGGAGGAAATGCTTTACATTGAGAGTGGTGAGATACTGGAACAGGAAGTTGCCCAGGAAGGTTGTGGCTGCCCCATTCCTGGAAGTGTTCAGAGCCAGGCTGGACAGGGCTTTGAGCAACTCTACCTAGTGAAAGGTGTCCCTGCCCATGGCAGGAGTGGCTGGGACTAGATGATCTTTAAAGATGCCCTCCAACACATTCCATTCTATGATTCTGTCATCTGTCTTAAATATACAGCAGGTTTTTGTATGTCAATACAATATGGTATTTCAGTACCTAAGCTAGGGGAGTCCCATACTGTAAAGGAGAGCACTCTGGACTCTGAATCCCAAGGACCTGAGTTCGAGTCTCAGTGGGAACCATCCCCTGGCAGTTCAATGCCTCCCTGCCATCCCATCCCGTCAGATCTCGGATGCTTAGCAGGGTCAGCCCCGGTTAGTACTGGGTGCTGTGACAGTCCCGAGGACTTCACTGTCACTGTCCAAGCTCGCTCGGCCGTGGCAGATGGACCTCAGGACTTAAACGGTGGAGCCAGTTCTGCGCATGCTGAGCCTCACCTAAAAAATCCACTGCGCAGGCTGGAAGGGCACACCCACGTGGGGAGAGCCCTGCCCAAACGTTTGTTCATG
Source organism: Willisornis vidua nigrigula (assembly GCA_021164005.1). Taxonomy (NCBI): domain Eukaryota; kingdom Metazoa; phylum Chordata; class Aves; order Passeriformes; family Thamnophilidae; genus Willisornis; species Willisornis vidua. The sequence goes on from JAJPCS010000033.1 coordinate 19,628,091, forward strand.
AAGTCTGGCAATACATACCTAAGCTATTTGTATAACCAGTTGCATCTCTCTGTTTTCATGTATTGCTTTTTCAGTAAGATTTCTGGAAACCTCAAGGTTTCAAAATACATTCAAAAGGTTGAACTGATTTATTTCTTAGTTGAAAGGAAAATCTGAAGTTAAATATGTCACAAACAATGTGAAGTACTGAAAGATACTTTTTTTCTGTTTTTGAATTCTACCATTAGATAACTTCTAAAGTTGTATTTATGGCAAAATAATTTGTTACCTATTCTTTTTATTGTACCCTGCAATGGATGATGGGAACGTACAGCATCAGTAGCATTAGAATCTTTTCATCTCTTCTATAAAAAACCTCTGCAGTTCTATAGTGTGGTGGTAAAGATGGCCAAATAGGATTTATTCACTGAATATGTGACTATTACAATAACCTTTAGCTGCTGTGAAAAAAAAAAAGAAAAACAGCTGAGGAGAAACCTAAGAATATTTATTTGCAAGTTATAAACACCTTACTGCATTTCCAAAATTTCAAGTGTTAATAGTGAACTGTCTCCTATCATTTTGAAATCTTTCATTATCCAAGGAAAAATTAAGATTTTCTGTCTAGCCTTTGAGTTTGAATGATGACTTATAAGTTGGGTACGTCAGATATATAGCTTGAGATTTATCAAGAAACAAATGGTTTTCCTACCTCATTCACTTGTGAATTTTGCTATTTCCTTATATCAATATTACTGTTGTTAACAGGACATAATTCTCACCCAAGTTCAAAAAGTTTGATTGTAGTACACTTCTGATACTTCTAAATACTTGTAAGACATTTTTATGTTATTTTAAAGGGAGACAATTAATTATTTTCAGTTATTTTTATAACTTGAATATTTGAGGCATCATTGCGGAAAGGAAAGAATGTACATTTTTTATTTCTTTAACTAAGTCTGTACGTAACTAGAAAACTAATATACTCTGGGGAGTAGATTAGGGGTGGTATTCTAGTAGGAGGTTTTTATTTTGAATTATTGGTGAATCCTGGAATATTTGCCTCACTGAGAACAAATGGTTGCATCTGTGAGTAGCATTGTACCAAACCAGGTCTAAAGCTGTTGCTACCTTCTGAGACTCTGTTCTAGATAATGCTGTAATATTCCATTCTTGTCTCAAAATACTCCGTGGACAATAGTCATACAGAGCTTCTAAAGGACTTGTACTTTTCTGAGGGACTCTAGCGAGGTTTATGTAGACATCACAGTCTTCCTTGAGTAAGCTGCCTTGATGATGTGTTTCCTGGATACACTTCACAGTTTGCTAACGTAAACACTAAGGCTTATGAAAAAAGGCAAACTCTTGCTTGGCTGCATTTTTTTCAATGAGCACTTTTGAAAGATTTCTTGTATGCTATTTCTTTTCTTGATGAAACTATTCCTTGTAGGGAAATGCTAAAATGGACCCCAAGGAGACAGCGCTGGAAAAGCACCTGGAGCCTGAGAAGCTGCATACATCTGAGAGACTCGTTGTTGAAGTTTTAAAATTAGACGTTTTTACCTGTACTGGGTTTTTGGTTGCAAAGTTTGGTTTCACCTCTCCTTGCTCATTATTGCTTTCCTGCTGGGCTGCCACCACCCCCTGCCCTGTTCTCCTCTGTTTCCCGGAGGCTTTTTGTTCTCTGGGTGAGTCATCACCAGGAACTTGTTAAACACAGCCTTATTTCTGCCATGGCCCTGCCCAGGGAGGGGGTGCCTCCCCTTCTCCCCTGCACTGCCAGAGTGGTGGCAGCAACCAGAAATTGCATGGAGCTGCTCCCGCAGCTCCAGGATGAACTGGGACAACCCCTGCCAGTCCAAGAAGGGGCAGCTCCGTGTGGGAATTCCTCTGCCTCGTGGAGCCAGTGCCACCCAGGGTGGCATGGCTGTGACTGCTGCCCACTGCCACCTCTGTCCTGATCCTATTGGCTACTGCCCCCATCTGTCCCCAAACCCTGGATTTCTATTGGGTGTTAGTCCCTCCATTTTCCTATTTGCTAGCCGAGCACCTAAAACCCTTCTCCATCCAGAGTTCCTACCCAATCCAGTCCCAGCTCTGGCACCTCCCCCACGGGACCTCATAAAAGCCTCCTGTATTTTGCAATAAAGGTCTTTCACCTCTTGTCCTCCAGACTGCAAACATCTCTTTCTCAGCACTCCCTCATCTGTGGAGACAGGAGGGAACTGTTTTCCCTCCCCCCAATGCTGCATAATTCCTTGCACTGAATTAGCAGTGCAAAACCAGAGCAGATTTAAGCAGTCTCAAAAATGAATCTGTATCTATGATTCTCAGTTCATATACACAGAAGTCTGATTTTTTTGGAGATCGTAAGACAATGAATGTATAGTAGCTTTTTTTTTTCTTTGAGTTTCTACACAAAAAAGGTTTAGTCAATGCAGTAGTTAAATAGGATACTATTGTTTCGCACATATTTGATTCATGGGGCGGTCCCATGGTGTAATGGTGAGCACTCTGGAGTCTGGATCACAAGGTCATGAGTTCGAGTCTCAGTGGAGACCGTACCAGGCAGTTAAATGCCTCTCTGCCATCCCATCCCATCAGATCTCGGATGCTCAGCAGGGTCAGCCCCGGTTAGTACCGGGTGCTGTGACAGTCCCGAGGACTTCACTGTCACTGTCCAAGCTCGCTCAGCCGTGGCAGATGGACCTTAGGAGTTAAAGGGTGGGGCCAGTTCTGCGCATGCTGAGCCTCACCTAAAAAATCCACTGCACAGGCTGGAAGGGCACACCCACGTGGGGAGAGCCCTGCCCAAATCTGCGTTCGCGAGGTTTGGCCATATAGATAGATAGATAGATAGATAGATAGATAGATAGATAGATAGATA
>JAJPCS010000033.1:19630966-19715775 GCA_021164005.1 Willisornis vidua nigrigula
ATAGATAGATAGATAGATAGATAGATAGATAGATAGATAGATAGATAGATAGATAGATAGAAATAGATATATATATAGATATAGATATATATATATAGATATATATATTTGATTCAGAATTCTTCTTCCACATCCAGCAACAGAGTTAAGGAAAGCTTCTTAAAAAAATAGATGGTCACCAAAAATTGAAAAGACACCTTTCCTTCTGGTGTTTCACATTTTTCATGCAAGCACATATACACATAAACCTTCATATATTTGCTTAGACCAGAGTAAATGTATGTATGTACGTATATGCACATCCATATATCTATGTACATAGATAACATGCATAGTAGATTTTAACATTATCTTTAATGCCTTTAAAATGCTTTCTTTTCAGAATTTGGAAACTGATTTAGCAGAGGCAAGAGAACACATGAAAGAGTTGCACAATATATGCGGTAACTTGTCATCTCAGGTAGCTGTGAAACAGGAAGAACTCTTCCAAAAAGATTGTGATGTGATCAGGGCTAAGTAAGTATTTCATAATTTCATTACCTTTAGGTCTGAATTTTCTCAAAAAGACTACTGTTGCACTTACAAAGAAGTTTCATGCATTAGAGGTATTTTTATGCAACGGTGTATTTTAATGTCAGTCTGTTCCACAAGATGATTTTGCAAATCTACCAGTTTATGTAGATTCACTCTGATATATTTTGACACTTGGTCTATTTTGCCAGTGTTTGAGTAGGGACAGACTTAAAAATACTGTACTTCTGTAATTAGCTTTGGGTCAGAGAACTACCACTCTCTACTGAAAGTAATGAAATAACAATATGATTTGTGACATAAATATTAATTAGAGAGGCTAAATGCCCTAAACTTGGAAAAGCTTTAAGCCTATGTTTAACTTTTTAATTAGAGTAAAATCTGAGAAGTCAGCAAAATTCTACATAGGCCTGTGATAAAGGTTTAAAGTGCAGTGATTTAAGCTTTATCTTAGGTCTCACACGCTATTCCTTTACACTGAATCTGTGAGATTAGTGCTGCATTATTTGAGTCTTGGAAAAGGAATGAAGGACAGAATGAATTATATGAATTGACTAGGCTACTGAATTCCTCAGAATGAAAGTAATAGCAGAAGACAACTGGTAACTTTAAGTGGATTCTCAGAAAATTGTCCATTTTTCACTTCTTAGTTTTAGAGGCATACACAGTGCTTCACTTCTGTGTTAGACAAATAATATTTGCTTCAATATTCCTTCAAGCTGTGGTTATACCTGAAGAGCTGCATTTGGGATGTAGAAATTATTGGTACGGATACTTCTTTTGCTTTCCAAGTAGAAATAATCCTTCTACAGGGAGTCAGTATCTAAGTTGGTTTTGGGGGGGAAAAACCCCAACAAATATTTTTGAGGCATCTGACCTAAATTTTCATCCTAGTATTTGTTGAAATCTTTGCAGGAAAAATGATACCTGGTTATTTTCATGCTTAATAAATACCTGCTGTGTTTTAAAAAGTCAATAAAAATAGGCATTGAAGGAGGCAGTCATGGAATTTGTGAAATTCAGCAGTGGACTAATAGAATTTATCTCCTGAAATAATTCTCATATATATATGTGTGTGTGTGAAAGGTCTGGGGACACCAAAGAAGACATTTTAAAGTTGGGTAGTCAAGGTAAGAAAAATTACTGCTTGTGGTTTCGGTTTGAGGATATTGCAGCCTGTGTTGACCAAATCATTGAACTTCAAGTTTGTCAAAGTGTATTCTTTGCTAAACAACCTCTTAGAATTTGTCACAGATATGTCATTTAAATATGTAATTTAAAATAAGTACATTTTTAAACATAAGGTCTGAACTCAAGGTAATAAAAAGATGCACAGTGTACTTTTTTTAAAGTGTTTGAAGTCTTTTTCCATCCATTTTTTCATGTAACCAACCTCCTAAATTTATGGAAAAGGGTTAGTAAACTAATTATATGTTTTTTTCTCTGTGCTTAAATGTTTTCCTTAATAGATACTTAAGTGGTATTGCTAGGAATAATAGTATTTTTCCATATCACTAGTATGGGAGTTAGACTTGGCATGTTCTGTATGTATATGTGTGATCTGTATCATTATCATTAGTATCTACTATTTACTGTCCACTAATCTTTCTTAATGAACTTCAGCTACAAGTTTCTTGTTGACATTTCTATTATGAAAAAAGAAGGCTTTTTCATAAGACTCACAGTTTCAGGCAGCAATTTCAGTAGTTAGCAATACATACTAAGAATTTTGAGTATTCTGTGTTTTTGTAGTACCGAATACTGAATTTTTTCCTTTGCTTCCTGAGATGTCAGTACATAGATAAAACTATTTTTTTGTTGTTTCTTAATAAAAAATAATGCAAGTCTATGTAGACAAAAGACAAACTCTTTTTTAAGTTAAAGTAATAATTCCAGAGCTAAAGGAAAAAATCTCAGGAGAAAATGAAGTCTTTTCATCATCTCATCTGCCTAGGCCAAAGTCTTAGAAGTGTGTTGATTTTATGATGAAACCATTTTTTTCCTTCTTTTGTAACTTTTATATTATTGTTTGAAACTTAGTCTTATAAAAGTGCAAGTTTTACTTAGATTCTCCTCCCCATTCCCCAGGGTCAGAGGATGGGGCTTTGAGAGGGCATCTGCCTGGTACTTAATTTCCATCTCAGCTTAAAGCACAGCACCTCATCTTGCTGCCTTCCTACCTTCCTCACCCTCCCCTTTTTTGAAAACAGATCAGGAACACAGTTGTAGTTGTTAGAAACAAGCTCTAGAAGAAGAAAGGAAGGAAATAGGCTTCCTTCATTGGAAGCATAGACAAATCCAGAAAAATACACCTTCTGCTGACACTTTGGTTGTATTGTCCAAAATTTTTTAGAGTAGTTGTAAAATTCAATTGAAAAAGGAGGTCTCTGAGGGTCTACATGCATACTGGACTAGTGCTTTGTTTCTTGTGCATTCACAACCTGCTCTGTTTTGTATATCTGTCAGTTTGTTAGCAAGAGGGTTTTTCCAGTTTAGCAGTAGAATTGTCTGTAGACAATTGTCTGTAGACAATTCTTCAGCAAATTGTGAGGACCAAAATTTAAAAAAAATTACTCCCTTCTAACTCCGGTCCTACCGAATAACTAAAGGGTATTTTTAAAAATACTGCCTCGTGTCAGTAAAAATCTGCCACATACTTTTGAGGCGTGGAAGATAAATTTTCTAAGACAGCGAACAGACAGTATTTACAGGATCAATCCTGCGTGGTGGGTGTCTTCAGTAAGTCACTACCTTTCTTTACTGTCTTTATTTTTCCAAATCACTCTTGACCTCACGGGGTTTAATTTCAAACTCCTGAATTAGCTGTGAAATACATTTCCTGCTTATATTTTTCATGTTTCCATTTAGTACAGATTTTCTGCACCTGTTTAGAGTCCCTGATAGCCTTTCCATTCTCATGTTCTCAGAGAACATAAAATCTTGCTCTTTGTTTCTGAAGATGACCTCCATTGCATCTCTGTGAGTTTTGTTTTAAAATGATGCTAAATATCAGGATCTAGACCTCTGTGGTCTGAGCGCTTGTTGGCCTGAGTTTCACTGACACAGAGCTCTAGTGCAGCTCTGAACATGAAACAAGACAGGTTTGCTTGACTCACTGAGACCTGAGCCTTGCTGTCTCAGGTATCCAGGAAACATTAAACTGTTTGCAGCTATGAATTAGAATTTCTTGCACCTGTATTTTCAGTGGAAGTGTAGGCCTTCATTCCTTTGATTAGTTTATAGTCCAAATCTATCCCTACTGATTTTCCAACTACTTCTTTTGTAATACTATTTCTATTTTTATCCCCCTTAATTCACATTCTTGTTAGATGTGAGTACCAGAAATTTCTCTACCCTATATACTATTGACTCTTGAATATTGTTACTGTCAGGACAAGGTGCCAAATTTTTTGAGTCTTACTACAGTCTAGTATGTAGTATCTTCATGTAGCATCAACCTTGCAATGCTGAAAGCAGAGTCTACTAAAGGTACTGTAAGAAAATCTTACTTTAGTGGTTGAGATAATTTAGTAATGCTCTTGTATTTTGATTTGAGAAAGACTTGTCTGTTTTTCATAGGATGCCTATTTTGTTATTTGAAGAGTGCAGGTTGTTTTTCATAAATTTCTTCGTTTCCCCTTGTATTCATCTTGAGATATTATACTGGAGACTCAGAATTATTTTTTTATTTCTCAGTACTACCTAGTGACTACACTCTTAAGTGGAGTTGAATGGTCTCAGTGTATGTTAGTGTTTTTGTTTATGGGGAGCTGTGCTAGTTTAAAGGTCAACCAGCAGGAAAAATGAAACCAACTCAAAAAGAGATTGTAAGTCAGAGTTACAATTAAATAAAAATATTACAGTAAATGCAATGATACAAAGAGAAATTTGTTCTAGCCCACAAAACCCAGAAGTACAACCCAGCACCATGGGGCACAAGCAGCATGGTGTTCATTAGCTTCTATGCTGAGCCCCACGTGATCCCCCGAGTGCAAAGTAAAAGGAAAGGAAAACCTCTTGTTGAGGAAGATGGTCACAGTCTGGTCAAGAGTCCTGTTAGGGTTCTGGTCCTCTGGATCTGACAAGTGGTGCCAAAAGTCCACCAACCCCAAGATTATATACCCTCAGTTTCTGGTGCGAATGCCCAGTACCTCCCCCAGGGTGAGGAGTTCCAAAATGGGTGATTTACTCCGTAAGTCATGCGGTATTTTTGGACTCCTTGATGTCCCATTATCAGACATGTCCCCTCAGGCTGGATGCGAAGGTGCTAATGACTACCCAGAGGGGAGTTAGGACAACAGAGTCATTGGTGTGAAGACCCTGTCTTTCAGAGTTCTCTAACACCCAGCTTGCAGCCTGAGGGATCAGGTATGCCCTGGGCAGCTGCTACAAATGATTCATCATTAACAGTTTATTAGAAATGAAAGAGAGGATATAGAATACACATACTCTGAAAGTTTTGGCTACACCCACACAGTAATAGCTGGTCTCAGCTGCTTTAACTAGGATAGGAATGTAGGGGTGGTGGGGAGAAAGTAGACTTAACAAGTATTTCAGTCTGGATCTTAGCTGATAAAATACTGTTTTTTCAAAAACTGTTGCTGGTGGTGATTTTTTTCTTAAATTTGTGTTTGCTTAGAGTTACAGTATATAAAAACAGTTTTATCAATATGTGTTTATAGTTGTAAACATATATTCTACTCATATTTATGTATGTATATGTTCACATTTAATTTTATTAGGTGTACATGTATATATTTCTATGTGTCTGTTTATGTACATGTAGATGCCTATATACACAAATATGAGTATGCATATACATGGATGTGTATATAGGCACTTGGGGCGGTCCCTGGTGTAGTGGAGAACACTCTGGACTCTGAGTCCCAAGGCTGTGAGTTTGAGTCTCAGTAGGGACCATCCCCTGGCAGTTCAATGCCTCCCTGCCATCCGACCCTGTCAGATCTCAGATGCTCAGCAGGGTCAGCCCCGGTTAGTACCGGGTGCTGTGACATTCCCGAGGACTTCACTGTCACCTTCCAAGTTCATTTGGCCGTGGCAGATGAACCTGAGGAGTTAAACGGTGGGGTCAGTTCTGCGCACGCTGTGCCTCACCTAAAAAATCCACTGTGCAGACTGGAAGGGCACACCCACGTGGGGAGAGCCCTTCCCAAATCTTTGTTCCCGAAGATTGGCCATCCACATAGGCACTTATATTTTAAATGCCACTTGTTATCTTTGTTACACTCAATTTGCAACTTTTGATTATTTTGTCTGTTACATGCTCAGCCAAGGGTATAATTTTTCCGAAGACCTGACATCATTATCCTGCTGCAGTGACAGGCATTTGTCTCTCTTTTAGAGTGTTTACTAGTTTGCTGCTTTGAGTAAGCATGTTAATAAATATTTTGTTCAGAAATTTATTTTTGTCTTGTAACTTTTTCCCATTATCATGGGCTTGATTTTGTATACTCTCTTGTAAGAAATTGTTCAAAGCAAATTAGTAACAGAATCACACAGAGTCACTGCATGGGTGAAACTGGCAGACACCTCTGGAGAGTCTGTAGTTCCATTGCTCCAGCAGTATTAGCTACAGCAGGACCACCCAGTATGATGTCCAGTTGAGTTTAAGTGTGTCCAAGAATGGAGACTGTGCAACATCTCTGGGTAGTCTTTTCCACAGTTTTGCCATTTTTAAAGGTTGAAAACCTTTTTATTATGTTTAGCTGGAATGTCATGTTTTTTATTTGTGCTTCTTTCCTCTTATCCTGTCACTGTGCACCACTTAGAAAAGTCTGTCTGCTTCTTCTTTCTAGACTTCCATCAGGTATTTATCCATCTTGACAATATACCCCTGACTTTCCCTTCTCCAGGCTAAGCAGACCTAGCTTGCCGAGCATCAGTATGTGTAGCAAATGATCCAATACTTTCATTGTCTTTCTGGTCCTCTGTTGGACTCAGTCCAGCATGTTCCTGTCTCTCTTGTACTGGGGAGCCTGGAACTAGACACAGCATCAACATGTGCCTTAAAACTTCTGAACAGAGGGGAAAGATCACCTCCTTCCCTCTGCTGGCAGCTTTATTCTGTGTGCAGCTCAGGTCGTCATTGCCTTTTGTCATAAGGCCACATCACCGGCTGATGGTCAGTCAGATGTCCACCAGAATCACCAGGGCACTTTCTTACAAGTTGCTTTCCAGCTTCTCAGTCCCTAGGCTGTGCTTTTACATGGGGTTTTATTACTCTCCAGGGGTGGTAATTTGCACTTGTCTTTGTTGAACTTCATGAGGTTCCTGTCAGGCCATTTGTCCAGCCTATCAAGATCCCTCTCAATGGCAGCACAAACATCAGTTGAAACAATTATCAGCCCCCATTTTTGTGTCATTAGCAAAGTTACCACTGCACTCTGTCCCATTGTCTAGATCATTAATGAAGATGTTAAAAAGTGATGGCCTCAGCCTTAGGATGCTCCACAAGTGCCTGGCCTTGAACTGGACTTTGTGCCGCTGATCACAACTCTTCAAACCCAGTAGTTCTGCTAGGTTGAAGGAACCCTTACCATTCACCTACCATGCTTATACCTCATCAGTCCATCTATGCGTATTTTATGGGAGACAATGTCAAAAGCCTTACTGCAGTCAAAACAAAGTGCACCCACTGCTCACCTCTTATCCACTGAGATAGTAATCTCCTCAGAGAAGGCTGTTAGATCAGTTGGGCACTTATTTCCCCTTTGTGATTTCCTTATGACCACCACCAATTAGTTATCTTGTCCTTATATGGTTCATCGCCTTCCCGGGGACTAAGTTACGGTTGATTGTTCTCATTTCCCAGATCCTCCTTCTTGAACATAGTACTTCCTAAAGAACCTCTGTCATCGCATGGCATGGCAAGTTGGTCTGTCTGTTGTCAAAGGTATTTAATTATGTGTATTTATTTGTGTTGTGCCATTAGTGCTGAATAATTCCTGTTAAGATTAACATAATTTCCTTTTTCCTCATAAAAATGAAGTAAAAAATGATCCCCCATCAATTTGCAATGTAAAAATAGTGCCTCATTCACTACAGAGGAAAGCAAGTTTAAGTATGTGTATGAATAAATAAAGTTGGATTTTTAAAAGGTGGTGTAGTGACAGTGACTAAGTTTCCTTATATTTGAAAATCCTTTGATTTAACACGAGCAAACACGTTAACGTGTTCTAACTGTGCTGCAGTTCTTGTGTTGCTGCACAGTTTAGTTTTTGTCACTGTGCTCTCCCCTTAAGGATATGACTCAAAGCTTGATAAAGTCAACAAAAAAGTTCCCATTGACCTTAATAACACTTTGTGGGCAGACCATTAGAAAACACATAATACTGTGCATTGTCGGGTGACAGACGCAGATAACTGCATTGATGTTTGCATACAAATTAAAGAGCCAGCTATATAGCAGACTGAGCTGGGCAATAGTTACTGCCATTTCCAACAGTACCTGAGGATTCCGTTATCCCACGTTTTTTCCTTCCACAACAAAATTACTGATTGCCTAACCTGTGGAAAATTAATATAGACTGTGTTTTAACTGCAGGAAAAGTGGTGTCATTTTCTACAATATACTCACAGTCAGGGAAGCTAAACAAGTAAGCCTGTAGTACAGCTGTCAGAAAGTACTGATGTATCTCTGTGTCTGTATTTTGCTGTCGTGCTTCTGAGCAGGAATAAATTAGTGCATATGAAGGACAGACTGTGGTTGTATTTTGGGTCTCCTAATGTCTTTAATGTACCTCTGCCCTTGTTAGCTTTGAAGGACTACTTTGCTTTTCATGAAGAATGGTAGGACTGACTGTTAAGTCCTAGTAAGCATAGTGAGCTTAAATGTCAGTCCATGTTGGTCTGTTAACACTGTTAAGTCCTAGTAAGCATGGTGAGCTTAAATGTCAGTCCATGTTGGTCTGTTAACAGGCTTTTGCAAACAGTGCGTTTTAACAAAATTGTCTGACTGTCCTATTATTCAAATGTTTCTTCATTGAATAATTGTCATATTAAATAGTGGCAAAGGTTTCGAGAAAAGTTTTTTGTAAAGTTCCCTTAAAACTGTTTCCTTGTTATTCTGCTGTTTCTCTGGAAAACACAATGAAGTTGGTATTTCTGCTTACCTTTTGTACACTAATATTTGCCTGATCATCTCAGCATTACAAAAATGCAATGATAACTCCTGTTGTTAATAATAATTTTAGGCACAGAGATGGTGCTTATGTATTGGAGGTTACAGAGACAATTCTTTGAGGAAGTAAGGAAGAAAATCAGTTGCAGTTCTAAATGTGTATTTCAGTACCTGTATGTAATACTAGTATGAGATCTCCTTGTGAATTAGAAAGGGAATTAAGTAGAAAATATATAAATTGGGATTAATAGAGTCAACTGAACTTTTAACATATGTTACAGAAATACTCTTTAAGTTTTAATTAGCCTTTAATAATAATCATTAGTGATCTTTGTTCTTAATTTAGAAAATCCATCAACAGTACAGTTAAATTATCAGGCAGGCTGATTATACTTTATTTGTCCTATGGTTGCACTACAACATATCCCTGTTATTGTCTTTATAGAGCTTTTTATTACTTTGTACAATACACACCAAAGTTTTTGCTTATTTTGCCTATGGTTATTGTAGTGTGCCTTACCTGCAGGCAAAAAGCAATTTATCAGCAAACATACTTTGTGCGTGTGGGCAGCAGATGCATTTCGGAAAAGAGACTTGCTTCACACATGCTCTGAAATTTAAGAAGAACTTGTATCTTTTTCTGATAGTCCTAGTTAAAATAATTTAGACCTATTTTACAGTGGTCATGTTCTGCATATTTTACATTTTGACACTGCTAAAAAGTTAACTGAATATTGATTAGAAAACAATGCAGTAGTGAAAATCCTTTTATTTTAGAGCAGTTAAAGCATTAGAGGGAAATTGAAAGGCATTCCATTTTGAAACTAAACAGTCTAGCAGATATTTCTCAAAAGTGTGTAGTATTTTATATGTAACTTCTTGTGTTTGCAAGGCAATTGGAAGAAAAATAAATGCAAATAGAAAGGTCATTATCCAGAACAAAATTATTTGACTACAGTTTTTTAATGAAGGTCATTGTTCTTTTTCTTAATTTCTCTACTTCTCTTTTTGCACAGGAAGGAATTACAGGAGCTTCAGAATCTTTGTGGACAAAACACTGTACACAGAGCACAGCAGGCTGAGATGATAAAGCAGCTTAGGCTCTCAATGCTAATACACAAAAAGTACTGAAAGACCAAGAAGATGCTCACATAGCTGAAACAACATTGTATCAAAAAGTATGTTACTCTGCTTTATAATCACAGGGTACATTTTAATCTCCATCTGTACAATATCAATGGACAGAGTGATCAAAGCACTTTGTATTGCTGTATCCTTTAGATCTTTGTATTTTTATTGTTGCAAAAATATGGTTGATTTGCAGAGTTTATTGGCTTAATTGCATACTAGCATATATGGCCTCATGCATACATTGAATTGATGAGCCCTAAAAATTAAGATTTTGTTGCATCTGAAGAAAAATAGGAGTGAATTGCCAAATATATAAATTTATTCATGTAATTTTATGTTATTTGTTTGTTACTTCTTCCTCTCCTGGAGGACAGGCACTTTCAATTACTAAGTTCTCCAAATTGTACTTGAAAACACTGTATTTGTGTGAATCACAAACAGTTTTAGTGGTTTAAGATAAGAAAACCTACTCTACCAAAATGAAATGGACAAATTGTTGCTTTAGTGTCTTTTTAACGATTAACTCATTCAGAAAGTTGAATCTATATTTACACTTGCAGAACAGGTTCACATTTTTGGTGGCTCTCAGGGGAGACATTAACCCTGAAGAGCTGTCACACTTGCACTACTCAGAACTTCTTTTATGTACCAGGTTATATAATCTGTAACAAATATAGAAGATATGTTTGCTTCATTTCTAGAAACATGGATCAGGAAGAAGACAAGAAAGAAATTGTTTATACAATTTTCACACACCTTCTACCGTCTTGGAACTAACTTCAGAATTTATATACTGCCACTACTTTTTCCAGAAAAGGTGTTTCTGTTTATCATATTACTTAGAGTATTCAGTTTGTGATAAAATTGTGAAGCTAGGCCTGAGGCAACCCACCATCAGTACTGGGTTTCTAAAGATGCTTTTGGTTAGCCTTGTATAGCTCGTAGTACCCAGCATGTACTTGTATAATCAATGCTGTACTGTGTAATAAAGTTTGCATTATAAATTTTGTGGAAATATAAATTTTGTGGAATACCAGCATAGGAGCTATTCTATACAAAAAGAAAGCAAAAAACCCCCACCCTACAAAGCTTTACAGTTTACTACTATTGACTGCAGTGGCAATAGACATTAAATCTCTTATACATTCCAATAGTAGCCCAGTCAAGTAACAGGTGGTTTTCCATCAAAGTTGTTTAGTACGTTTACAAAGCAGCAGAAGTCTACCTATTTGGGGCAAGACAAATTAAATTATGGAATGAAAAAAGAAGAGGGAATGTAGCTATAAGGACATTCTGTTTGCTTATTTTTCATTCTCCTTTCAGTGCTTCTGAAGGTGTTAAGTGGATCCTTTGAGTCATGTGAAAAAAGAAAAAGGAAGAGGTGGCACAAGTGAAGATATGAACTGTCTTTACTGCTATTTATAAGACCACATTCCTCCAGTCTAGCTCTACAACATATGAAAGAAAATAAAACTGGTTTTTCATAAGACTGTTTTAAAGCATGACAAACTCTTTATAAAGGTGATTTTACCTTGCATAGTATTGATTTTGCCGGTATTTCTTCCATTTGTGAAAGAGTTTAACCCGTCCTATGAAAAAAAATTACTTAAGTAATATGTCAAATTGATGGGTGTATTGTATACAATTCAGGGCCAAACCACTTTTAATCTGGTTCAAAATTCAGGATTGCTTCAGAAAGCTGATTCATAGTTCTTGGCCTGTCTTAGGCAGGACTTGAAGCTTCATCAGACATCAAGAATAGTGCAGTTTTGAAGAAAAGCCCTAATTTTTGAAAGCTGCCAAATACTTCCAACTCATAGATGATCGTAAGTATTGCTGGTTTGAAGATACTGAATTCAGTAGTTTTTCAACATGAAGGAGTAAGGTTTGCCTCTTAAACCTGCAAGAGCAACTCAAATATGCTGAAAAATTACTATTGTGGAACTGCTAAGTTGTATTTTTGGAAAATATCTGATGCTATTTAAAAAATGTTCTTTTTTAAAAAATAATAATAATATGTAAAAAATAATTACAATTTTAAAGGAAGTAAAAAAAAAAGTGACATTTCCCTACGTCAGAGTGGTATAAAGCTAATAATGTTTGTGTCAAATTGAGCTGAGAACTGTGGAAGGGGAAACAAATTTCTTTATCATGACAATCTTGTTCTGTATTTCTGACCAGAACTGTAAAGGACTCCCAACTGTAATTGCTGCTTCAAAGTAACATGCATTTTTTAAATCACAAGAAACATGGTCCTACTGAAGTCACAGCAGACTTTTGGAAAACTCAGTATCTATAGAAATAATACAAATGCCTCAATTTTTCCTTTGAATGAGAAAGGAAACTATTGCAGACAAATGTCTATTCTGTTTGTCTTCCCTGCATTAATAATATGCAGGCTGGAACAGCTAGATAAGGATGTGTCAGATGTTCCATAAGGACAGTCACAAAGGAATACTTTCCTACTGCTTCAAATGGCATTGAGCCTATCAGCGTGTATATCCTGTAATATACGGCCCCTTACAGCAAGATCAGTGACCTCTCTGTTAGTGGTCAGATAATGCAGTATATGCCATAGCTCAGGCGCTGTGGTTGGCTCACATCTTCCAAGTTCATGTTAATAGTCTACCATTTAGAAGAACAGATCTTTGTGCTGATGTTAATGAGTAATATGAAACAATGGACTGAAAAAAGAAAAAAACTTTCCTAATAAACCTGACCAAGGTCATAAATCTGCACTGGATTATGTGTAAATCCACTGAGGACCACAAATTCTTTTCAAAGTCTAGCTGTAATGAGCAGCATGTGAAGATCTGTAATCTGTTTTATCAAGTTGCTTTGACTTCACATCCTACTTTTTTTTTCTGTAAGTACAAATTTTAAAGTTGCTGTATTCTACAATAACCCCTTTACATTAGAGCTTTTATGGAAACAAATTGTTATCTATTTCATATTGCAGTTTTAGTTCAAATTCTCAAGGATAGAGAATATTTTTCTAAAATGTATAGCATCTGTTTTAGTGATCCCAAATGCTCTGGGGACTTCACTCCTGTGCTGGATTTAATGAAACTCCATAGATTTGTCCTACCAACAATTTCAAGGTGGAGAGACTTCAATCAATACTGGGGATAATAAGACAAGAGGAGATTCTGAAGTCCTTAGCCAGTTTATCACAGTTTTCTGAAATTTACAATTTAAGGCCTTTGTTTTTATAACTCAGTACTTTTGCTTCATCTGATGTGGCCTTTAGGATCTATGTTAATCACACCGATTAGAAGTCTTTCAATGGAAGGCCTTTTTAGTGGAGCAGAAATACCATAATTTGTCATTCAACAGGAAATGGTAATTCATGTCCTAGAACTCAGCTCTCAGATAGAGAATACTGTTGATAATGGTATAGTGCATGTTTGTGATGAAGGAAAGCATTGTTAGATTTTTGGTGTAATTAGAAAACACAGTAAGAGTTTTCAATTATGAGGCATTGCAGAAGTCTGCATCAAGTGCACCAGCAAATAGATAAAAATAGGAAAGTGACAGATACACTACGAGATGTTTTGTATCTGTAGTTGCCTTCTCCTGGTGTCAGTGTGTAGAGATAGTTTGCTTTCTTTCAAGCCTGGGAAATTGTAATCAGAAAATTAAGTTACTATGTTTACCATATTCAGATTACATTTTACTATGTCCACTATTTTTTGTAACTTCAACAACCTTTAAGCATAGTTAAAAATACATAAATGTGTTTATTTTTATGTACACAGCATAAAATACACAAAATAAAACCTAAATCCATATAGATCTGTAAACGGTTGTAATGATGCACATTCCTACTCATATTGGAATGAAAAGAATAAGTTCTTTCACCCATGGTAAGGGAAACTATCTGTCTAGTCAAATATGCTGAAGCCCACATCAGTAATAAGTAAATCATCCTTTTCATAGCCTACTTTGTGCAATTTGTGAGGAACTCAAATCTTCAGCAAATTCACACACTTCAGTTCAAGCTCAGATTCTGTTTTCTATTGTTGGGAAGTGTTTTAATTAGGTTTGTTTTTGTTTCTTGTGTACCAAACACCAGTACAGTTGGTCACATGCTAGCAAGTAGGTTTTGGCATCAGATGTGCTTGTAGGCTAAAGCTGAAGAAATCCTGCGTAGTCTTGCATTCTTCTAGGGAGATGTTAAATTGCATACTCACAGGTGATGATTTTCATGTTTGAAAAACCCTGTACTGATCGTCTTAGCCTGATAGTTCCTGTGTCTAATGGTGTAGGTTGGTGTCTGCAGAATATTCGAGTACTTGGGGAAAAACCAAATGAATAATCTATAAATAAAATATAATGAAACATTGTGGAAGTCTGAAGTGCCACTTCACTTTCACCCTGGAGTTTCTCCAGCTGATTTCTGCCCTTGTTCTTTTCAAGTTCTCATAAACAGCATGGATTGTAACATGGATTTCTGCAATGGTGCGGTAATAATTTCCATAATAGTTTTACTGTGTCATAATTTAGACTACCTATTTTTTAATTTCTGTGATTACTCTATGTTCAGGATTAATGTATGTTTGGATTCATAAATGACTGGACATGGCACTTAGTACTATGGCATTTTTGACATGAGGGGTTTTGGCCATCTTGATGATCTTGAAGGGCTTTTCCAAGTCAGATCTCTGTAATACACTTTTTTAGGGAGTGAGCATTTAGGTAAAATATTTAATGTAGGAGAATATTTGTTTTACACCCAGTGCACATATATGGTTACTGTTACATTTTACTGTTACATTTTATTAGATGGATCTACCTTAGTGTTAGTTCCTTAAGGAAAATTTTGAAGGAAGTCTTCCAAATGGCCCCACTCTGTGCTTTAGTTGATACCATAGAAAAGTTTATGACAGTATTAACTAAATGTCTTTTGGATTATGCAACTGGACATATTTTGGAACTGAAAAATCTGTCCAGCTGTTAGCTGGCATGTAGTGCACAGGAGCCATCTAAACCTAGTTTAAAATAAATCCTGCATGCTTGTGTACTGTTAATATTGGTCATTTGTTTCAGCTGTTTTACTCTGCAGGATTTTTTCCAGTTGCACTGTGACTCTCAATAACATACCATACAATAAATAGCATGGGTTAACTGTTTACTAGGTTTTGTTGGAATTCTTCAGCTTTCCTTGGTCTGATCTAGGTTAATTTTGCCATAACGCATATTTAAGATATGTCAGTACTTTCTCATCCCACTGTTACCAGGCTGTTAAATGTTCTATCACATTTGAGCAGGCATTGGGGTTCTATCTTTTGGTTCTGGAATTCCTGTCTTTGGTTTGGTATTTAGGTCATTTGCTGGCATTACATTTTCTAAGTAACTCTTCAAAGGTGCACCAAAAAGGTGTTTTCTGGTGAAATCAGGTAAATCAATATAGAAAATTGTTAGGATAGCTGAGAAATATGGGACCCTATATTTTTTTGTAATTCAATGAAGTTAACCCTCCTGACTGATGACTAGTGCTCATGTGTCATACAGACCAAATTTATTAGTGTACTGATTTCAGATACTTTTAATTTCTCATTTGTTAAGTACCTTCACCTGTAACAATCTGTTCTTCCCATCAGAGTAATGACAGCTCTAACACTAGAAAGAGATTCTAGCATTAGAAAGATTCCCAAAGTACAGTCAGTGCAACAGGTTTTGCAGAGCTGTCTTGTATTGCTTCCTGATGGTTTTTTTTCCTCAAATACCATCATAAATCTTATAAATAATTATTTTAAATATTTTCCTCTTTATTTCTATCTTTTAAACAATTTTTGGTAACTTTTTGGGGAATTAAAAGTTTATTGAATAAATCTCTTGTTTTGTTGACATTCAGGTAATGTATAGTTATTCACATCTGTACAGTCAAGATTCCCTCATTTTTTCTGTGAAACTTGCTAGTTTTGAGATAAATAATTTACACTGGTTTTGTCTTTCTTTTAGATACTCTATGCAATATTCCATCTGTAGTCTGACCTTCATTTTGCATTATTTCTCTACACCTGACTTTATTGTGATGGTAGACCTGTTTCACTGTGCTGTGCAATTCTGTATATTTTGCAAGGTGCTTACTGCAATGTGATTAAATGTGGTGCCTCTTCTAGAACAGGGTCAGAAATGAGCAGTAAATCCCAAAATAATTCAGTCTGGAGTTTAGGCATTTATTTGATCCACAAAACAGTAAAAGAATAGATGGGTAGCCAAATAGAAATTTGGAAGGTGTTCCAGTTATCTGTGGGCAATAGATGAAACTATTTCTTTTCATACAGAGAATTTTAAAATTTCTAATGTTAAATTCCTTAAAAATAGAATCTGAGTCCTATTAAATATACATTGGAGTAATTGAAATATATATATATATAAATTTAGTGTAGAAAGATGAATGGCAGCAGTGTGGTTTTTTGCACATAGATTTTAGCTAGTTTTATAGTTGAAATATATGTGTTTTATGTTTTAGTACTGTTTTCAAAGCAGGAAAGGTTGGAAAACTTTATGCAAGTCAAAAGACATGCTATTTGTCTTGTCCTGACAAATGCTGACTACCAAAAATACCCATTAGCTACATTATGGGATGTGGCTTGCCAACTACAAAAAAGCATCATAATTTTGATGTTCTCCATTCATCTTACTAGGATGCTACCTTTCAGATACTATAATTACAACCACTTAAGTACTGCTAGTCATAAAACCAGCAAATTGTCATACTAGTATGATCTAACTAATGAGCTTATACAGTTGTAGCTGGAAGTAACTTTGTCTTGATTTTCCATTCATTTGGAAGAACATTACCTAAAAATGGATGATTTTTGATAAATGAACTGTTTATTTTCCTGTGAGATACTTACAGATTTCCATAAGAAATTGGCTAACTTGCATTTCCAGAGATGATGTAAGCATTCTTAAATAAAAAAGAAAGATTCAGTAGACACAAAAATTTCAATGCAAATGTTTAATGACTTAGAATCATTTGAAATATCAAGCTATCTGGACTTTGAATTCATTTTGCCTGAGAGACATGATCTCTGATCTGCCTTGGAAATAGGCAAGAAGTAATTTACTTCATCCCAAGTGGATTTTGAGAGCCCAAGGAAGTGGAAAATGATAGGTAGAAGGAAAGGGGAGAGATGATTGTTTCCAAATTTCTCAGAAAATGTTAGGTAGACAGTTTGCCACTTGAGAAGTTGTGAGTGTTTTTCAAATGCATTAACTTTTCAGTGATGTAAGCAGATGAAAGAGAGAAAACGTTGTATAATTTAAGTAAAACTGACAACAAAGAGTAAAATAGTGTTTTTACAAGTAAAATAACTGGTGTCAAATCCTTGAGCTTATAAACATTATGAGTATATTTGGAAATTCTGATACTTATATTTAATTCGGGGTTTTTTTGATTGAATGGCAGAGATGGATCTTCCAAAGAGAACAGTTACCTACAGGTGAACATACATGCCTTCTACAGGTCATTTAATGGTAGAATGGTCAGAGGCAATATTGTTTGTTTTGAGAAAAAAAGACAATCAAAGGAACACAGGACTGAAATGGAGAAAAAGGAATGTATGGTTAGGTAGTAAAGCCGCAGTCATGTATTTCCTTCATAATCTGTACTATTGTTTATTCAACTAAAAGTTTCTTTTCCAAACTGTTTATTTTTTAACAATTGAAATTTAATTAATGTTCAGATGCTTAAATTGAAAAAGAAGGCTAAAAATGGAGGGATGTGTTGATTATTAACTTCTTCTTCAAGAATAAGAGATCTTGTTTTTCTCAGATGGCAAGTACAGGTATTTATTTATTGCTTGTCTTAGAAATTCTTTGTGTACATGGAATATGTACAATATTCTGGTTTCAGAAAGAACAGTTGAACAACAGCCAGGGATGAGAGTTTACAATATAATCTCTGGAGTTTATATTTAACGTAGAAAAAATTCCCATAGAATAATTAAAGAACCATTTTACACTTCATACAAAATGCAGTAGGCATTAGATTCACTGTATTTCTATCCAAGCTATATTTAAAATGTTACTTTTAAAAGGTTAAACTACTCCATAAAAGAAAAGGATGGCATTTGGTATTCTTGCTCCTTTAATTTAATTCCTTGGATGGATACTTTAATTTTTTTTGCCTGTTCTCAGTAAGGGATTTTCTTTCCCTCTTATATAAACTGTTAAAGAAGTAAAATCAGTTCTGATTTTTAGATGGCCATTTCTACTGATAAATGCTATTAAAAAGCAACTGAAACTGATAATATTTTACTGTGAGCTGTGTTTTTCTGGAAAACTTATTTCAAACTTAAAGTTTGAGTGATTGTTGCAATGACTATTTTAAAACGTATAGAACTTGACAGGAGGCAGGAGGACAAGTTCGAACAAATTGTTAAAATGTAGAAAAGAAAGTGATCTTTGTGGATACGTTATTTCAATTACACTTTCTGTATTTATATGGTTATCTACACTGAAGTTATTTTTAATCCTGTTATTTCTCTTCTCCCCTCTCATAGCTTTATAACGAGCTGACTTCATGTTTTGAAACTTAAAACAAGTGAAATTCAACTGCAGCAAAGCTGTGCCTCTCTTCAGGATCAGTTACTGGGAAAAAAAAGCATTTGTCAGTTGCAAGAGCAACTTCAGGAGTCACATAATGCTTTGAATGCAGTACAGAATTCTTTGTGAAAATATCAAGTACAGGTGAGTGCTCTTCTAAGAATATTTAAAGTTGCTTCTTCATTTCAATTAAGCTTCTGTACCAGAGAGTTTTAAAAGAAATTGCAGTTTGACTTTTTTTTTTAAAAACATGCAATTATGCTGCTGCTGTAATGTAAAATTTCTGCTGTTGCTAATCAAAGCTATTTCACAATTAAATCTACCATGGGGGAGAAAAGAAGAGTAATGGTGTCCCTATTCAACAAGACTCTTATTTATATTCTCTAAAAAAGACACAAAAAATAAAAAGCCAAAGTGATACTGAAAGCAAATTCACTGAAAAAATTGTGACGTTTCCGAATTTTCTCTGTGAAAATGAAACATATTCTTTCTGATTTGTTACAGTTTTCCTGACCATGCAACTAAATTTGAGATCATAGATCTAAAGAAAACTTTATGGTGGTGAGATACATTTGTCTAAACATTTCTAAGCTTTAGTGTGCCATTTGGAACTACTACAGTGAATTCATCCATTGCACTAGCAGGCCTACAACTTTACAAATGTGCCAGATCTTACCCATGACATTTTCCAAAGGCCAATTTATGACTTAAAGGAGTTTGAAAGGCTTTGAAATTATCCACCCACAGTGGTTTTCTAAACTATATTGCTTAGTTTTTTCCATAGATAAGTCAGTGAGGTGTACTTGTGTTTCAGTTTTACTAGCACTCTTTCCCTTGATTAAGTAGAGAAGGGAAATTAGTTAAGGTAATAATAGTTGTTAAATATGAAACTTTGCTTAGCATGGTGAGGTAAGGTAGATTTGTAATCAAGAATGATTGTTACAGTTTCAGAACCTTTCATTGCATTTCTTTCCCCATCAACACAGAGTTTGGGCACAAACACCCAAACCCCCACTACTAGCTAACAAAAAGTGGCCAATGGCTGTGCATTCCAAACTAATGACTGGGGGAGATGAGGTGGGAAAGGGAGAGGTTTCTTCCTGGTGCTAGACACACTTCTCTGCTCCGGCTGTGGTGTGGGCAAGAGCCCTGTTTTGCTGGGCTGGTGGAAGTAGATTGGAGGGAGCTCCTTTGGCTCAGCCCATCCAACTCTGGGCACCCAGTGCTTTGGAAAGAGAGTGTCACCACTACCTGGATTTTGATGCAGACTTTCCTGAAGGCAAACACCATCTGCATAGGAGCTGCTAACCCCTACCTTCCTCCCACAACACTTCAGACAAATGATGGAAAAAGGGTCTCTACACTGCCCATGGGAGGGGGTTTGGCCTGTCCCTTGTGACTACCATTTTTTCCTATGTGAGTTTTTCGGAGCCCTTTTCCCCAGTCCTGTTTTTGTTTGACTGGAGCACCAGTGTGACTTTGGTGGCTGCAGCCTCCTGAGGCGCGACAGGATTCCTCTCTGTCTGTAAATAGAACTGCAGAGGGGGCAGAGACAGAACTTGGTTTGAAGGTTTTGATTAAGGTGTTGCTGTTTGTTCTGTTCTCGTTTTAGTGTTTTGCATATATGTGTGTGTGTGTGTATGTGTGTGTGTGTGTGTGTGTGTGTGTGTGTGTATACATATATTTGTAGTTAAGAACTATTATCCTTTTTCTATAAATTTTCTGATTAAAGTATATTAATTTCAAAGTTTGTGGTGGGTTTTGGAAAGAGGCTCCCTGCCTAGTCCACATAGGCTAGTTTTTCTTCTAAACTAGGAGAATTATTTACATAAGGTCAAAGGAATTTGGATATTAAAAAAAACACGCAGTGTTTAGTTCCTCAAAGTTTGTGTAAATTGTAATCTGCTGTAAACCAGAAAACTATAGGCTGCACTGTCTTCTGGATGTGTTCTGATAGTCATTTCAGAGTTAATGTTTTAACTTTATTTGTTTTAAGGTCCTTAACCTATACTTACATGATTTTAAAAGTTCCACTTAATCTAATGATGTGACAATTTTGTTTCACCAATGATAAAATACATTCTTTTAAGTATTGTGGAGTGTTTACCTCTTGTTGTATTCCACACCTCTTTCTGAGTCTTGAAATTTATGGTTTTTTTTCTGTTAGAAGATTCTAGTGATTTTTTTTTGAAGCATTATAAATATAAAACTAGTCTTCACACAACTCTGGATCATAGTTTTTGAATTCTCATTCCGTGTTTCTGAATACATCATTCAACTTTCATCATCTTGCATTGCTCTGAGGAGTTCTTTGTGGTTTATTTTGTTGTGTGATTTTTTTTTATCTTATATTAATTATGTCTCTGAATTATATATTCTGAAGCTCACAAGGTCATAGTTTTCTTTGTGAAGTCATTTTGGAATGATTTCCTCCATCTACAACACGTGTATTGCCAAATCTGGATTTTGAGTGATTTTACTGGATGCTGCCTCTGTACCCTTATGATACCCCACCTGGAGTGCTGTGTACAGTTCTCCTGTCCCCAGTATAACCAAAGACATTGAACTTGAAGCAAGAAAGGCATGAAGTTGATAAGAGGACTGTAGTACCTCCGCTAGAAAGACAGATTGAGGAAGTTGGGGCTGTTCAACCTGGAGAAGAGGTTGTGTAGAGACCTCATGGCAGGCAGCCTTTGAGTACCTGCAGGGAAGGCAGAGAGGGACTGTTCATCAGGAGCTGCAGTGACAGATCAAGGAGTAATGGGTACCAATTGAAAGAGGGGAAATTTAAGTTAGATATTAGGAAACAATTCTTTACTTTGAGGATGGTGAGACACTGGAACAGGTTGCCTGGGGAGGTTGTGGTTGCCTCATCCATGGCAGTGTTCAAAGCCAGGTTGGATATGACATGAGCAACCTGTTGTGGTGGGAGGTCTTCCTGTGTTTCCTGAACATGTGGGACACCACAGGCGACTTTCCCACTGAGTAAACAAAGGATTTATTGCTATTACTTACTTCTCATAATTAAAACAATTCTGTAGCTGTATGATTTTTTTTTCTCACCTGAAAATACAGCAATTAAGTTTCTTTAAGAGCTCCTAGTAGGGCGCTTTCCTGAAATCCATTTCAAAAACAAGTAGACAATTTGACTCAGATCAATTTTGGTTACTTCTTTAAAGAACTGCAGGAAGTTTCTGAGGCTGAAGGTAAGACTATCTTAAAAGCTAACGACATTCTGCAACTGGTGATGAACTTCATACTTGATCTCCTGGGGATATTTTAAATTAATCACATCCAGTGTGGGCGCATTGTTACTATTTTGTTGATTTGTTCCATGTCTTCTTCCAACAGGGTCTGAACTTGAAGTGCTTTCACCAGTATGCTCAATGTAGACTAAGATCCAAATGTGAAGCGGTCTTAAATTACTTAGTGGTGAACATGGGTGTAAATAATTATTTTCCTGTTACCTTTTGTTGGCTTCTTGCCATATTTCATAGAGAATTTTCTTTTTTGTTAGTGAATGTAGGTTCAGTCAGAACTTCTGCAGAATTATATTAGTTGAACATTCATGTGATCTGTCATGAATTCAATCGGATATTTACCAATGCTAGTGTAGAAGACAAAGGAGGAAGCAAAAGTAGGCAACTTGTGATAAAGTATGTAATATAGTAAGCTAAATGCAATATATGAACCTTCATTTTTCAGTCAATTAATCTTAAACCAGACTGTGATGGGACAAATTATTAATGTTACTGAGGCAGCCTCACAGGGAGGGAAATGTCTTTCGTTAGCATCCATAACTACTAGGCTTGTATGAGAGCCGAGATGTTAAAGCAGGATGTGGTTAACGTGCTTTATATTTTCTGTTGATGAACATTCTTACATTCTGTTATAACAAGTATCATAAGTTTTGTTGACATGCAGTCCTCCTCTGGTTGAAAAGCTGGAGTATGCTTACTGGGAATATATCATAATGCTCATCATTGGCTGCATTTTGATGACAGACATATTTCCCATCACTGATTTGACTATCTTCTATAAATTTTAGAAAGGCCGTGGTTATTGGGTGGTTCCACAGCTGAAATTTCTGCAGGGGCAAAAAGTGACTACCTATCACTCCTTCTCTGAACTGTTAGACAACCAGACTTCTGGTCATTTGTGAAATTCTGAAGTCAAACATGAGTAAGAGGAACCTTCTAAAACTCATTCTGCTGTCTCTTGACTGCAGCATCAGAACAGAATGGATTTGGAAGTAAGGCTTAATTAACAGGACAGCAAAGCAATGTGGACACTTACACTTTTCCTATTACCATTCTTTGAAACAATCCTTTCTCAAAAAAGTTCATTTAAATGCAATTTTATTTCTTCTATAAAATACTGATTTCTTGAGCATATTCAGATTCTTGACTTGTTCAAAGTTCATCCAGTGGGACATGCCAACATTGACAGCACTAACGTATCTCCCTCAGACATTCAATAGCTAGGAAGATTATACTACAGTGTTGCATATATTAACAGAGACTTAGTGGATTTGAACTTTTCTTGCTGTTAACATTTTCTTGCTGACAACATTTTAGACAAGGAAAAATTAGTTTTATATTTTTCGCTTTACTAGCAAGAATATGTCTGTTTTCTTTCATTAAGGGTAAATATATCTTTATAAAACAATATAATCTTAATCTCGTCAGTGTGGCACTTGTGTTGTTGAGGTAAAACTTATGCTTGATTTCATTTTGACTATTCTGGTAATGTGTGTGATGAAGAATTTGAATCGTCTTTACAGTAAATTTCTATTTACATCTTATAATTTGTGCATTGAGCAGCTATCACATACCTTGTCTCTGATCAGAAGGGCTAGTTACCTTTCAATTTGGAAGTTATTTTAGTTTGATCTATGCTTAGGTTACACAGTTAAAGAAATTATATGGTTTTAAAGATATAAGCTTGTGGGGCTTGATTAATTTCATCTCATGTAATTGTAGTTTGGGGTCTGTTTCTTTCCTGGTGTTCATTTTTAGCTCTAAAATGTATACCATACCTTTAGCCATACAGATAGTATGCCATAACTGTTACCCATGTGAATGGTAAATATTTAAATGTATTTGCTGAACTGAATCAGCAATTTCTGCCTTGACTCCTGCATTTTATACAGATGTGTGCAGACATCAAAGACAGTATTAAGAAGTGATACTTGATCAAAGAACAGTAATTAAAAGACATGTAATTTTTTTTTATTTGTAACTGTAACATCTGGCACATATGGGCATTCTACCTAATTCAGAATTGCTTGCACTTACTTCTCATTATGAAGTTTCTAAAAATGTTTGGAATAGAAAATACCGATTAAACAATGAAGTAGAAATGGCAGATAGATGTAATTTAAGATTAGGGATAAAAACCCCAAACTGATTTGTAACTAAAAGAAAAATTTAGATTCATATGAGAAATACATAAAAAAAATTGTCAAGAAAAACTGTGTCTATTATTGCAACACAAAAATCTATCAAGTCTTATTTTCAGTGTACAACTTTTTTTTAACATTACTATTTCAGTGATTCAGTGTAGTAGACTTCTATAGCAGTCCTTAAAATACTGGTTTTGACTGAAATATAAATGGTAAAAAAAACTTAGCTAGACAGGGTAATTTTAGTTATTTATAGCAATTCTAGATTTAGTATTGCACGGCAAATTTTTGAAGTCCATGTTTGAGGCTTAATTTTTTATATCTTGTTAATTATACAGCCTAAAAAGAGGCAGATATCCTGTTCAAAGTGCAGTGCTGTAAATATCATTTTATAACTTGTGGTCATTTCAGTTACTGAAACTAATTCCTAATGAAATGCTTTATCTGTTAAAATTATTTTTACTTTACTCTTAGAAAACTTATTCATTTAATTGATTTTCAATAAAAGTTTCTTTCCTCTATAGATTAAAACGAGACTGAAATATCTTTGAATTTTTAGAAATACTCTTTATTAAAAAAGACCTTAAAATCATCACAAAGATTCAAAATGTAATTTTTATAAGCAACTTAAAAATACTCTAGTAAAAAAGTATTTGTATAGGATAAGATGAGATGAAGTCATAGTGAACATTAGAGCTGTGTAAACTGCAGCACACTGAGGATAGCAAAAGATTTTATTACTGTTTGCTTGAAGGCTCAGCCTTTAAAACAAGTAATATAGTACTGAAACTGACCAATTTAGATGACACAACCTTACGTATGAGCATATAACTTTATGTATGAGTAAATAATTAGTCTTTAATGATGGAAAATACCGATAACATTTTTCAAAGGGTTGCATTGCCTTAATTACAAACTCTCTGTTATTTTGAAATTGTTACCCTTATAATAAAAGGAGATGTAGATTAAAGTTTGTAAAGATGACTTTTTTTCTGGCTATAAATAGTTAATAGAGAAGTACCGGGATTTTTTAGTGTTTGAAATGCATAGATAATTTTAACTTTACATTTCCAACAACATGTGATCTTCAATATTAATGATGTCATTTTAATTTTTACGCTTTTTTAGTAGCAAATTAATTATGGTAGCTTACAGCTAAACACTTAAAAAAATCCCAACTACTATGAGTATCTGTCTGGTTGTTTCTCAGTCAAAGCAGCAATAATAATTTGTTACTTTCCACATGTTTTTTCTTATACTAATGAGTTGTGAAACTGCTTTTACAGTGTCTTGTATACATGAAAAAGAGAAAATGCAGGTTTGTTTTTTTTTAGGTGTTACTATTTTTCTACAAAGTCTTTGTATTTGAGCTGCACATGCAGAAGACTCTGTACTCAGTGGCTCTTATCCTCAGAAGAGTTGTGTGGAGTTACAGCTTGTCTAATAGAGTCTGTGAAGTCATTGTTGCTATTGGGATCACTGTATACTAGCACTTGATCACCATAAAATGTGATTTCAGTTACATCTGGGTGTGTTTAGCTATGACAATTTGAGACTCCACCTGCAATGTTGTGGGTGTGCCAGGATGGAGGCTTGTGTTGTCTATAAAATAAGGAATGGTGGTTTGCTGCAGCTTTTGAAATTACTCTTTAAAAAAGAAAAAAAATACAGTGTACTTTAGGAAGGTACTGTAAGTTTTGTAAACTAATCTACGTGCTGTTCTAGAGTGTTAAAAAGACAGAAAGGAAAAAACCCACCAGTTTTGAAATAGATCGATTTGCATTTAGTTTAGTTTGACATTCCCTATATTTGTTTTCAATGTGCAATAATCAAAAAGGACCAAAAATGTGGGTTTGTAATGCAAAGAGCAACTCAACTTTAAGTAAACTTTAAGTACTCTGCAGTGGCACTATTCATGCTGCTACAATAAAACTTAAGAACGTTTAGTGATTTTTTTTTCCCCTACAATTATTCAAAATTACATTACCCTTACTGAAAACTGAATGGCTTTTAGTGGATTAATTAAACTGTAGCTGGTTTGCCATCTGGGTCCTGCTTGTTTAGCTGCTTTCTCACAGAAAGATTTTTCAGTGATTAAAGTTTTGTTGTTTTTTTTTTTTGTAAGACAGTTTCCAGACAATAATGTCTAAAATAGAAATGATACATGCATTATTAATTGTTATCAGGTTAAATTTTGGGTTATGAAGAGGAAACAACTTGGATGCTTCTTTTCAATTTTTAGTTTCTTTCTGTTTATCCCCATGTACTCACACAACCCCCTCGTTCTGTGTTGCAAAATGCTCAGGCTTTTAAAAAATAAAATGTGTTTATAAATGTACAAGAAAATAATTATATTTTAGAGCAAGATCACCCATGACATTATGTTGGAGTCCAGGGTATATGCTAGATGCAGAAAAGAAAAAAAAAGGGAAAGGGGGAATTAACTAAATCTGATTTTTATGGCTCAAGTGGTTTCATTAAATTAGAGTGCTGTGTGCTACTGTTCATTAATGAACTTGTGCCATATGCTTTAACTGTTCTGGTCAATAGCTGATAAAGAAAGGCTTGTGTTTAAAAAAAATGGATAAAAATATCTTTGTGATGGGCTTTTATCAAAGGACTTACTTTGAATTCAGTAACTACTACTGAGGCAATATGGCTCGCAATTTGCGACCCAAAGGTAGTCATACATTATTGGAATACAGCCTACTGCGCTTCACATTACACAGATGTGAAGGCCTGATTATAGCTGCTTCATAATTAACAGTGATCCGATTTGTTTTGTGGCATAAATGGTGCATGTGTAGAACATTAGCCATGGCACTCTCATTCAAATTCAACTCAAGGGCTCAGCGGCAGGCGGGTCACGAGCTTCAGGGAGTAGAAGCACAAGCTCCTCCATATGTTCTTGCTGCATCTTACTATGGCTATGAGTGCAAGATAAGTTCCCTAAAGAACCTAATCGTGTTCTGTAATTACAGCGCGGCTTTCTGCTGGCTAGAAATGAGGGAGAAGCTAAAACACTCCCTCATCAGATAATTTGTAAATTACTTTACATGGCGGATGCCTAACTCAGTTGGTTTTCAACTGCTGAAATTATAAATAATTGTAACAGATGTGGCAATATGGCTGGCCTCCAATAAATGAGGCCCTTGATAATTTGGCCGACCCTTTGACAGGCCAATTTAATAAAATGTGAACAAAATCTTCTTGCTAATAATTTATCATCCTTTTTCCCAAAAGAATAAATTTAATTACCCTAGCAGTTAACAAGGTCACACCCAGATGCCAAACTCGGCTACAGTTTTGATAATGCAATCAGGAATTGAGAGGTGATGACAGCGTTGTTGTTTTTTTCATTACCTGGCTTCACATAAACACAGGTGGCGTAGCTTTCTTGTCAGTTTTTAATAATTACAGGCTATTATGGAATGCATAGTTAGCAGATTGAAAACCACACTTTAGTGAATTTATTTGAGTATGATTGAGGTTCTAATGTACAGAGATGATAATGCATAACAAGCACAGTCCCTAGTTTACACCATTAGTGCACAGGTTTGATTTTTATTTGTGATAATAGTGTAATAGTTCAACAGACAACAAAGTTGCTATTTTTGGAGCTGCCTCATCATCAGCTGAAGGTTTACATTTTTTGCTTTCTAGTATTGAATGTGTAACTTGGAAAAATGCTTTTTTAAACTTATCTGATAACTTAAAATACTAATGCATGTGTATATACACTTAGATATATATACACATATCTAAAGAGATCTTAAAATCTTGGAAGAAAGGCTGTCTGCATTTTGGTGTATTTGGTCAGGTAAAATCTTCTGATAACTAATAAGCTCTTTGAAAACTAGGATTTTAGAGAGAATGCCATAAGAGTTCTTAGGAAAAAAAAAAAAGAAAAGAAAAAAGAAAAGAAAAGAAACAAAAAGAAAGAAAAGAAAAAAGAGAAAAGAAAAGAAAAGAAAAGAAAAGAAAAGAAAAGAAAAGAAAAGAAAAAAGAAAAGAGAAAGAAAAGAAAAAAGAAATTTTAACTAATAGAAACTTTTAAGCCACCGTTTTTAAAATTTGCTTCAAAGAATATAAAGATATTTTAACCAATATATCATTGGGCTTCTCCAGTGTTATATTTTATTTCAAATGTGTATTAATTGTAATGGATTAGAGTAAATAGTACTGATGTTTTCAATTTGCTGAATCATTGCTTGTTGTATTCTGATCAGTTTTATGAAAAAAATGCCCAATTTTATTGTGCACTTGCTGCTAAAGAGTTGCCAGTCCAACAAATACAAAAGGAAATGAGTGGCTGCTTCAACAAAAAGGCTTAATGAAATCTGGCCTTGTCTTCACACTTCCAGTGATGATTTGTCTAAAAGTTTTTCCTGACTATAATTTTTTTTCTTATCTGATATTTGCATAATTTTCCCAATAATTTGAAGTATTAATTTTATACCGGGAGGTCTAATTTCCCTGATGAATAAAATAAATCATTCATACCTGGTTTGCAGAATCTTTCTAATGCAGTGGCCACATGGTCTTCAGAAAGGAATCACATCCTCGTTTCACCTCACTGTTC
The DNA here is from genome assembly GCA_021164005.1 of Willisornis vidua nigrigula. Lineage (NCBI taxonomy): Eukaryota > Metazoa > Chordata > Aves > Passeriformes > Thamnophilidae > Willisornis > Willisornis vidua. The sequence goes on from JAJPCS010000033.1 coordinate 19,659,314, forward strand.
TTCTCTGTAAAATAATCAGTGTGTTCTTTTTCATATGAATTTCACATGAATTTTTCATGTGAATTTTGGAGGCTGCCAAACGTAAATGTAATGAGGGTAAATGGATGGTGGAAACCCTTTCTCTGGCTTTTAGCACCTTTTGGCAGCTCATGGTGATTTGTGAAATCGAGGCCTTGCTGGGTAAGTTGCAGAAAGGAGTTTGCAAAGGGTGCTGTGGTGAGCATTGCCTCTGACTCAGCTGCCCAGCTGTCTAACTCAGTAAGAGAATAAGGAGAAACCTTATTTCTCATATATAAACTGCTTTTGAACATTTCATACATTGTGGCTTTTGGTGGCATATGGCACTAGATTCCTGGAATTTTGACAATAGGAAAACTTGGGGGTATGGGTCATGGTCTAGTCGGGTACTGTAGGTCAAAATACTGTACAGTATTCTGATAGACTTGTACACTTGTCTTCTAGTCTGAGCTGTATGTCTAAATTCTGTTGTGTTGCTGAAGATTTTAGTATTTACTAAACCATAGTGTGCCTCTTGGCTGGTTTGTGGTTGAAGCAGAGTGAGCTTGCACGTATGTACAGAACACCTGTCCAGGCTCTTTTTGTCTTCTCCTAGCCCATGGTGTTGGCACTGTGCAGTTAGTGTTAGCACAGTTTTGTGCTGAGGAGCTGATGGGATCAGAAGTACACAGGAGGCTCTGTTATTAGTTCTGAAGCTCTTAGATATCCATTCCTTTGGTACCTTCTCTCTTGTGTGTTCAGGATTGTCATCCAGAATAGAAGTGGATGGAGCATGGCTCTGTTTTCTCCATGTTGTATGTACTGTTTGTGATAGCTGACAGCAGTGGTATTGGATTCCTTTCCCTAAGTACAGTGGGTAGTTCCCCACATGGTACAGCTTTGTGGCAAAGATGGTGGTTATCCTTCATCTTGATTAATGCGTCCAGGAAACATCACCTGAGTCTCACTCTGAAAAGATGTGTAAGAGTAGTGAGAGATTTGCTTGGTAGAAATAAATACTTTCTTGATTATATTTTGTTTAAAACATAGATAAGCCTCTGACATTTACTTGGAATATATGTTTTGCATGTAAGTTAAGTTTCAATATCACAACAGACACATGATCTTTCATAAAACGGCATATGATATAAACTGATTTTGTTCTGTGAAAGAAGAAACTATTACTGTCTTAAGCTAGGCCCTGTAATATAGGTAGAGTCTAATCTAAGATCCTTAAACCTCAAAGAAACCTATACTCAGCATATAGATGGATAGACTGTGAGGAGGGTCATCATTATGTGTACACTGAAATGATTGTCTCATAGGAATTACAGGTTTTGGACACAGGATTCAGAATAGCCTTTAGGAAATGAACCCTCTTGGAATTCTTTGTTGAAGGGAGTTACTATTTCAGTTCATAAGATCAAAGACCTACAATGATAATTCTGAGGCAGAAGCTGTTAAAGAATGTGGTGCTGCCCCTTGGCTTGCAGTTTCCTATACTGCAGATTTCTGACCCTTACCATGAAACTGGACTCCATTCTTCATTCAGACCTTGAATGTTGAACTGTTTATGTAGTCTTGACACCCAGTATTCTGCCTTTTTCCCTGATAGTGTTAGGATTTTTATAGTTCAAATTATTTGCCATTTTGACCTTACTAATTGTAATATATCCCTTAGTTCTTAAATTACAAATTAGAGTTCAGATGTAAAAAAGTGCAAAAAGTGAAAAGCCAAGAAAGGGCCACATCTCTTTCTGAGAATTTGATGAATTTGCAGTTCATAGAATCTTAGGATGACCTGAGTTGTAAGGAACCTTCAAAATCACCTGGTTCCAACTCTGCTGCCATGGCAGGGAAACCTTCCCATTGACCAGGTTGCTCAAAACCCAATCCAACCTGGCCTTGAACAGGTCCTTCAAGGGATGAGGTACCCACAGCTTCTCTGGACAACCTGTTCAAGTGCCTCACCACCCTCATAGTGAAGAATGTCATTGTAATACCTAAACTAAATCAACCCTCTTTCAGTTTGAAACCGTTGCCCCTTGTCACTGCATGCCCTTGTAAAAATGCCCTTCCTTCTTCATGCTTGAATCTTGGAATTCTGGCTTGTTCATAGACTTGTCTTTTGTAGAGAAGGAACCAAGTCTCTCATGATAACCAAACCTTTTTACTAAATAATTCAGGTTTATTGATTTTTTTGTTCTTAAACAAAGATACCTGGAGCACAAAAGTCTAATAGTATAAAGTTAAATATACATGAATTTAAAACAAAATACCAGAGAGAGAAATTTGATCCAGCTCTCTGTCTTTGAAAGATTTCTTTTCATGTCTTAAAAATTAATGTTTAAAATTCTCCTGATATTTGAGTAAAAAAAGTCTTCTAGGCTAGGATATTTACAAGAATATATTTCAAATAGTAAAGGATATGTTAAATTTAACAGGAAGTGATACCTGCCTCTTCTTAAACTGGAGTCTGTTGATAAGCAAAATGTCAGTTTTTAAATGTGTCTCATCAGGTTACATCTGGATTCTTCGAATTTCTGAAACTGAAGAAACTTCACATGTGTATTTAAAGAATTGAGCAGGTTTTAAGGATATGGTAGACCCAAATTATATAGCAAAATATGTTTTGGTAACAGTGATATACTGAATATTTTGAGGGTAAAACCATAGGCATTTTTGAAGTCAAAGTTAAGATCCAAGACTGTATTTGTTAGGTTTAGTTTTCCAAGAAATATGTCTTACAGACATGTGCACAGAGACTGTTACAAGGAGTTTACTAGAAATTGTGCCTTTGTGATATTTTATTTCAAGTAAGTATCACAACGTGGCAATTTTTAGTTTGCTTTTGGAAGAAGAAAAGAGTAGGAAAAATAACCTCAAAGCAAATTAAGAATACTATTCATGTATTGGTTCTATTAAAGTCAATAGCAGAACATACATGACATAGAGGAGCAGGGGTTATGTTATGTTTCAAAGCACTCTGCATTTCAATTTTTTTCAAAGAAATGAAAAAGTAGTGATACAGTAAGAAGTTAGTCATTAGCTAAGTTTGTGTCATTCTTATGATTTTAAAGTCATAAGGTTTATGGTTAAAAGGTTGGACTTGATGATCTTAAAGGTATTTTTCAACCTAAGCAATTTTGTGAACACTTAACACTTGCAGACTTTTTAAAGAAATAGTAGTATTAATTATAATAACAGGTTGAAGTTGTTTCTATTTTGAGTTACTAATAGAATTGTAAAGGTTATGTTACACACGGAAGTCTTTTTTACAAGCAACTGAGAAATTAGTAAGATGTGTCTAGTTGGTAGCTGTATTTATCTTTCTTAAAAAGAAAGAATAAAGTTCAGGTAAAACACAATTCTAACTTATGCATAACTACATTTCACTTATGTACTTGCACAAGTTCTGTCTTCTAGGTTTTGTTGGGTTTTTTTCCTTTTTATAGAGTGCTTAGGTTTTGGTCAAATGAACATGAAATCCAGTTTTCTTTAAAGCATTCTTTTGGATGCCTTACTTGTGTACTCCTCATTTTCCCATTTTCCTTTTTTTTCCCCCCATCTGCATAGAGTTTTAGTAAACTAATGGTTATAAACAGGCCTTTTGCTGATCATAGGTGGAAATGACATCTGTTTGCAAGCACATATGGCCTATACTGCAAAATGAGGAGCTGAATTTATTTAAAGAACAGTCAGCAAAATCATGGGCAACTTTTACTCTCTGACAAATTTTCTGTACTTCTTTGCTGTATGAAGAATTTTAGTTTTTTCTAAAACAAGTGCTTGGTATTCTTAATTTGTGATTTATTTTTGGAAAGTGTGAGTTTGTAGTAGGGTTTATGAAAGGCTTCATTTTCTACATAGAAAGAAAGAAAACGGATACGTGCATTGCTCTGTTTCTGTCAAATACTAAGTTTACTAAAGTGTTTTCTTGCTTGATTTTTTTCGACTTTGGACCATCTCATTTCTTGCTTGGCACTAATTTGGAGATTTGTTTACTAAGTCTTCTTACTGTGCCTTTCCTGGTTTTTGTCAGTATACCTGACTTGTTTTACCATCTCAAATACTGAGATAACACTAATATTTGAGATGGTAGGAAGAGGTGATAATTGTACCAAATCCTGTCTTCGCTGTTGAAATGAGTATTTGTCTGAAGACTATATGCTCAAACACTTGCAAACAAGTAAGGTTGTCAGAACTTTGCTAATTATTGTATACAATAGAACTTTTGCTTAGTCTCCAGAAAGTTGTCTTCTGGATCAAGTTTTGGTGATGAAACACTTTTCTGCTTCCTAGCTGCTTGTCATTACTGTCAGAGCACCACTGACAGTAAAGTTTGCCCTCATCAATCCAATACAAGGTCAGCTGGGTGAGCTCAAGCCACTTGCATTGACTTTTTAAACTAACCTGCCCTTTAATTTATGCAATCAATTAGAGAAGCAGTTTGAATCATCCCTTCTTCCAGTGATAGCATTGCAGTGCAAAACCCACAGCTGCCTGGACGCATTGACCATCTGGGAATTATATTATCTTTGTCTGGCACAGCTCTTTGAAGATCAATGTCTGTCACCAGCCTTAGCGCACTGTGGAGGAGGTTTGACATAAAGCATTTCACTTTGTGATTGCCATAGACTGACACAACAGGCATACTGTCAAATGGTTGTCATGCGATGGGGTGTGATTGCAGTCAGTTCATAAAAACTCAACTGACAAGGAGACAGTCATCAAGCCATGGTAACTTTACCACTCTTGGGCATGTGTACACATGAGTCTGTTATTGGACACCAGGGATATAACTTACAGTAGCTGCTACCAGTGGAATGTGTCTTGTCTGAACAGGTTTTATGACTAGGCTGAGTTGATCAATGTGTGACAGTGCTGTATTATGGCAAGGAATTGCTGTGCATGTATTGATAGCTGGAATATGTTCTGGAATTCAATGGTTTAATGAAATTACATACCTGCCTTGAATAACACTGTGATCTAGACTTACCATCTATTTTTTCTTTTAGTCTTCAGTTTGACCTCAATGTTCGTGCTGTCTGAGTCTCAGGATGTAGCAGATACGTCTGGTAGACAGGTACTTTTCTGGGGTAGTTTTTAACTAAGAATATGGTTATTGACAGAATATGCAGAGAAGGGGTTTTTTTCTGCCCCTACAATGTTTATTAGGCCAGTGATACTTACCAACTTGAAATTTCATGAGAAAATACTTCACCAGAAACAAATCTAGGAGGTAAAATATTTTGTCAAGAAATTTTGATACCATGTGAAATACAGAACAGTAGAGTAAGTTACTGCGGAAGAAACATCTGCATAAAACAAGTATTGTTAAGAATGTAAATTTGGATGTGGAAAATGTGATGGTGGTTTGAACATGTTTAGTTATTATTTTGAGGACTGATTTTGAGTATGGAGTCATGAGTCATTTACAAAAGCAGAATTATTTACAGATTTTGCACGTTATGTTAATGTTGTACTTCTCTGGGCAGTTTTATGTAAATGGTATGTTATGCTTCTGATTTTCTGTTACCAATATAATATAGCTATACAATTATTTTCTAGATATTTCAACAGCCTTCATTAAATGAGCTAGAGTGTCATATTACAGTGCAAAAATCTGAAATGGAGTTTTTACAGGAAAAATTGAAAAACTCAGGTTTTAACCTAGCACAGCATAATTTGTACGCTACAGATATACTGGAAAGCAGCAATATAAGGACTGGAACAAAGCGTGAGGTAGGGTAGTTTTAATGTCTTGTGTATTTGTGTCTAAGTCAGGCTAGTGAAGCCAAACATTTTTGCTCCAGGGTCCAGATAATAATTTTAATATCTGTTGACGCTGCTTATAATTCTGGAAGCTTGTTTGAATGGTTCTTGTGTTATCTGCCAAAGACTTGTTAAAATAGCTGTTGGGAGTAGAAGGTTTTACCTTATTAAATACTGAATATGGGATTCTTAATTAAATGAACTATTTGAGGGATAAATTCTTCGTAGGTTTGTTAAAATGAATATTTATCAGGTATTTTGTGGTGTTTATCAGAATTACTATCTTTCCTTGGAAGGAAAATGAGATAAATATGAGTGGTTATTATTATGATTTTATAAATGAAAAAGATTTTTCCCCAAATTCTTGATTTTTACAATATAATATAGTATTTTTTTCTAGGAAAAATGACAACAATGTCCTTTGAAGTTTATACTTTCAAGTTCATATAGTGCTGGATTGCATCTTTTGTGGTGTCTCACTGTTGAATGTAGGCATCAGGTAACAGTAACAGCTAAAAACTATAGTTTATAATATACTATACTATAATATATATAAAATATAATACTATTATATATATATGTATATGTGCATAAATATATATATATACACACACACACATATATATAATTTACTATGAACTAGTAAATGAAAGAGATTCATAAATAATTCTATGGCTTAAATTGATTTATGGATTGAACTGATCATGATGTTTTTCAGTGCATTCAGCCTCTTTCTCATCTGTTGGTTTTTTTTTTAATTGTGGTTGTATAGAATATGGGAAACTTGGGGCGGATTTCTTTACTAAGGTTGCAAGTATGAACATGTTTCTGAATGATATAAATAATTAAAAGAGTGGATCATCATGTCCACTTCCCTGGAAACCTGGTTTACCTGTATTTGGTATCTCATAATATTTTCTTTGAAAAATTTTTGATGTTCTTTCTTATTGTCCTGTACTGTATTCCATATTTGGGAAAAGGCATAGTTTAGAGCATTGTTCCAGAGCATGTGGTGGCACCTCTGTGAAACTCTGTTTAACAAAAACCAAAATGCTGCACAAGCAGTGTAGAGTGAAGAATAGAAGGTGAGAAAGAGCCCTACAACCACTAAGGTTCAGGGAAGGAGGAGAGGGAAAATTTGTTCCAAGTGCTGGAACAGGTATTTCTCTTCAGCCCATTGAGAGGATCACCCTGGAGCAGATGTTCGTACTACAGCTTGTGGAGAAGCCCACAGCAGATGGACATTCCCTCATGGAAGCCAAAGCTTGTGGAGGGTAATCTGTGTTAAATTGGGTTCCTGTTACATGAGCTGTGGTCCATGGAAAACCCACTCTGGAGCAGGTTTATCCTGAAGGACTCCAGTCAATGAAGAGGCCCTACACTAGAGCAGGGGAAAAGTGAGGATGAAAGAATGGCCCGAGAGGAAGTGTTGTGGACTGACCGTAAACCTCCTCTTGCACTGCTCAGCAGGAGGTAGAGGAGTTTGGAGTGATGGAATGAAGTTGAGGCTGGGAGGCTGGGAACTTCTCCTGGGTGGAGGATAAGGTGTTGATTAATCTTTTTTTTCTTTATTTCTTATTACTCAAATCTGGTTTTACTGACAATAGCTTAAAGTTATTTTCTCCATGTTGAGTCTGCCCATGATTTTCTCACCCTATGAGGAAGGGAAGTAAGTGAGTGGATGTTTGATCCTTTGCCAGGGTTATCCCACCATAATGTCATTTTCTGTTTCCTCAGAGTAATGTAAGTGAGACTACTGTGTTTGTCATGAACTGATCACTATATCAGAAATAAAGCAATTACACTCCCTTGAGTAAAACTAAATACCGACTTTAAAAGCCTAGATCCTAGTTCCGTCCTTTCAATAGTCATTGTTGTTGATACACTTTTTCACATGTGCACACAAGTCTTTATCAAAACTTTAGGGAACTCAACTGACAGGTTACAAATCCTTTGTATTTAGGCAACACAGTAAGTGAAACTGTAGAAACATTTTGGCTTTAGCATCACAAAATATACACATAAAATAAAAACCAGAGTACTGCACCAGTAGTAATTTAGCCATTTTCCCTTTCACTGAAATATCATCTCATTACCTTGTTGTTTAGCCTTGTACAACAAAATTATTCCTGACAAGTTATTAGCACATGATTTAACAGCAAAAATATGTTGGATATTTAATTTTTTTTTAATGGTGGTCCTTCTGACTTCACAAAAGACTGTCATGTTGCCCCTTCACTTACCCTCATGTGCGTTCCCAGTATACAAAAAACAAATAAGCATGGACTCAACTTCTGATCAGAATGACACTACTTTGATGACTTACTGCTCTAAAAAGTCAAAGGTTTTTGAAGAAGAAATAATTGGAAAGGTGTTTAAAAGAAGGGCCTGGGACAAACCAGAAACTTGTCACTGTTGCAATGAGTTGGAATGCATCGCCATGTGACTGCATGCTTCCACATCTGTTTGGTTCTGCAAAGTGCAATGGTGTATATACATCTATAGGCTTGTGTTTGGATTTTTTTGTGAAAAGCAGAAATTCACATCCCTTACCTGCAGTCATACAGAGTAATAGAAACAACTTACTCTGTGAGAGTTGGTTAAAAGCTTTGTTAAATGTCTTGTAATGTCATTTTTTCTTGATACCGTTAAGTGTGTGCTTAGAAGCAGTTGTAATCGTCGTAGTCCAGTCTCTGTGGAAAGGGATACAGCTGAGTGCTGTTTTGTGTGAAGACTTAAAAGTCAATTGCTTGACCCTCCTGGAGCTCTTTTTGGAGCTTAAACTTTATTACTTTGTGAGCTGTGTAGGATTTCTGTTAGCTAATTAAACTGACATGTCTGCTGGATGATTGTAGTGGTTTCATAGGTAAGCTTTCCCATTGTATGGTGAATAGGAGTTAGAATAGCCTTTTACTGATATATATTCTATTTCTAAATCTGTAGTGTCAAGATATTGAAAGGCACGAGTTAACTTGCAGTGCTGGTAAAGTTCCTGTTGAAACATAGTGAGTCAAGAATTTGCTGGTTTTCCCCTCTAAAAAACTTCACTTCTATCTTGTCAGCCTCACGTTCAGCTTCAAGTACATTTCTTTCTGTTCCTTCAGCTGATAAAAAACATTAAGCTTTCTGCCCACTGTCCTTAGTACTGCATTCTGGCATTGATCCGTCCTTGCAAAAAGAGTACTCTTAAGACATTTCAGGAGGAGTTCCAACTTCCCTACTTTGATTTTTTTTTTAATTACTTCTTTTGGCAAACAAAACCTGTTCTAAGGTGTCTTTCATAATGCAAACAGGTAACAGAAGGATATTTAGAAATAGGCATATTCCTTTTTCTGCTGTCTGTGTGCCTGTTACCAGTTAATATGTGTCCTATTCACTTACCAGCTATTTCTTTATGTTAAATCTTCTGCCACAAACTTTCATGTATATATTAATACTACAAAGTCTGTTTATTTCTGGATTTCTGCTATTTGACATAGTCTTTCATAAAAATGTTTTTGGAACCTTTGATGAAAAATCTTCGGATTTGGATTCTTTTACTGACCTTTCTTTTACTTGACCATTCTTCACTCATAAAACTGGAGGGATTTTTTTTTGCTTCTAAACATTCAGAAACTTTTTAAAACATTATCATTTCTGTGTATATTTAATACAGGTACGTCAAAATTTATTGTAGAATTTGAGGACTAAATTAAAAATTAAAAGCTTATACTTGGCAGCAGCAGCAGTAAAATTTGCAGTTGTGAGAAGAGTATTATAGATGCCATCTTTCAAAATGAGTTTTGCAACAGCCCCAGACAATCAAATTACTGTGTATTTTACTACAGTCTTTTCTGTCTTGGTAGAACTGTTTGCCTTCATAGCAAGGATTGCGTTCAAACTATCTGTGCATCTGTAAAGCTCAGACCCACCTTCTTTCCACAGACCTTTAGTTTGATCACTAAATAGGCAAAAGCAATAGAATGTTTCTTAATACATATCGCCAATCTAACCCATTGTCACAGGGAATTATTTCCATGTCCATTAATAGTTAACATTTTTCTCTATTCCTTTTTTCCATAGCTAAGTTCTGAAAAAAATTCATGTTGCAGTCCCAACTGCCTATTTTTACAACTGTGCCAGAAGGTGAGGGTAACCCAAGTTCTTGTTAATAGATTCAGCAGCGGATGAGGGTGAAACAATACTGAATGATCTGTGTAGAGTTTACATAAGATATATGTAGGGTTTATTTTAGAATAATTTGATTGCAATGGGAAGCAGGTGTTTAGCCATTTTGGTTATTATCTATTGTAATATAGCAATATGAAAGCATAAGTATAACACCTAAGAAAATATATAAGGAAAAGAAAGAGCAGGAAAGGGTAAGAGTAGAAAGATCTTACCACCTATAAATCTTGTGACCAGAGTTGGTTGCTGCAATTTTGATGTCTGTTGGTCAAAGTTATGGTCACAGTCTTGATCTGTCAGGGGTGGGGAAAGCCCACCAAAATACCCATTTCCATGGGTGATATTTGCTCAAGGCTCAGATGGGAATGCCTAGGTACTTATGCAGGGACTGAGAGTTTTGCACTGGATAACGTAGTTCTGAGTCATGGGACGCTACAGGAGTCTTTGATGGTCTAAGACAATTATGTTCCAGTTGAGTCAGCTGTGGACTGTGAAAAGCGGTGGTGACTACCTTCAGGTTGTGAGTGAATGTTCCAGTACTTCCACAGAGGGGAGTTTTCACACCTAAGCTGTTATGTAAGGAGGGCATTGCCATGATAAAAAGCACTATTCCACCTCACAGGATCTGCCTTTGATCTCTCTGACTTCTTGATCTCTCCCCTTATTTGCCTAAAAACCCAGTTCTTAGCCTCCACTGGTGGATGTGCACACCCTCTGCACCTTGGGGGTTACTGCAAGTGGTCGACTGGTTGAGTCATTAGCCATTAACAGACCAGTCTTTCACAGCTATGTATAAAGTTTATGTCTGTCTGTCTGTCTGTCTGTCTGTCTGTCTATCTATCTATCTATCTATCTATCTATCTATCTATCTATCTATCTATCCATATATGTAAAGAAAAAATTGTTGTGTTCTCATTGCATCTGATCAACTGTGATTAAAGTAGCAAGACTATGAATTTTATATTTTTCTGCATTTTTTTCTCATTTCTCTGTTCCTTCATAGAGTCTTTCTAGCTAGTTACTCTTAGCAGTCTCGTGCTACTTGATCCACTGTTTTTCCCTTGTTGTCCTTCTCTTTGGCAACATGCACAGCGCTTTGACCTTTTTTTCCAGATTTCAGAGTAATCATGTATATTCCAAGTTTTCTTTATACAAACACAAAGTTTATCTAGGAAAAAATTAGTGAAAAATAATACATTTTGGATTTTTAAGAAAAAGTACTATAGTCATGTAATGATTAGGAAATGTAGAGGATGGGGCTTTTGTTTTATTTAAAGATGTTTGTTTTATTCAAGAAATCTGGGACTTGAATATGTTGGTCTTGGGATGTTATCTAAAAGGAACTGACAGGAATATACAAAATATGTCCATTTGACATTCAGATTTTAAATGTACTAAAATGCTTTCCAGATGTTTGTTTGCAGTGGGGAGGAGGATTTTATTTGTGGGACATTTTGAGGTTTTTTAATATTTGTTTGTGGGGTTTGGTGAGGGTTAGGGTAATGGTTCTTTTTTTAAAAAAAAATTGTTTTGTTGTTTGTTGGAGTTTTTTAATGCTCATGTAAGAAACAAAAGTATCCCCAAACTGACTTGGAAAACCCTCTTAGGGATATTTACATTTGCAGTTAAAAATATGTGATACTACATTTTGTGATATTTCATGGTAGATTTTTTTTCTCCTTTTTGGAAACCCATCCTATTTAAAGTGAAAAACTGTGTTATGTGGCATCTTGTAAATGTATCATACTGGAAAGTTATGTACAAAGAAAAAATGCCAGTTAAATTAAGTTGCTATTTAAGATTAAATTAATTTAAAGGAATAGTAGAAGTGTTGCCATACGCAGTATTGAAAAAGAATTTATCCTGAATTCCTTTTGTTGTAAATCAGTTATTTTACAGTTAAAGTGGCAAAATGCAACAACAATAATCACAATTTAAGTTTTGTTTGACTTCATGTGTTTACATAATAGCATTTTACCTTACTGGTATTAAGTGTGTGTTAGTATTTCTCTCTTCTTAACCAAACTTACTCAGAAAATCTGAAATTCTAATTTGATGAGGTCTTTCTTGCTTTGCCATGAGGACATACAACATAGAATGAACAAGAAAGCTGCCCAGTTTAAGTGTTACTTTCACATACTCTTTCTCCAGATTGCTATGTGAAACTGTACATAATATAAACACATATTCTTGTCTCTAGTTAGTCACATTATAGTTAATGACCATATGGTCATTATGGTATAAGATCTACTGTCTGTTGTATTTATATTCCTCAAGCATATTGTTCCTTCAACTTCACAGTGTGTTAAACTATTTCAAAGGGAAAAAAATCCTTTCCCTCTTGTTTCTGGTTGTCCTATCAAGTGTAACCTTGGACCCTTATAGAGCAATTAGACCAGCCTCTATCCCCTCCTTTGTAATGAGATTTCTTGCATTTCTGAGTCTATAACCCTTTAGTCTTCCCTAATGGGACATCATTATTCTGAAAGAAACAATGTAAATGTAAATGAATATTCTCATTAACGAGTCACAGAGAAACCTTTAGTGGTAGCGCTGTGGTAATTCTGCTTGTTATTTCTCTGGTATTCCATGCAGATTTTTTTTTTTTATAATTCATTATTAGTATTCAAAATTACTTCTTCTTTAATTCTGCATGTCTTTCATAATCCGGTGTTCCAACTAGTTCAACCATGTCCTTGTTTTATTCTCCAGGAACCACCTGTGAAACGTTCAAGGTCTCTGTCCCCAAAGAGCTCTTTTAGAGAGTCAGAGGAGCTAAGGAAGCTTAAAATAGCTGAAAGGAAGATTGAAAACTTAGAGAAGACACTACAGCTAAAGGTGAACATGAAAAAAAAGCAAGCCCAAAACCTGCTGGCTATAAGCTTGCATAGATAAAGATACACCAAAATAAACAGACATTTTAAAAATTAAAAATACACATATTGTTATGGACTCTGTGTTAGCATCAGAGAGCACTCTCCATTAGTTTACCTTTCTGTTTTACTGGATGAGCAATCCTGCAGTACTGTGGAAGCTTAATTGAGCTGTCATCAATAAACACATACTCGTTAATTACATTTTCAAAGCTTGTATCTGAGAATATATATTCTGAAAAATTCATGTATTCATATAGAAATAAAGTACAGAAAGTCCAAAAAATTTTTTGTTTGCAGTGAAACCAGTAGTTTGAAATGCTGAAGTCAATTACTTGAAACAGATTTATGCCTGGAAATCATAGAATTTGTGGCTCAGAAGTTACTGTTCTAACAAATACTGTTAAAAAACCCTAATAAACAATCCCTCTCCTTCCACCCCTTGGTAGGAAATCTTAGTTGAGCATGTTTTACAATTTCTCCCTGTTTCATAGATTTCTGTGGGTTTGTTTTTGTTGATTTGCTTTTACTTCAGAAATACAGTACCTTTCGAATGAACTATTGGTTTCAAATTGCACATCAGAAAGCAAAGCCCAGACCCTAAGTCATATTTTCTCAAACATTTAAATTTTGTCCTCTCCTCCATCCCCGCACTCTCCTCCCTCTCTTGCTTTATTTGTTGCTTATGTTTGTTCAGAGTTACGGAATTTGAAATATATTTTCACTATGCGTAGCCTAAAGCAGAACTGTTTGGTTTGAACATACTGTGATAAATGTCTGGTAAGTGGAAAAATTTGGGAGCTATATCAACCACAGTCCTGAACTTCTGCCTCATAATAAAAGACATATGTGATAAGTCAGTTTTAGAAAAACTGTAGGTGGGAATTATATTTTAGCACAAATGCCACAGTTTATCAACCTGTGTACTTGAGAAAGTTTAATAAAATGTATTAACACACATAGAATATACGAACAGGAAAGATTATTTAGACTTCAAATTCAGTCTTACAGGTTGTCTTGTTTCTGGGAGCCAGAAAATTTTTTTTTTTTTCATTTTTCCTCTGTTGAGAAATCTAAGGCATGTCCCACCAGCTAAATCTGAGGCTGAGAACTGGCCTTTGGGAGGCTTCCTGGTTGTTACTCTTACTTGGCCTGCCAGACACTAATGCTGCAGATTATTCTGACATGTGGACTACAGCTGCTCGCCCTTGGAAGCAAAGCTCACACATCAGTGTGTATGGTTGTTGCTTAAATGATACAGAGCTCCACATTTCTCTATTTTATTCTGGAAAAAGGAGTGAAGGGAAACACTAATTTTTTCAGAAGATACAGAAGAGAAAGAACTCTCCTACATAACCTCATTTCATAATTTTTACCATTCACCATACTGCATTGACTTATTTTCTATTTCATCTTAAAGTACAATTTAGGAATCTGCAGCTTTAATTATGTTGCAGGTGTGGAATCTCTATCACAGCTGTTAAACCATGATGTCTTTAAGGGCTAAGTCTTATATCTCCCCTTGAAACTAAACGCATGAGCTCCGTGCATTTTCTCTTGAAAAGCTGCTTGGATTCTTTTGTAAAATACTTTAATTGGTGGAAAGGAAAGTGTAGAGCCCTGGTCAATGTACTAAACACTGCTGTGGCACTACATTCAGAATTAAATGAGGCTACTGCCAGTATAACAGTGAACTAAGCTGTCATAATGTTAAGATCATAATATTTTTATTGGTATTCTGTAATTTCTTGATATTAGCCTTTTCTTAGGCATTGTTTCCAACAAAGAATAATGCATGTGGTCAACATTTTCAAAACTGGCACTTATATTATTGCCTCCTCAGGAAAGGTGTTGCCTTTATGATTACTTTGAATATTCTTGCTCAGAAAAATCCTTGCTCTGTCAATAAACACACTAAGGATGCATATCTGGAAGATGAAATTGTAACTTTATCCATTAGTCCTTCTGCAAAATGGATTTAAAAAAAAATTCAAAAGTGCCCTATTTATGGGGTTTCCAGGAACAGGAATGCCCCAGTCAGTATTGCAAAGGAGCAGAAAAGGACAAGGTCCTATTCATAGCATTTCCCAGTTCTCCTTAGCTGACTCATTTTCAGATGAAGACAAGTTGGCCATATCTTTGTTGCCAATATAAATGGGGTGATCATATAAATTCAAGGTGTCCACAGTTTTTATACAGACTTGCCTTTGTTTCTGGGCATACTAAAAAGCAACAGAGCATGCCTGATTGCACCCTTGTTTACAGAAGTGAATGGCGAAGTAAATAAAAGTACATACTTGGTTTTAAATAATGAATTATCAGACAGCTACTTAGGATGGTCCAAAGCATGAGTACTTCAGTCTACTTTTGGTCTTTAAGAAGGGGAAAAGAGTTGTTGTCAAGAGGTAGGTGTATATGAATCAAGAATATGTTATCTTCTGCTATATTATGTTTCTAGAACTGTGAGCGCTGGCATAGCCTAGAGAAGATAATTTTGATTTTACCTTGAAAGCTCTCAAAAGCAAGCTCTTTCCTCTGAGGGAGACAATTAAAACTAGGTTATGTAGATTTCTCTTTGGGCCAAACTTAATACTTGGTTATGTCAGCAAGACCACTCTCACATTTAGCTCAGATTTCCTGTATAGTCCTATTTCATGTATAGTGCTCAGATGCCAAAAATAGATTATTATTATTGCAGCTTGTCCACATAACTATTTGTGAACGAAATAGTCTTTCATTATTGTGTGGGAAGTACTACAGAATGATAGAGGAGAGCTGGAAATAATCGGGATGTCCGGCACTGCTAGAGATGGTTGTTCTGTCCACTTCTGCAAATGCACAGAAAACTCTGTGTAAGACAGTTTATTTATTAAATATAACCTAATTCAATGAGAGAGAGGCAGATCCAACAGATAGTGGAAATTTCAGTGTATATTTAAGATCCTAAAGTGCTTAATTCAATAAAGACAGTGACTAGGGCAGTTAATTTTATAATTTCTATTTCTGCAAGAGCAGTGTAAGTGATAAAGGAAGGGAATAACTGTAACATAATGGATAATAGAACAGGTAAGCAATAATGAAAAAAGCAGATTCATGAATAGGAAAGGCCAAATTCTACAGTTTGTTCACCTCTGAAAGGGCATTGACACTAATAAGCTTCTTAAAATTTATGCTGAAGACATTTCTTTCCAGTACTTTTCCAGACTTAAACAGTTTTTACTAGCAATATCAAACAATCTCAGAATTGTTTGATGAACTTCTCTTGAAATCACAACATCTGTAATTGGATCCTTATGAAAATTGGCTGTTGTAGTGTCAAGCAAAGCTTTGTAATAGTCTCTATGTCCTTATTCTGAGATTTATCTTGCTATTTTTGTGATTGGTTTTAATGTCTTTGTAGTATTTACGTGAGCCACTTAAAAATGGTCAAAAGTACTTTTTAAGCAAATCTAAATTTATAAATGTGACTGTTTTAGAGTTTCTGTTCCGTTTCAGAAAAAAACCTGCCACGATCACTTTGAGAAAATATTTAATGGTAAGGTCACTTTGGACATGCTTCTGTTCCTAAATTTTCTTTTTGTGTTGCCTGAGTCACTTCCAAAAACCTTCTGGAATTTAGTATATATTACCATTTGAAATTCTACGTGGTAATTTTCAACTTTGTGCATTGTGAAAGCTGGGCTAAGTTTTAGAAGTCAAGCTTAGTCTAGGTAGTTTGTAGTTAGCAGTACTCTGCAAACTCTTACAGGCTTTTTTCTAGTGGGATCTTACTGCTTGCAGTATTGGTGTATCTTATTGACTAATTCCGAAGAGCCCTCCTTGCACATAAGCAATAAATACTTGTACATAAAATATTATGATTTACTTAGTTCTGTAGTTGCTCTGCAAGCAGAGCTCCCATTGAACTGGAAATGAAGTTCTAAGTGCAAATTTTGCTGCAGGAGAATGTCTGGTGAATTCTTTACTGCTGTATTCTAGGTCTTGATTTGCTTTGTACTATGAAGTGCCTCTTCTTAGTGTTCTTTTTTTTTTCCTCACAGCACTGTATTGCCATTTAGGAAAAGCTTTTTTTAAACTTAGATGATGTTATCATGTAATATAAATCAAGATGTATTGTACTTTTTGTTCTGTACAATTTTTATATGGTTTTGATGATAAAAAATCTATTGTAAAAGTTGTTTTTATTTCTTGTATGCTACATTACTAGAAGACAAAATCTGGGTATTGCAGGTTTGTGTACTTATATAAAAGGAAATCCTGAAGCCTTTAAATTTAGGGTTTTTTTTCATGTGAACAGTGTTTTCCTTGAAAAATGCATAGGTTATCTTTCCATTGGAAAAAAAAAGGTACTTCGAACAAAAGGCAGTGCCAAAAATCCTGTTTCAGTCATAGTAACCAGAAAACTTTAACCTCAAAGACTGTGATTCTTGATCTTTCGATTTAGATTTCTGACTTTCTTAATAGTTGCTAAAAGAGAACTTTTGTTTCATGTGTTCAGAATGGCAGTCTTTTACATTTTGTCCAACTCTAATTTAATTTTTCTTGTTTCATACAGACTCGAGAAACTGATAAGCTAAGAGCAGCCTATGAAAAACACAAAGAAAGGCTGCAGATGTTACAGACCAACTACAGAGCACTAAAAGAGCAATTAAAGCAGTGGGAAGAGGGTGATAGCAGGTAAGTTACATAGCTCATTAAAAACATTCCCCTTACACAAGAAATCTGAACAGAAGTATTATATAGGTATTCAAAAGAGAATTTGATTTGAAGGAAGATGATACTATGACTAGGAACAAGACTTTATCACTTATTGAAGGAGAATACAGGACTTACCCCTATATGAGAAAAATTGTAGTTGAAACCAAGAGGTAATGTATTGAGCTGACACCTTGACTTATTTTATTTAGATCTCATCCTGAGCCCGAGTACTGGACAAAGGTCTGCTGGGCTGCTCGCATATGTTTGTCTACTTCCCCAGTCAATTTTTTGTTGACTGTGCATGTTTTTAATTTTCTGTAACACAACAATTGTTGGTTATATTTCAAATAGTTTTTAAAAATAGTTTTATTCATTAGAAATATAGAAATATTAGCCTCTAACATTTAGTTACTCAAATATGAATTCAATCCAATCCTAAAATTTCCTTCCTAATAGGTGAAAAAATAATATATGCATGAAAGCAGTCTGTTTTTATCTGTTAAATTATTTAAAAATAAGTTATTTCTGAAAATTTTACTGAAACAATTGCAGTAAGTATCTTTATTAGTGAAACGAGGTAAGACTGTACTACATAAAAATGTATATAATGAATATTCTATATGTAATTCTCCCTTTTTATTAAGTCTTTCAGTCCTTAGCAGACAGAATTTTTGGTAAACAGATAAATTTGGAGGCATGAAAACATTTCAGTTCAGTTACCAGCCACAGCTGTTTTTCAGGAACTGGTTCAAGAAAGTAATTTCCTTGTGGCTTTAGCAGGATTTAAACATGCACCTATAGCTCAGTAAACATACACGTTTTACTTGAAAATAATTCTTCCTGCCTAATCTGTCTAATCTTGACAGATACTTTGTGACTCTCTCTGAACAAAAAGAGAGTCACAGAAAATGATGCAAACCTGGTAACTCTTTAGGGTCCAGGGTGACATAAAGCATTCTTCTGGGAATAATAAGCTGTCCCTCATATATAAATAATGCTCTGGCCTATCTGAGTAGATTTGCATTGCTTTGAAATACTGTGGCATTTACTTCAGAATGGTTTATCTTTTAAAAAGAAAAAAAAAGCATGGATAAAAATAATGGTAAAATACAAAACTGTTACAGCATTGATGGTAACACAGGAGGAATGACAAATTTGTTTAAATAGTAATGAAAATTTGATGTTTATTTAGGAAAAACATGGATGATCACTGTTTTAAATTTCCTGCAATCTGGAAGTGACTACACGATGATAGTTACTATATTCAAAGAAATTTTTTAATTCTATGTCCATAGCTATTTATGGTCCACTGAGAGGCCAACACTGAAAGGTACAAAATTTAACCTAGATAAAGATAGGAAAATCAAACTTGATATACAGTGAAGAACTGAGTGTTCTGGCTCTGATAGTTTAAAAAAAAATTAAAAAGATAAGGAAAGAGAAAAAAAGCGACTTCGGTTTGTGTTTAAAGTAATGGAGACCAGCTTGTGTTATGACAGGAATGTATTTGGGAAAAGTAGGTAATGGGTGAAATGTAATACTAAATCATCATTCATCTCATTTTTTCATCTGTATTTAAGATGAGCTGAAAATAGCAGGGTTTTGTTAATTTTTGACATCAGAGTAGAATTGTATGAAGCCACACTAAAAGAGATTTCTTCTTCCTTTTTAGTACACTTAAACAAAGGAAAAGAGCTGAGACACAAATAAAAACAGTCTGTAGCAATAAGACTATTATTTTGTGATCTCAAAAAGCTGTGTAGTGATGGTGTAATGTAAATTGTGCATTATTTACTCAGTATCAGGTGCTTATATAGCACTTCTGATCCTTTTTAAGTGTTAGAGGACCCCATTCTAATTCATCATAGATTAGTATCTGTTATTGAGATGGCAGCTGATGGGACCTAATCCACCTGTCAGTGTACATACAACTTGCACTGATGTACCTCACTGCAAAGAGGATGGGAACCTTCGGAGGTTACCACATTCTCTTAAGAATTTATTCTATGCCCAGTAGGAATTTAGATTGCAGAGAATTTTGAATTGATTTAACAAGGAATTTTTAATTCAATTTTTATCTTTTGCATTATTAAAATACATAAAATATTTTAATGACAGAAAAGCTGTTAAATAATTTTATTTTGCTTTTAAATTCAATATTCTTTTTCCCTATATGTCATCTTACGTATAGACAGTTTAGTCTTCCATTATGCTGTAGAACAGCTGTTTGCTTTAAGGTGTGCATTAGTACAACTTTCAAAGTGGTTTTCCAGGGCATTAGGAGAGCTGATGGCTCTCTATGTGTTTTTCAAGAGATTATATGATAGTTTCAAATTCCGCTTTCTCATACCAATATTTTAAGGAATGTCAGCAGAATGTGGGTGACACTATTCTTCCACATGTCAGTTGAGAGGAATGGTGCCATACCAGCACAATAACTGTCTGAAACTACGTTATGGGACTTCTCTGTATCAGCACAGCTGAGGTTTCATGCCTCACAGAACATGTATTTCATGCAAAATTTAGATTCAGTAGATATTGTACTTGAAAATGTTTGTTTTCTAACACAAGGATGCTCTTATTCTTGTCCTCCTAAAACATGTAGGTATTTGAAATCAACCTATTTTTTCATAAACAGGCTTGAAAATAGTAAAAGCAGATACCAGCGTGCAGACTCCTGTCAGCTTTGTCAAGAGGATCCTGATGTGGTTTGGAATGAACTGGCCTTTTTCAAAAGGGAGCACAAAAAGCTGTTGATTGAAAAGTGAGTTTGCTTCTTAAATGGTGTCTATGTGAAGAAAAATACTGGTTTGTTCTGAAGATAGTGCTTTGCAGGCCATATAAGAGGAATTACTTGCAAAATTTCAAGGCAAACACATCTACCGAAAGCAGAAAAGGAAAACATCAGCTCTTTTTTCTTTCTTAACACCCACTCCCCCCACCTCCTTGAATCAGTGACAAGTTACAAGTTTGCTAGCACTAACAGAAACTGTATTCCGTGATCTAGGGATTGTGTTAATTAATGTGGCTCTCATCTGTTGGAGGTGTCGCTCTTCATTAGCCTGTATTTTACACACTGCCGTGCTTCATTTTTGGAATGAGGTGGTGAGGGGATAACCTAGCCAGCCATCCTTGTTTGATCTCTGTGATACATACGCAATGCAGAATGCCTCAGCTCTCTTGGTTCCCTGCCCTGTCCTGCTAATCCCAGCTGAGCTCATTATGGTGTAGCCTTGCTGCTACTCCTGGAGCCAGAGCTGTCCAAGCTAATTACTGGTAGCAGCAGAGCTGCCTGTTAAGGGTCTGGTGTGGATCTGCTAACATGGTCCTTGGTAGTGACCTGCAAAAAGCACAAGGGAGTTGCTCTCTTTCTTGCTGCGCACAGCCTGTCCTTTGGGTTTAGTGCTGATCCCTTCACACAGCTCTTTCAGCTGTAGTAAGTGTAAAACTTGGTGAAGGAAACTCTTACTTTAGAAAACATACAGTTTTCTGCTTTGATCTCATAATTCATAGGCTATTATACTCAGCCAGGCAAAGTAAGAAAATGTCCTTTTATACTAGACAAAAGGAAGTTAGTGTGGTATAATTAGCCCTTTGCTGCTATTTAACACTTTCTTTTAGTCATGTTGATTTTTTTGTTTTAACTTAAGAGTCAAGACATCCAGTAAGTTTTATTCAGACTTTGTTTTTGTCAGCATTAAACAATATGTGTTTTCCCAATGGGTCACAATGTAAACCAATTTGGGGGCAATACCATAAAGGCTGCTATCACAGAATTTCAGCAGTAGCAAATTTTTTGTACTATGTAAGTCCTTGTGTTGTTCGTAAGTTGCCTTAGTGTATTACAGACAATATTGCCAGTAGCTATGTTACGTGGGATGTTCTTGTATCTGCCAGTTACAATTGTGTGCTCATTCTTGTCACTTCATTGTCATCTTTGTTTACTGTTTTGAAACTGTAACAGCAAATTATCACATGTAATTATTTTGTGGGTTTTCTTCTTGTGTTTTTATGTAAGAAAGAGCACTTTCTTGCTGTACATATAATTGAAGCTGTAATTCTTCCATCACTAATGAACAGATTCACCACAGGCAATAGTAATTCAAGAGCAATAACATAAGCCCTCTTTTTCACTCAAAGCCATGCAAGAGAGATTACTTGTGTATTGCACACACCCTTAAGGTTGGTACAGTTGCACTGTCTTTTTAGAGCTCCTGTGTGCTCACATTCATGGGCAACACCCTTATATCTTGTACGTTGGAGATCAGTGGCCTTGACTAGATTTGTGGTGAGGTGACATGAGCAATCAGAATACAGAATTTATAAGACAAAATGAGATTGTAAAATTCTGCACAGTTCTTAGTAAGAAGCCAGTCCAGCATCATGTTCATTAAGGGGAACTCCTTGTGTGGGTTTAGGAACTTTTTACTCCTTATGGGCAATGTCACTTATTGTTGGTTAAAGTAAGGAAGAAATGAATTTGTAACTGCTGTGGATCTATATATGTCTTTCACTAATAATGGCTGTTTTTAGTTTGTTGAAGCAAGTCACTGTTTCAAGATCTGAGCTCATTTTCTTAAGAAAGTCAATACTATGGATAGGTATTCTTTTTTAAGGTCTGTGAATAAAGAATATGATCTGCTGAGTTGTACTAATTACTTATATATATAATTTTACAAGCAGTGTAAATAAATCATGTGAACCCATAGGTTTTGTGGATGCACTTCCTTTGATAGACCCTAGTGGTTGTTAGCTTAAGTTGATATAGAACATTTATATGCCATATGAGTGTCTGTGTAGGCATTTCATTTTGGTTTAAGTAGTTTTAACTTTAAATGTGTTATTTTTGTCTCTGAGTAAGCCAAAGAGAAAATGTTAGGGAAATACGATTGTTTCTTGTTGTTTGTTTATGTGCTTAACATGTAAGAAAGATTTTCTCTCCCACCCTCTGAGAGGTAGAGTGATGAGGTAAATGTCTTTAATCTGCATATACATGGATCTGACAGTTGATGGATGATAAATTCAGTATAGGGTAAAGACAAGGAAAGCCCATTGATGCTTCCAGGCGCCAAAGTGGTCATTACCAATATTAGCATGCTGTAAACAGTCAGTTTGTAAGTTACGAATTCTGTTTTTAAATCAGGAAAAACTGAAATTACTTGGGAAGTCACATGTTCTGGTGGTGCCTAATTCCAAATCCTGATGAAATTAGTGAAAAGACTTTGTGTCAGCCACTGCTTTCTTTCAGGTCCTTTCTTTTGTAAAGTCTTCTTCTCATCATAGACAAGGATTGCTATGACCTTCATGTATGCTATTAAACACTATGTATCCTTCAAAGGCGATACTAACACACAAAAGAATATAGGCTTTAAGACTTAAGTTTAAGTACCTGAAGTTTTCAATTTTTGTGAAGTTCAGAATGCCTAATGTCAGAGTTAATTTTTTGGAGAGTTTTGATGCAGAATGTGTGATGGTTTTTCTACTTTTTTTAATGTTTTGATTAGTAATGAATAATATGTATATGTTGTTTTGCTTTGCAATTAATAATGAAATATGTTTCAGAGTTGTGGGCTGCATACTTTCCCTGAATAATGTATAAATTTACACCATCTGTGCAAGTAGGAGATACTATTTCTGTATTGTTACAATCCCATACTATATTAGTAAAATATAATTAGTAAACTGGAATTATTCAGTGTTTGCTCAATGCTTTATGCATAAATTTTTCTTGAATTTTCCAGTATTCCTTCTGAAATCAATGAATCACAGAATGAATCAAGTTGTAAGGGACCACAGTGAGTCATCTGGTCCAATGTCCCTGCTCAAGCAAGGTAATCCTAGAGCACATGGCACATAATTGCATCCAGACAGTTCTTGAATATCC
This sequence comes from Willisornis vidua nigrigula, assembly GCA_021164005.1. Taxonomy (NCBI): domain Eukaryota; kingdom Metazoa; phylum Chordata; class Aves; order Passeriformes; family Thamnophilidae; genus Willisornis; species Willisornis vidua. The sequence continues at coordinate 19,682,708 of JAJPCS010000033.1, forward strand.
AGTGAGGCAGACTGCACAACCTCTCTGGGCAGTTTGTTCCAGTGTACCCACACAGTAATGAATTTCTTCCTCATATTCAGGTGGAACTTCCTGTACATCAGTTTCTGCCCATTGCCTCTTGTTCTTTTGCTTGCCACCACCAAAAAGAGCCTGGCTCCATCCTCCTGGTACCCTCCCTTCAGATATTTGTATACACTGATGAGGTTCACTTCTAAGTTCTCTCTTCTCCAGGCTGAACAAGCCCAACTTTCTCAGCCTTTCCTCATAAGAGAGATGCTCCAGTCCCTTAATGATCTCTGACCTTCTGCTGGATCTGCTCCAGGACCTCCATGTCTCTATTGTACTGAGGAGCCCAGAACTGGACACAGCACTCCACATATGGCCTCACCAGGGGTGAGTAGAGGAGCAGGATCACCCACCTTGACCTGCTGGAAGTGATTTTCCTAATGCACCCCAGGATCCCATTGGCCTTTGTGGCCACAAGGACACACTGCTGGCTCGTGGACAGCCCGTGGTCCACCAGGTTCTTTTCTGCAGAGCTGCTTCCCATGAGGTTGACACCCTGCCTCTACTGATCCCTGGTGTTACTGTATCCCAGGTGCAGGACCCTGCACTTGCCTTTGTTTAAGTTTTTCTCTGCCCATCTCGCCAACTTGTTGAGGTCCCTCTGAAGGTCTGCACAGCCCTCTTGAGGTATTGGCCACTCCTCCCAGCTGTGTCATCAGCAAACTCCCTGAGGAGGCATCTGCATCTTCATCCAAGTCACTGATGGAAAAGTTAATAATGCTTGGCCCAGTACTGACCCTTGGGGAACACCACTAGTGGCAGGCCTCCAGTTAGACCCTGTGACACTGACTATGACCCTCTGGGATCTGCTGTTCAGCCAGTTCTTAATCCACCTCACTATCCACTCATCCAGGCCACACTTCCTGAGCTTGCCTATGAGTATGTTCTGAGAGACAGTCTCAAAGGCCTTGGTGAAGTTGAGGTAGTCAACATCCACTGCTCTCCCCTCATCCATCCAAGTAGTTGTTTCATTGTTGAAGGCAATCATGTTGGTGAAGCATCATTTCCCGTTGGTGAATCCATGCTGGCTACTCCTGATCACCTTCTTGTCTTGAAGACCAGGGTGACATTTGGTTTTTTCCAGTCCTAAGGCACCTCTCCTGATTGCCGTGACCTTTCAAAGATGTCCATGAGTGGTCCATCTGTGATGTCTGCCAACTCTCTTGGCACTCAGGCGTACATCACACCAGGGCCAATGTACTTGTCATATTTGCCTAGGTGTCCTATAACCCGGTTCTTTTTGAACAGAGAAAGGAAGAGGATTTTTTTGCTATTCATGTGATTTACCTTTATTGTAAGTGCACTATGGAATAATTATTCTCTGGCTTTATAAAAGTTAATTTTACCTGACATGCTTATTAAGGCTGCTCTCCCACAATTTAATCTTTCCCAAATAATATCAGATTATATTCCACCATGTTTATGATGTGGATTGAAAGCTTCATTTTTAATTTTATGAGTTACAAAATCTAGTAACATAACCAAAACCAAAAATAGAAAGGTCCAGAATTTAAATTTGCCTTGAGATCTAATCTAAGCTAAGAAAATAGTCTAAATTTTAAGACCTGCAATGTCTTGAGAAATCCTGTAGCAACTATCAGCTAAACTCATGCCCAAACTGAAGACTTGGAAACAGAAAAAAGAGGTAAGTGAACTAAATTCCCTAAGTATTTTTTGAAGTGTTCATTAATCACAGAATCACAGAATATGCTGAATTGGAAGGGACCTGCAAGGATCACTGAGTCCAAATCTTGGCCCTGCACAGGACCATCCCCAAGAGTCACACCAGCTGCCCGAGAGCACTGTCCACATGCTTCTTGAACTCTGACAGTCTTGGTGCTGTGGCCACTTCCCTAGGGAGCCTGTTCAGTGCCCAACCACCTTCTGAGTGAAGAACATTTTTCTAATATCCAGCCTAAACCTCCCTGGACACAACTGTGGGCCATTCCTTAGAGTCCTGTAACTGATCACCCCAGAGAAGAGATCAGCGCCTGCCCTTCCTCTTCCCCTTGACTACAATGAGGTCTTCCCTCCATCTCCTCTTCTCCAGGCTGAACACTCTACAAGTGCCCTCATCCACTGCTGATATGGCTTCCCCTCAAGGGCCTTCACCATCTTTAATGTACTCCTTTGGACATTCTCTAATGGCTTAATATCTTTTCTGTATTGCAGTGCCCAAACTGCACACAATATTCAAGATGAGGCCACTCCAGTGCAGAGCAGAGCGGGACAATCCCCACCTTGATCAGCTGGTGATGCTGTGCCTGATGCCCCCCAGGACATGGTTGGCCCTCCTGGCTGCCAGGGCACTGCTGGCTCACATTCAACTTGCCATCGACCAGGACTGTCTGGTCACATTACAGCGTCTCCAGTCTGTACAAACATCCAGAGTTTCTTGGCCATTAATGCTAATTGGCCAAGCAAAAACAATTCCACAGCTCTGCAAGGATGTCTCATTTTTGTATTTTCACGTGGGTCATTTTTCCAGTCAAGTATGCGATATCTGTGTCATGCCACAGTAATTTCTTGTTAGTATCATGTTATTGAAGGCTACAGAGGCAGGTATTTATTAACGTTCATATTCTGTGGTAAGAAAAACATGAAAATAAGCATATAGCTTTAGAGATAGAGTCATTTTTATAGATAGATATGCAACATAGGCATATATATCTGTCTTTCTAGTATGTTTCTCAGGTTTTTAGATAGATAAATTAAGATTTGTCTATGAAGCGCTGAGTGTGGTCTTACTTTCTGTAGCATTGTCTTGACATATACATCCATACTAATTTTTTTCCTGTTTAGATAGAATCATCTTTGTTGCTACATTACTTTGAGTTTGCTGAAATTCAGGGTAAACTAATGTCTAGCATGTTGAATTGAATGGCTAATTGATTGCAAGCTAGCTAGTTTAACCTACTTTGGCATTTCCATATTAAAATCTGATTTGCTGGAATATAGGCATATCCTGTTCCTTTGGCCTTTAGGTACAGACTTCAGAAAGGTATAGATAACTGTGTATAAACTGTTGTGGAAGCTTTACAGTTTTGCATCTTTCATTCTGGATTGTTCGTAGGACATCTGTTAATATATATACCAGCAACACTGAATTATCTTATATAGTACATTCTTCAACAGTAGACATTACGACATAAGTCATCATTTTCACAGCTCACTGGAAATTTGTATGGTATGGTCTTATGCAGCTAGTGATAAGGAGTGAACGTTTATGAAAGTGAAAAAGAGAGCCACATCATTCAATGAACCTTTGGTAGTGATTCTTTTCTCTGTTTGCATTGCTGTGCATGTTATCCATGTAGGAATGTGCTCGGGATCTTTAAAGCATGTGGAGTCACTGCTCAATAGCATCCTTGCTCTGCTATAGCACCTATTTAATAAAGGTTTCCTGTTAGTTATGCTTATTCAGGAAAACAAGACCTCTTGATTTCTGGTTTCCTTATTCCTGTAGAGTCAACTGTTACGTACCCTGTGCAGTGTCACAAACTAGTTGACAAGAGCCTAACTTGGTATCAATAACAGCATGTGATGCCTCTTGCCTTTTCTAATGGAGGAAAGCTAAATTAACTGTTCTGGAATTGTGGTAGTAATAAACACAAACCTAGGCTTTATTAGTTCATCTGCTGTATCTTTCCCCCACGCACTCCGCCTTCTCATTTTTTCAAGAGAAGCTACTGAAATAATGCAGTTGCGATAACCTTGACCGTCTGTGGAAACAGGAAGTACTTGGTTATCAAAGACTTTTATTATTTAAACCTCCACTATTGTGTGCAACATCCAAATACTCCAGTGTGGTTTGTTTGTTTGGGTATTTTTTTGTTTGTGATGTTTTGTTTTGTTCCAGTGAATAGCTACGTCATGTGCCAAATTACTGGGGAACAAAGTGCATTCACACTACATCGGTGTTAAAAAGTGTCACCTGCAGCCAATAGCCCTTCTGATTTATATGTTAACTCTGTAAAGTAATCTTTCTTGTTTTCAGTTTTATGAGTGCTGGGACATAGCAGACATCTTACGGCAAAGTGCTGAAATCTAGTAGGTCAGGGCTCTTGTTTACTTTTCTCTGCAGTTATTAATTCTATAGAGCAAAGGCTTATATAGTTAAAATGATGGTGTGTCTGTGTTTGTTTAGGTTTTGGATGGATAAAAAGATTGCTAAATCTAAAATGCTTCCTTTATTCTACTGAAACTAATTACAACCACAACTCTGCAGTTGGTGTCATGACTCTTCAGGGCTGTGACAAAGGTGCATGCTCACTGACTGAACTGGACACTGTTCAGTTGAAATGACAGGCTTGAGTGAGGCAAAGCGCGAGAGTGCACTGTAAGTACTGTAAAATATGAGACACCAGCAGCACTGGATGTACTACAGGGTGTAGTTTTTAAAACACTTTTTTATGGGACCAAAGTCAGCTGTAAATGCCACATGCAGTATTGAGGAGCTTTTGCATAATGACCATATTTTGGGGCACGTCGGGGTGTCACCATTTGTTGGGGTTGCCCTTGTCTTGAGTAAGGGGACAGTGTGAATGATGGTCTGAAGAGCTCAGGCACAGCAGGCATCAGAAGGCTTGATCAGAAGGCTTACAAGAGTTTATTCAAGACAGTATTATCTAGGAGAGTTTCAGCTAAGAGAGTTTCTAAGAGAGTTTCACAGTTTTCTCATAGCTCATAGATCTTTTCTCAGTAACATCCACACCTTTTATTTCCTCTCATATCCAACATGTCATGACATTATTGGCTAGCCCATTCATCTCACATTTACCAAAGCATCTCATTGTTCAGAGAACCCCCCCCCCACACTACAGGTAGCTCTCTTCTGTTTAAGGGAGAAGTCTAAACTGCTTTCCTTAAGGGATGCACTCACTGTCACCCCTACAAACATACATGGCCTTTTTTGTGAAGAGAATTATTTTCCTTTTCTATCAAGCTTCCTGTTATATTTTCAGAAGGCACTGTGTCAGCTAACTGTTTTCCAGTGACAGTGATCCGTAAAAGATGATGAGATCAATGTTTTCTAATTGTAAAGCTTATCTCTAGAATATTTCTTACCAGTGTCAATCAGATTTTGTAATTTCCCACATCCTAATTAACAGACAAGTTTGAAGTCATATGCATTGGTGATTTTTGTTTGTTCTTCCATGTTTAATCTGACTTGTCTGCAGATATTTGTACTTCAGTGCCTGCTCATACACAATGGGATTGTGTAGTTTAGCATGTAGTCATGCTGCTAAACTTGTTTTTGTAATACAGAAATAGAGAAAGGCAGAATAGAGGTTGCATTAGTGATAAAATTTGGGCACTCTAGGAACAAGAATAGCAGAGACATGGTGAAGGAACGATTCTGTGTATTAGCTTCCCTTTGTATTGCTTGAACAGAACTTAGTGCCTGCCTTGCTGTTGGATCAGAGTGATTTCTGTAGATTATCTCAGTGGTTTAGAAATGATTTGTTGTACTTTTGGTAAGCACACTGCCTGCAAAAGGGCTGTTGTTTTCTTATCTCTGTGGCCTGGAGAACAGGTTATCAGTATTTAGATAGAAATGTCTGATATACCAGCCTACAGATAGGTACGTATGTATAAAAGTAAAGAAGTGTAAGTGTGTCTTGTTAAACTGTACTGAATGTTTATAGAAGAAGCCTATAAATCTGCAGACTGTAGCACCAAAGCACACCAAAGCTAGTAACATTTCAGACTGCTATATTAAGAAAATAAGGAGTAATGAACATAAGTTTCTCTGCAACATCTTCTATGGAGTTCTTGGAAATTCTGCTAAAGATAGCAGCCGTTGGTGCTTTCTGGCAAGATGAATTTACCATACAATGCTCGTTTTCCACTTTCCTTTGCATAGTACTGATTTTTGAAGGAAAATCTCAAATTTTAATGTTTACATCTATTTCCATTTAGCTAATCCCCTACGGAACTTCAACAACTGAATTTTGCAAAGATGTAGGGAGATTTTCTTCAAAGAGTTTGAATACTATTTTACAACAAAAATTATTAAGCCTTGTTTATGTATTCTTGCCTTATTTCTTGGACTCTTTTCCCTAAAGTGTACCATATTGGAATTCTAGAAACTCATGTGGAGCTAAGTGGACCTTTATTATGATCTTTGTGATAAATTCATACAATGTAACATTTGTATTTTCTTTAAACAGTTCTGGGTCAGTCAGCTGGTGGTACAGTGAAACAAATATTACTAAATGGCAGATAAAATTTTTGGAATAGTTTTCTACCATCCTTTTGCAAACTAAAGGTTATGCTGCATGTTGAAACTTAGTCGCTGGTCACTAGTGCTTTGGTTTTAGAGTAATTACTAATTTAAAAAAAATATATATCTATATCTCAAAACTTACTCTTGACAGCTGTGGCACTATTCACTTTTTTGTTATGTGAACAGACATTGGACTGGTAGTGCGGGGAGGTGCTTTTATCCTTTTTTGCTCCTGAATGTGGGTTGTAAATCAGGGAGACTTCACTTAGCACCAACAGATAGCTCTCGCTGCAATTTTCATCCATCCTACAAGTCACTGAATTGGGAAACAAGAATGATGAAGACATATTTCTGGGAACTGAATGGACAAGTAAGGTGGATACCTCAAAGATTTTGTAGTGAAAGACTTTGTTTCCTTGGTTAATTAAGACTATACATTTCTTAGTGTAAACTGTAAGTTTACAATACTCTTCCTGTAAAGGAATTACAGTAAATCATTCTGAATCATTTGAATGATCACAAAAATGGGAGTAATGCTAGTGCTTCTTACTTTACTCTTACTTTGACAGCATTATCCCCAGACATATGTAATGGTTTTTGCTCTCTCGCACAGTCTATATCAAACACCTGCTCCTAGGTTGACTCTCACCTCCCAAGGCTGTCGGTTGACACATAAATATACAGGCCCATGAAAAGAGCATAGATGGTATTGCAGGCAAATATAGTTGAAATGTAATGCTGTAGGAACAAAGTGAAGAGTTTCTGTCAGAGTAGTATTTCACATGTAAAAGCTGGCTAAAGTTTCTGTCTAGTTTGGTTCTCCTGACTCTAAACAAGTTTGGGGTCGTGGAAAATTAATATGAATATTTGCATTATGATGTATCAGACCTAATTTATGAAAGCCTTTTCCTGTATTTTCTGAATGGGCTTTTTACAAAAGTACGTGCAATGTGCATGTGCATTATACTTTGGTTTTACAGAACAGAATTTTTACCCCTTGAAGACTCAAGAACAGAAAGTGCAATTCAGCTTCGCTTACCTAGAATTGTTTCTATATTGTTGTGCTGTCTTTCCTCACAAGAAGATTTTTTTCTGAGAGGAAGGAAACAAAGCTGCTTCTGCTGTCCCATTTTCCTTGCAAGGATTATTAGGCATTTATCTTAAGCTTTGGATAAGAAAAAATTCTCTGACACTACTTTGACCCAGTGCCTTTAAAACTTACTTCTTTTAGTTACTGTAATAAGCAGTGCTACTGTCCCTTTATAAGGACACTGTTAAGAAGCATGCAAAGTGTGCTAAGCAGTCTTTTTCTGTCTGATTTTTTCTTAATTTTGCTTTTCAGCCTTTAACAGTGTTCTATGACTTTGTAGGAAAACATTTGAAAAAACAATAGTTAACCCCTTGGACTCAGATTCCCTGACTGCAGCAACTTCTGGACTAGCCCCCTGATATCTGTCCACACCAGAAACAATACGCATTAGGAGATTATGATTGGTTATGCTTTTTTCTCCAAAGAGTCATCCTGCTGCAGTCTCTACAACATATAATCCTTGGGAATGAGTCAGTTTCCTCAGTGGGTTATTCCATCTTATGTATTCAGCTCTAGTAGAAATTAGATTCTCTGCATGGTTTTATTTTCCAGATAAAACTCCCTGGGACAAGTGGAAAAAAGTCTTATTGTTTGTTTGGATGTTTATTTTAGACTGCCATGAGCCTACTCTCTTAATTCCTTTTATCTATATGCCAGGGAATGTACAAGTCTCCTGCTTGCCTTACCTGTAAATGCTGAAAGCTGCTGATGAGCAATGGCTGACTTAAGGGATGCGTATTACTCAGGAGGCAGTAGTTTTGTAGAGGACTAACTAGAGTCTTCTGGAAATGGGTTAACCCAGGGTCAGCAAATCTGGAGGGAAGGAGCCCTTTAAAGTCCTAAGTGCAGAGAGAAAGTTTATGCTGTAGTTCAGGCTGTCTTCCTAAATTACCTTTTCTTTAATGCATTGAGACCCAAGTACACATGTGTATATGTATCTTAGATTTGAAGCTATGTGATAACTCCTGATAATTATCTTTAGAATTGCTGACAATTAAAAATGGTGAGTACTAGGATATTTTGTTCTAGCAAGAAAGTCTATTTTGCAAAAGCCCTACTTTTACACAGATGGTAGGAGCATTTCTCCTGTTCTAGTAACTTGATAAGTAAGCAACTATTACAAAGATTTCTTGCTGATGCCTAGCTATAATCTAAAAGAAATCAGAAGTAATTCCTTTAGCATAATGGATTCTATAGCACACTTTTTAATATACTACCTCTTCCTGTATTTCAAATGGCTGAGTATTAAAAAAGTAACTAAGTAAAGGAAGAGTAATCAAAAGTATTATATTGCAAAAAATAGAGTTCAGAATATTGTGTGGTACTGGAAACAGCAGATGCTGCAACTGTGGATCAACATCAGTACCTTAAAAATATATGCAATAGCACCATACACTATGACCTGGATAGATGTGATCTCTCTTGATTTCTTAATATCCTTGTTTTAACATTACCATGTGAGACTGTGGCAATCACGGTTGGATAAAAATGAAGTGTTGGTACATAAAACAGATTGTTGCACTCTTTCCTGTTCCTGATGGTGCATTTTGTAAATGGGTTACAAGTAAGAAGAATTATTTTTTCATTACGTTATTTGTAGTAAACAACGTTGAGGTTGTTTTCAGGTTGTAAAAATAAAATACATGATTCTAGTTCTGGCATGCCATATTAGAAGTTCTGACATTCTTCTAGGAAGTACCAATAAATTCCTCCTAATTTAGGATGCTGATTCCTGTTAATTCAAGGACTCAATGGCTCCTCCTTGGAGTTGGAAGTTATTCTTTGACCATCTAATCTAGAGCATCTAAGACTGCTGTTGCCCTGGACTGTTTCTTGTCAACAGAGTAATCTTTAAAAGTACTTGGGAGTAGATTATATTGCCAGAGAAGGTCAGCTTTTTTTGGATTGAGATCAGAAAATATTTATTGTTGACAAAGACCTACTGAAGACATACAGTAAAATCTACCAGATACGGTTACAAGCAGTACAAGCTTTTTATGCACAAGACTCAAGACCATTACACAGTTTCAGGTCTGCATAAAGCTGAAAAACAGTATATTAATTTCTAGACTCTGCATTGCTTTAAGTCACTTTTCTCCCATCTGATCGGCTATCATTTAAACTTAGTAAAGCCACTAGAAAATACAACATTTGAGTATAAATAAGAGCAAGGCATTTTTTCTGAATGGAGTTGTAAATTCTGTATTTTGTTTCAGTCTGCTAGCTTTTATTGCTTTTTCAGCCACATTACAAATCCAGTCTGTATTATTTTTGCCTCTCTTTTTAATAGCAGAAAAAGTCTGTGTGGGAGCTAAATAGTTATTTTAAAGTCTATTTACAGTTCATCTGATAGACAGATATAGGATTACCAATCATATATGTCACTCAGTTACGTAACCTGCATTATCAGCAAATCTGGTAGGTTGTTACTGTAAATTTTCAGGGTACATTTTTCAGTTATACAGTCTTTTTTAGGACTCTCTAAACCTTGACTATAAACTAACCAGGACTGTAAAAACTCCCACTGTGTCATCAGAAAAGAGTTGTTTGCTATGTTTTGAAAATGTTTTATACTTCACTATGTTAGCATTACCATTGCAGATAGGAGTTTAGATTTTGAGTTTGAAGAAACTTTATAAAGTTTAACTGAGTGCTTACTTATTTTCTTTTGTTCTGAATTGCTGATATGTATTTCTAGTAATGAATCTCCTTTGCCTAAGATTATTTATGTATACAGCTAGGAGATGTTTTATGCAAATTTTCAGAGAAAATTCTAAACAGTTTTTGTATTGTTTTTAAAACACATTCAAATGTAGTTATGTTTTATTTTTATTCCTTTCCAAAATTTATTAATGGATAAGAGCTTATTTACAGAAGTCTGGAATTTTCAACATCCCTCAAAGTTTCACCTACACCCCTTAACTATATAAAAGATTATGTAAGTTTTCAGAGTACTTCCCGGTATTTGATAAACACTTGCACAAAGGTTGGGCCTATTATCTCTCTATTGTTTTATATTATAGCCCAGGAACTTCTCTTTTTAAAAATTCATTTAAATAATAGGATGAATCATCATCATGGCAAGGGTTCGCGAACGAAGATTTGGGCAGGGCTCTCCCCACGTGGGTGTGCCCTTCCAGCCTGCACAGTGGATTTTTTAGGTGAGGCTCAGCGTGCGCAGAACTGGCCCCGCCCTTTAACTCCTGAGGTTCATCTGCCACGGCCGAGCGAGCTTGGACAGTGACAGTGAAGTTCTCGGGACTGGAACCTCCAGCCCCCGGTGTTGTGGCCTCCTGGCTCAGGTGAGACCGAAAGGTCCACCTACAAAGTTTCAGTTTAACCCTAAAAGGAAATGTTTCCAGCCTCAGCCAATTGGAGTCAGATATTGTAAATGAAGGCGGGGTCAGTTAAGGTTATATACACCTGTATTTTGAATAAACCTTGGATTTGCCTGGACATCATATTGATGGCTGCGATCCCATCTAGTCCTGGGCTACAACAATTGGTAACCCCGAACGTGTGATTTGGGAGAAGAAAACCATCTGCAGACCAGACTAGAAGCTTAGGCCGCCCCTGAGAGCGACCGTTGGCCTCAGTTTTATGGGAGCCTTGCGAGAAGCCTGCAGAGCTTCCATCTTCTGAAACTTCAGGAGAAGTTTTGAAGTAGCCGTGAAAAAGAGCTACTGGAAAAAAGCGTGGATTGAAAGGAACCACGATCTTCACACCGGTGAGTTACAGAAAAAATGGGGAATTCCCAGCCCTCGAAAATGAGCTTATTGTTGGAAAAGTTTGAAAAGTTAGCAAAGGCTACAAAAACGGACATTGAAAAACAAGCATTAAAAGAATTTTTGGAATTTTGCCTTAGCCGAGAGTACCTAAAAGATACTAGCCTCATGTTTTCCATAGAATTTTGGAATAAAATCAAAGCAGAATTGGGGAATTTAGTGCAAACTGCCCCAGAAGAAGTTTTGCCGCATATTCAGTCATATACGGCGATTAGAAAGATGCTGTTAAAAACAAAGCAAGCCTGGGAAAACCTAAAAATGCCTGGGAGAAGGGGAGCCGAAGAGCTGTGCCAAGATGCAGAGCCAGTAGTCCCAGTTCCGAGAGAACTGACAGAGACACACCGAGCATGGGATCAAAGCTTTTACCTGCCTGTGCTGGACACCGCCGCTGCAAAAGCAGCAGAACCACAGCACAAAGCCTGGAACCGGCGCATCCCCACAGTCACAGAAAACATCCAGCCACTCCAAACTGTAAGTCAATTTTATTTATATCCTGAATCCGAGCAAACGCGAGCGGGAGAGCCCTCAGCCGAAAAAGAGGGATGGAGACAGGGACAAGCCCCGTGGAACAGGTTTCCTCCTGCATGTCCCTCACCGCTGCCGCCGGCAATGCCCAGCGAGTACCTTGGGGCTGAGGCTGTGCCGCCGCCACGTTCCCCGCTGCGCGGAGGGACTGGGGCCGTTAGACAGGAGCCGCCCCACAGGTACACCACAGCTGCGGGAGACGGCTGGGAGAGGCTACCGTCGTGCACAGAACCCGCGTGGCCGAAAGAACAAAGAAACCAAAAGCCCGCGAAAAGTATTGCGCAATCAGACCACCACGCGGCCGAGCCAAACAAAGCAACTGCGTACAGCTTGCAAATCAATGCGCATGTGCAAAGCCCGCAGCCCGCAACCCCACGGGCCAGGGCCGAGGCCAAGATTGAGATCGGGATTGGAGTCCTTTCCGAGCCGGTCCGAAGAGAGCCGATCCTGCAACCAACACCGCCCCACCACCTCCTGAGTGGACCTGCTGCATAAACCTGCAAACAGCGTGTGCGTCCTGGAAGCCAGTTCCCACAGCGCCGAGCGTGCTGGACACAGAGCCGACGGGAAATCCCAGCACCATAGCCCCGTACTGCCACCAGCCAGAGACTACAGCCTGGTCGCTGACAGCCACACCCACCAGCTGTGTCCCGGAATGGAAAACAACAGAACAGCCGTTTGCACCAAAAGCGGACGGGGGGGGGGAGGAGAAATTCAAAGTGTAATTAAAAGGGAATCAAAAGTTTTGGGGAGTGAGATAAACCCCTGGTCTGATAATAATTCATTTCTCGAGTTATGTTCCTTACAGGTCCCAACAGTTCCTGAAGCAGATCCTGCTAACAGAAGCAAGGAAGCACAGTCTCTTAAAGAGACAGGCAACTTAATATCACAAATGCATTCATTGCACACACAAGTTCCACAGCAGCCCAAGAATGCTGACATGAAACCAGCTTCATTAAAGAATTTGGTAACTAACAATGTAAAGGTTCAGTGTAAGCAACTAATTGCTTCACTTTCTGCTACAGTAAAATTAATAGAGCTAATAGAAGCCTGTGTAAAATTACCCTGGGTAGAGAAAGAGAAAAAGGCAAAGCTACAAGCTTATGCTATAGCCACAGGCATAGATAAACAAACTACCCAAAGGAAAGAGGGAAAAAACCCTGAAACTTGCTTTAATTGCAAGAAAAGGAAGTCTGTAGCAAAATCTTGCCCAAAACAACCAAAATACAGCAAAACTCAAAGCTTCACTGGAAAATGTTACCAATGTGGTAAATTTGGGCACAAGGCCCAGAATTGTTATTCTAAATATAAAAAAGATACTACTCTGATAAAGACAGGGAGTAAGTTTGAACCTCAAAAAAACCAGAGAAGCTGTAAACCACAGAATGCAGAAAATCAAAACCCAGACAAACTGGAACAAAAATGTTTTCCCATATGGAAACCACTACCACAAGCAGTGCTAGCCTAAAATTAAGGATTAAAGATTCATACTGTAAGAACAGTTCAGTTCAAAAGCATGTTGTTAGTTTGAAAAAAGCTGAAAGTTTAAAATTCTGTTAATTTTCAGTTAAAGTGCAGTTTTAAGATTGCCAAAAAGCTGTAGAGGTAAGGACACCTGTCCCCTCAGCTGCCAAACATTTTCTGCAGAATTTAAGTGGAATGTCAAAAGTGACTGAAACTCAGAGCGATTCTCGAACTGCTGTGATGGCCACACAGGAGTTTTGAGAATTAGCCTTGAAGTATAGCATAAGAAAATTTAGCTCAGCTGGACTGAACTTATTTCTTTGCTATATGAAGTCATTCTACATTCATAAACACTTTGCACAAAATGAACACTGTTAATAAAAAATTGTAGTTTTGTTCACAGTAGTTTGTGTGATGATGATTGCACAGAAAACCACAACCTCACATGTGAGAGAAAAGTTTTGTTTTGCACAAGTTGTAAGTTTAAATCCCAAGCATACATGTCTTAATCATGTATTAGTTTGTGTTAGTTAACAAGGTTACTGTACCTCCTTCCAAAAGTCCAATTTGAAAAAAGAGGGGGAGGTAGGGATATGTAACCCACAAAATACCCTGCTAAGTCTTGAATTGACAAAATCTAAAATATTTCAAAAGTTTCCTCAAATTTTCAATTTTCAGCCTTTCAGTTCAAGTTGCAATTAGTCAAGATTTAAAATTGCAGTGTTATTATGTTGATTGTAATTTTGTTTTGTAACAAAAAGTGTACATTTTTGTTTTGTTCTTTGAAACAAGAGGAGGAGGTGTTGTGGCCTCCTGGCTCAGGTGAGACCGAAAGGTCCACCTACAAAGTTTCAGTTTAACCCTAAAAGGAAATGTTTCCAGCCTCAGCCAATTGGAGTCAGATATTGTAAATGAAGGCGGGGTCAGTTAAGGTTATATACACCTGTATTTTGAATAAACCTTGGATTTGCCTGGACATCATATTGGTGTGTGCGATCCCATCTAGTTCTGTCTACAACACCCCGGTATTGCCAGGAGGTCTCCCATCCAAGTACTAACCGGGGCTGACCCTGCTGAGCTTCTGAGATCTGATGGGATTGGGTGTCAGGGTGGCATTTAACTGCCAATAGGATGAATACACAGCAGAAATGTGACAGAGACAGTAAAATGCAGTAGTAGCCTTTGACTTGTCAAGAGACAAGGTGTCATGGTGTGAATTTTCATGAGACCAATTTATACTTGCACTTAGGTTGCTTTGTCTTTTCTCTTGACCTGCATATTTTCATTGTATTCAGATCGCATCATTTTTTGTTGAATTATAGTTCAATGGTTTATTTCCTTTGAGTATATAGAGCAAACCCTTTTTTTAAAAAAATGTGGTTTTTTTCTAGTGTGATAACCATGTCTTTTGACTTCTAGATTGCTGTGTGTATTTCAGTTTCGAACCTTAACCTTTTCTTGATGTCATGTGTGGTCTGCTTTACAGCACTTGGGTACTTACATGCAGCAAATTCTTCCTTTCCTTCAGATTCTAGATCTTCTTCCTTTCTTGCAAAATGCTTAGGAGATTGAGGGGTTTTAGTAGTTTAATAGACATCATAGTCAAATTGTGTTTATGAGGTGCTGGCAGAAATAGCATGCAAACTTAAATACAACCATATGACAGTAGGTTTTCCAAATTTCAGTTTTAAACAGATGTAAAATTTGTTTACCTCAAAAAATGCTGATTTAAAAATTTCATATTTTATTTCCTTCTTCAAACAGAAAGATACATAGCATGAAAAAGAGAACTAGAAAGCACCCTGCTTGTCAGCTGATATATTGTCATTAGGAAGCTTGTGAAAGAGTGAGGTGAAAGTGTCCTCCATGATTGATGTTACTGTTTTCCAAAGCAGACAGTTGACTATTTCCAAATTTTCATAGGTTTGTACTCCTCCTGTGGTTCCTTAATACACTCATTGCTGAATTTCCCTACTGGGAAAAAGAGTTGTGCTCAAATGTTTGTGCCTCTCAGTATCGTAAGATGAAACAGGAAAGATACTTAACCTAGTCTACAACACAAACTTATAATTTCTTCCATTTTGTTTAGTAGCTACTGCATTTTTTATGAAAAAAATATTTTATATCAGATACAAAAAGTTTATACTTTTATTTTTTCTTTTTTTAAATTGAGCTTGTAATTGTAACATGTGAAATCCATGGAAAATCCTAAAAGAAAAAAAAACTGTAGAAACACAGTTAGATGGAGATTAACATAAGGCGTTTCTTGCCTAGTCTTGAAACATCTTCACCTCCCAATGTTTCTACTATCAAAAGATTTAGAAGACAAGTACTAATATTCAAAGATTTGTGTTCAAGTTCAATGCCTTAAGTCTCCCAATCAGCTTAGGAGCACTTTACACAGAAACTACCTTTTCACTGTTGAAGTATGTTAAATGATTCCGTCTCTCAGTCTCAGTTTGTGTCTTGGATGGTTTCAGATGAAATAAACATGGTGCCCTTTGCTCAGCATGTGCTAAATCAAGCGCAGCTATTTCAATTCACAGAGAAATCCCCTTTCAGTTAGGATCAAAACCTGGCGCGTTTCTTCTTTCCGTTGTTTGGTGTGTTAATTGAAACTGAACAATGCAAAAACTGATGCATAAGTCCAGTGAGCATATGTTTAAGATAATTACAGCAAATATTAGCCTAATCTGCTAAAATAACTTTGGAAGCTCTTGTTCATGATACCTGAAATTTGACACTGCTGTTCTGACTTGATAGTTCCAGTAGGTTAGTATTCTTCTTTACCACACACAGAGTTTATTTTTAATCCTATGAGTTGTAGGATTGCAGAGACGATCCTTCTTTCACCCCCAGTAAGTGAGGGAAGCATCTCATGTCAGAATCTGTGCAACTGAATCACAGGTCTCTTTAAGTACCTGCTTCAAAAAAGTGTTGTATGTGAACCTTTTAAAAGACTAGGGGAGTACACATAGTCTGTTAAAGTCAATCCCGCTTTTGCTTGAAAAAGCACACTGAGATGTTTATCTTCAGACTCATTTGTATTATTTTCTGTAGAGGGAGGAGAACTTCATAAAAATAAAATGATTCTCACCTATTAAGTTGGGACATAACTGTGAGACAGTGAGGGAGATAATGGAGTAAATGAAAGGCTGGAATGCAAGTATTTCGCCCCACCCTGGCTTTTTGCACCTAGTTCTTTCAGGCTGAGTCATTTCTGTCAGTCTTGCATTATACTTCAGCAGTTTTCTGTGACTTGTTCAGTTACCTTGAATTCTGTGGAGTTCTTTCTTGCCCCTTAGAAAGGTCATACTTGAACCTTTTTTGATACTTCTTCCAACTGATCATGTTCACTTGTTATTGGGTAAAGTAGCAATTATATAGTCTCTGCAAAGAGCTGTATAAGAAATACCACACTACATCCTTTCTTCATTGAGCTGCAGTCTTGTAACAAAAAATGCAGTCTACAGTACTTTCTTGGTTAATTTTAGAGAACTGAACTAGATGTCTGTTTCTTGTTACAATGCATATGAATACAGGTAGTGTTTTTTTTGGTTTGGTTTGGTTTGTTTGGTTTGATTTTTTACATGTTCTAGCTAGAGTAGTTTAAATGTTTTATCACATTGGTTTTTTTGGGAAAAAAAAAGCTTGAGTAGAAATCAGTATAGGATCTGTTTTCAAATAGATTAAATACATAGAAATTTGCACAAGTGCAAATGTTTTGACCGTGAGTGCTAATACTTGCATTCAGAACTTAAAAAGTTAGTGAACAGAAGATTTCCAGGATTCAGATATTAGAAATAATAAAAGAAACCAAGAAACCAACTAACTAACTAACTAATTAGGACAAGCTGTCATAGGATAGAATGGCAGTAATTGTTTCAAAAGTGAAGGCTATACCCATGTTAGTTTTCCAAGATTGAAAAAAAAATAAACTCAGGATTCAGGTAGCAGTCCTGTCAGTGGAATGAAATTTATTTAGTTTTAGTGTGACAGGGTATGATTTTCTACATACAAGACTTTTTATATGTGCAGCTCCTGTGAAATCACTAGAAGGAATCTAGTCTCTTACATGAGACCATGAATATGAGACCTGCTGTCTAGCTGATGTGGTAATGTCCTCTTGCACCAAGAGTGGTCCTGCAGTAGAGGAGCTCTTTTAAGGATAGGCAGAAGTGGGTATTGGTGTTGGGAGGTTTTCTTTCACCCTGTCATCTTAAATCACGTGCCCAACCCATGACCATTGTGGTACTCCTTTGCTAGACTTAATCTGTTTACATCAGTGTCTTTCTTGGAGGAGCCTAAAAACAAGACACAGCCACATGTGCAGTTTCAGAAGAGCTGAACAGAATCAGTTCTTTAAATTGACTGACTCTTGCCTATACAGCTAGCATGTTGTTAGCCATCACCACAAAGACGTGTTTCTCCTCAGGATCACATTTTTTCTGCAAAGCTGCTCTCTAGCCCATTGGTCTTCTAGCATGTGTTGTTGCAAGTGACTATTCTAACAGGACTTCACCTTAAGTCAACTTTGTTACGTTCCCCTCAGCCCATTCTCTCCCTTCCTATGAAGTCTCTGTGAGCAGCAGTCCAGCCATCTAGTGAACTTCCCTCAATTTTATATAATTTGTGAACTTGCAGTGAGGCAGGCACTCTAACACATCTTTGAGGTTGTTATTAAAGACAGAAAACAGTTCTGACTCTGTTATGGATCCCTGAGGAATGCTTATAAATGCTAGCTGCCAGTTGTACTCCACATGACAGATCATCACCCCTTCAGCTTCACAGTCCAGCCAATTTTACAGACACCTTACCTCATTTTCAATTCAGATCTCAGCTCTTAGGCAATAAGAGGATGGGAAACCATCTCAAATACCTTTCTAAATTGAAGGTATACACCCTTGACTGCTCTCCATTTATTCTTACAGCCAGTCATCTCTTACAGAAGCAGTGAGGTTCATAAAGCAAGACTTTTCCTTGGTAAATATATGCTAGCTGTTTTCCATCACTTTGTCCATTAGGTGACTGGACATGATTTCCAAGACAATTTGCTCTGTAAGTTCAGTACAAAAAAAAAGGATGGCCTGTATGGGGTTTGTGTGATTTTTTGTTGTTGTTTTAATTAATTTAAATTATATCAGAAGAGAGTGAACCGCAACAATTGGACTGGGGATACTCACTTTCCAGAAGGGGAACCACATAAAAATAAAGCAACTAATCAAAACTCTTCAACCCCCTCAACATCAGAATGAGCAGGACAGAAACCTATAAACAGCTGGAGACTGTTAAAAAAGATATTGTAGCTGAAACCCACCTGAAATATGTGCTACAATTTAAAAAATGAAATTAAAATAGCAGAATCACAGAATATGCTGACCTGGAAGGAACCCAAAAGGATCAATGAGTTCAACTCCTAGCCCTGCACAGATCAGTCCCAAGAGTCACACCATGTGCCTGAGAGTATTACCCAAACACTCCTTGAGCTCCGTCAGGCTTGGTGTGTTGCCACTTCCCAGTGCCCAACCACCCTCTGGGTGAAGAGCCTTTCTCTAACATCCAACCTAAACCTTCCCTGACACAACTTCAGTCCATTCCCAGGAGTCCTGCCATTAATCACCACAGAGAAGAGATCAGTATCTACCCTTCCTCTTCCCCTCTCAAGGAATTTGTAACTGCAATGAGGTCTTCCCTCAGCCTCCTTTTCTCCAGGCTGAACACACCAAGTGCCCTCAGCCACTCCTCATTACGGCTTCCCCTCAAGGCCCTTCAACATCTTTGTTGCCTTCCTTTGGGTGCTCTCTAAGAGCTTAATATCTTTCTTATGTTGCAGTGCCCAAAACTGCACACAATATTCAAGGTGAGGCCACCCCAGTGCAGAGCAGAGCAGAGCAGGACAATCCCCTCCCTCGATCAGCTGGTGATTTTGCCTGATGCCCCCCAGGACACGGTTGGTCCTCCTGGCTGCCAGGGCACTGCTGACTCACATTCAACCTGCCACTGATCAGGACCATAGGTCCCTTTCTGTGGCACTGCTTTCCAGTACCTTATTTCCCAGTCTGTACAAACATCCAGTGTTGCCTCATCCCAGGTGCAGAATCCAGCACTTCCCCTTGTTAAACTTCTTATGGTTGGTGATTGCCCACTCCTCTGATGTGTCCAGGTCTCTCTGCAGGGCCTCCCTGCCTTTGGGGGAGACAGCAGCTCTTCCCAGCTTTATGTCATCTGCAGCCTTGCTCAGTATCCCTCCCAGTCCTTCATCCAAGTCATTTATGAAGCTGTTGAAGAGCACAGGGCCCAAGATGGAGCCCTGTGGAACCCCACTAGTGGCAGGTCACCAGTCTGATGTCACCTCATTCACTATTACCCTCTGTGCTTG
Organism: Willisornis vidua nigrigula; assembly: GCA_021164005.1. Classification (NCBI taxonomy): domain Eukaryota; kingdom Metazoa; phylum Chordata; class Aves; order Passeriformes; family Thamnophilidae; genus Willisornis; species Willisornis vidua. The sequence continues at coordinate 19,702,246 of JAJPCS010000033.1, forward strand.
ACCTGTGAGCCAATTGCTCACCCACTGCATGATGTGTTTATCCAGCTGTGTGTTGGACACTTTGTCCAGAAGAATCTTGTGAGGGACAGTAAAAACAAACAAAAAAAAAAAAAGACAGGACTTTCCTCTCATGTGTCCAATGACTGCATTGTCTTTCAGGGTTTTTTTAATACCTTCCAGAATAATCTTCTTCATAACTTTACCAGGCACTGAAGTGATACTGACAGGCCTGTGGTTGTCCTTCTTGAAAAGCATGGCAACATTCACCAGTTTCCAGTCAGCTGGGACCTCTCTGGATTCCCAAAAATCATTGAGAGAGACTTTGTGATGACATCAGCTGCTCTTTGAGGATTCTGGGATGAATCCCATCAGGCTCCCTAGATTTGTGGGGTCCAGCTCAAGTAGCAGATGCCACACAATTTCAGGGTTGACTGGGAAGTTGTTCATTCTCACAGTCATGGTCTTCCAGCTCAGGGCACTGAAACTGCCTTGGTCCATCATCCATGCTGAAGACACAGGCAAAGAGAGCATTAAACACCTCTGCCTTGTGTCTGTCCCTGTTTGTGCAGTGACCATCCTCATCCTGTAACAGGCCAATGATACTTCTATAGTGCCTATTGCCATTAATATATTTGAAACAACTCTTTTCATTGTTCCCCACATTTCTGAGCAACTGCAACTCCAGCTGAGCTTTGGCTGCACAAATATTTTTCAGTGCTTGCAGAAATGCAAGCAGCATCTCTGAATTCTTCCCATGCCATTTGACCTTGCTTCCACTGGGAATACACCTTCCTTTTCTGCCTTATTTCCAAGAGAAGATCCCTCCTCAGCCAAGCTGGCCTTCTGCTTTGCCTGCTTGGCTTCCAACACCTGGGAATTGCCTGCTCCTGCACCCTTAGGAGAAGATGTTTGAAAAGTGACCAGCATTGATAAAAACCCCAAAACAACCCAAATAACTAATACAAATAACACCAAACCAACCCCTGCCACGAAATAGCTGTCTTAAATAGCTCTCTCTAGAGAGACAATTGGGACATTTTATTGCCCTTACAGAGAAAAGGTCAGCATTTGAAACTTAAACTTGCATTGCTGGAAAAAGTAGGACCAACAAAAAGTGGCAGGGTAAATTGAAGCGAGATGTTGAGAAGCTTACACAAGGTTTTGAAGAGCAGTTTTCAAAGGTACTTAAGCTGTCACAGTAAAATCTTGCTTAAATAAAGTGTAAAAGAAGACAGTAAGGAAATTTATAGGTTTGCTTCATGTTAACACTAAAATGATGCATTGGGTTTGCAAGACCATAGAAGAACAATTTTTTGCTTGGTCAGTCCTTGCTACTACATGATCTTTAGGATCCCTTCCAACCCAGACTGTTCTATGACTATATGATTCCCTGCTAATGATGCTTAGAACGTGCCAACAAGTCATGAATTCTTTGTAACAGATAGAGATGTTAGACCTTTTTGAAGCAATTAGGAGGTCAGATAGATTAGTTCTTAATATCTTGATGTTGATATTCTTCACTTGCTGAGGTGTGAAGAAAGTGAAGTATGTTCACACCTGAGGGATGTGGAGAAACCGAAGTATGAAATTACTGAACTGTAATCTCATTGTTAACCACCACTTGTGCCAGCAGACTGGCAGGTTGCCACTGTAACTCCCATCTACAGAATGGGCTCCAGGGGAAGGTGCAGACCAGTGAGCCTTACTGCTTCCATACTTAGGAAGATGGCAGGCAGTCTTTAGGAAACGGAGAGTGTGTGGGAGAAAGTAAAAAAACAAACCAACCAAAAAAAAAACAACTGGAGAGAGAGATCACTAAGCACAGATCAGCAGTTTTGTTGGGGATGCATTGGTGTGGCTCTTGTAAAGGGAAATCCTGTTTCATTATCATGCTGGAATTGCAGAAGGGTGACAGTGTCTATGTGGTAACAGTAATCTGATCTGTATTTTTCAATTGCCTCTGACAAGGTTCAACGTGAAAGGTTCTGAAGAAATTCTATTGCTGTGGGATTGGAGAAAAGATCCTTTCAGCAACAGGGAATCAGTTAAAGCAGAGGAAACAGAGTAGTGCTTGCATGCCACTTCTAGGGTGGAAAATTGGAATCAGACTGCAGAAACTATTAGGGTTGTGCTGTTTCTGAGTAACAGCTGCTTTTGCCTCTGCTGGACACAGGGTGCTGATGATGTATGGACCTGGCTCTGGGCTAACCCAGCTGGGCATTTCTGACATTCAGGCAAGCCAGCCATTGACTTGGATGGGTTGGATCTTGTACTGTACATTGTAATTTCTTGTCCAGACTTGACTGAAATTTTTCTGGCTTAGATGTATTGTAACTTCATTTGAAGACTATTTCACAGACATATGAATTTTTTTGGAAGCACTTCAGATATTTAGACTGTAAACGTACCCTCTTACTTCATATAATTTAGTTACTTCTGCATGTGTTTCATCAGCCTAAAGAAAAATCTTTATGACTTTTACTCTTAAAAATCTTATACAATCACTATTGTATACTTGTCAATTAGTGCTTAGAGAGGCAGTATATATGTTCATAAACATATGTTCATTCAAATAATGGTTTTGAAGTGGAAAACTATCTTGTTCAGAAAATAGAGGTTCAAGCAGGAAGCATGTCATGTTAAATTCAGTCTTTAATTATTTAAACAATGTTTTTTCGAGGACATATTTTACCACTGAGTGCAAAAAGTTAACATATTGTGAGAAGTTAGGACAATGTAGAGACAAAAGCCACTGTATAGAATAGAAATTGATGATAACTGAGTCTTGGAGGATGAAAAAAGAGTAAGGAAAGTCAGCCAATGAAGGCAGCTGAGTGATCCTGTAAAAACAGCTGGATTTTTGTGTGTCATGCAAAGCAACTTTAACTTTTCATATTTATAATTTTCTTTGTGATTCATGTTATACAGCTGACTAAGAGGTGCATATGATGTATAATGTGCTTTAACATACTGTGTATACAGAAAGACCTTTATTTTTTACATCCTTTCCTTAAGTTAGCAGATATTTTGGCCAGATTTTTTTTATGCCTTATCTCAAAGAGCATAGTAGGGTAATTGTCTTGGGTTGAGCTGGCAAAATTCCAAGTGCCCAATTACAGAGTCAGTCTCCCTCCCCTTCCCAGCTGAGAAAAGGGAGAAAGGAAAAAAAAACCCCTCAAACTAGATTGTAACTTAAACTAACTATATATATATTTACACAGAAAAGAGAAAATTAAAAGCAAACTACACTATAACACACACTTACACAAGTTAACATATAGCAACATTTTTTTTATTTCCCATCAAAAACAGATTACATCACTCTAGATCTATAAACACCCCAAAAGACATTGAGCAAGAAACAGAAAGTATAACAACAAAATGTTTCTACTTCCCTGAAACTCAAACAAAATGCAAGTAGTGGCAGCAGCAGCAGGACCCAGACACCAAACCAGCAGCTGCGTCTTGCTTCTACTTCAGCCATGATGGAACTGAGTGAACACCTCCTTCTCCTGTATTCATATCTCAGGTTTGCATTATCTGGTATGAAATATTTCTTTGGTTGCTTAAGTCAGGTGACACCTGTCTCTCCTAATCTACGTAGATTCTCTGAGCCTGCTAATTTGAGGCCTAGCTAAAACTACCACAACTTCCATCCCTTATTTCATACCAAATGACGTCAAACTCATATTCTACATGTATCTATTCTCTCACTTAAACAGTCTTACTTCTTTCCAGAGCCATCTTCCACCCCTCCATATTGTAGGCAATAGTCCATTAGGATGCGGTACACACTTCAGGCAGGAAATGCAGTTCATCATTCAGACACCAAAACCGATTCAGCTCAGGTCTTCTTCACCCGATGGTTCATGTCCTGCAATACAGAATTTAAAATGCAAGTTATTTTGTCTTCTCAAGGCCAAATATCCTTGAGGCACACACTGGGATCATCTCACCCCCTTCTCAGGGGTCACCATACCCTTCTCAGGGGTCTTCATCCCCACACTGGGGTCTCCATACCCCACACTGGGGTCACTATCCCCTCCTCAGGGGCCTCTATCCTCACACTGGGGTCACCATCCCCTTCTCAGGGGTCACTATCCCCACACTGGGGTCACTATCCTCTTTTCAGGGGTTTCACAATAGCAAGCACATGTTTCACAGTTGTGGATAACCTTAGACATAGTGTCCACCCTTCGGCCTCGTCCACTCACAGGTGGCCTGAGGCCTCATGGGCCCATTGAGCCAGGAACAACTCTCCCTTATGCTAGTCCAGGTGTGATGTTCCTTATTAGCTCAGCTTTTGGGCACATGAGCATCCACGTGATGAATCTCCACAAATTCTACTCAAGTGGCAGTGTCCCGCCACAAAACAACAGCCCACATGGGCCTCTTCATGCTTTCAATAAATTTTCTTCTATCAGTTCAGCCACCCTCAGAGGGCATTGGCTGTCATCTACAAGTCAGTGTAGAGGTCAAACCTTCGCCACCCCTCTGGTTCAGCAATTTCCAATAGACTTGGTTGTCCTCCTTCTCCTCGTCCTGGCTGGAGGCAGGGCAGCTTTATTGCTGTTCTTGACTTTTTTCTGGGATCTCTGCTTCAACATGTGAACAGCTTTTGACCAGCTTTCTTCCATTTTGATTTCCATGCCTGGGCTTCAAGCATGGTAGATTCACTGGCCTACCTCCTGTTTTCCCCCTGATCACGTAAGAAGGACCACAATTCACCATGTGACATACACTTGGGGTTTACTCTCTGTCGAGATGGGCAGGAATGAAAGACAGGTCTCAGTAAAAATTTCCTGTGAAACAGGTGCTGCTGTTCAGAATACAGTAGAAATAACTGTGAGAAAACTAACAGTCCAACTTTCACAACGGAACTAGAATAATGTGTATTTGTATAGAACATGTGTTCGTATTTTAAACAAAAGCTGCAAATTAAATTTCTGTGCTCTATTCTGTGTCCTATAGGATCCTTGGCTAAAAGAGATGGGGATTATATTGCTGAAATAGTGTGGAACTATATAGTTAGAGATTGTGTTAGAAAACACAAATATAAATGAACAGTTTAAATTAATGTCTTTCATTCTAGTATTTTCCAATTTGATTTTGAAACTTTGGCATTAGTATCCTGGCAACTTTATTTGTATGCAATTTTAATAAATTGAGAAATAGTAATTCAGGTATTTTGTTCCACTGGTTGATAGTCGTCATCATCATCATGGCTAGGCTTCACAAACGAAGATTTGAGAAGGGCACTACCCACGCTTGCTGCAAGCGTGCTGGTGGCTAAAAAGGCCGATACGGGATAGGCAGGTCTGGTCACAAAAGGCACAGCGGAACATCTCCCTAGGTGATATTGGCAAGGAATGGTTCTTTCTGCGTTGTCTTTTCTCCTCAAGACTGACTCTGCGTGCATTCTTAAAGGAAGCAGCAGCATCGTGAATGGTGTTTCTCCATGAATCCCATTTGGAGGCCAGAGTGGACCATTGATGGCAGTCAATATGGCCAAGGCTGAGGTGTTGTTTCAGGGAGTCCTTGTATCTCTTCTTCAGGGATCCTCTCTTGCGGCAGCCGGTGGCGAGTTCACCATAGAGCACAATCTTCGGAAGGCGGTGATCCCCCATCCTGGAGACGTGCCCTGCCCAGCGCAGCTGCGTTCTCATCAGCATGGCCTCGATACTGGTGACCCCTGCCTGTTCAAGAACAGATACATTGGTCACATAATCAGACCAGTGGATGTTTAGGATTGAGCAGAGGCAGCGCTGATGGAAGCATTCGAGAAGCCGCAGGTGGTGGCAGTAGATGACCCATGATTCAGACCCATATAAAAGAGTAGACAGAACAATGGCTCTGTAGACACTAATCTTTGCACTTTTCTTCAGGTGTTTATTGGACCAGACTCTTTTATGGAGTTTTCCGAAGGCTCTGTATGCCTTTGGTAGCCTGTTGTCTATCTCTTTGTCGATCTTACTGTCTGAGGAAATGATACTTCCCAGATAGGTGAACTGCTGGACTGGCTTAAGCTCTGAATTGCCTATGGTGATGTGAGGATGATGGAAGACTTCTTGAGGTGCAGGTTGGTAGAGAACTTCTGTCTTCTTCAGGCTGACTTCCAGCCCAAAAAGCTCAGCAGCCTCTGCAAAGCAGGATGTTGAGCGCTGCAGAGCTGCTTCTGTGTGAGCAACGAGGGCGGCATCATCAGCAAAAAGCAGCTCATGGACAAGGTGATTGAGGGTCTTGGTGTGGGCCTTCAGTCGCCTTAGGTTGAATAGGCTTCCATCGGTACGATATCGGATGTAGATGCCGTTTTCTTCATCGAGGTCTGCTGTGGCTCTTTGGAGCACCATGCTGAAGAAGATTGTGAATAGAGTTGGTGCAAGAACACAACCTTGTTTCACACCACTGGTTATTGGCAAGGGCTCAGAGAGTGCATCGCCATATCTGACTTGTCCACGCTGATCCTCATGTAGCAGGATGATCATTTTGAGGAACTCGGGGGGACATCCTAAACGTTCCAAGATCTGCCACAGGCCTTTTCTGTTCACAGTGTCGAAAGCTTTGGTGAGGTCAATGAAGGTTACATAGAGACCTTTGTTCTGTTCCCTAAACTTCCTTGCAGTTGTCTGAGAACAAACACCATGTCTGTGGTGCTCCTATTGGCTCTGAAACCACACTGGCTTTCAGGTAGAAGATCTTCTGCACTAGTGGGTACTAATCTGTTCGGAAGTATTCTTGCAAGGATTTTACCAGCAATGGAGAGCAAAGTAATACCTTGGTAATTTGAGCAGTCTGATTTTTCTCCTTTCTTCTTGTACAGGGTGATGATGACTGCATCACGGAGATCTGGTGGTAGTTCCCCTTGTTCCCAGCAACGCACAACAAGCTCGTGGAATTTGGCATGGAGTGCCTGACCTCCATGTTTCCAGATTTCAGGTGGAATTCCATTAACCCCAGCTGCCTTGCCAGTTTTCACCTGTTGTATGGCCTTGAGTATCTCTCCCATAGTAGGGGCTGCATCCAGTTCATGTTTCATCGGTTGTTGTGTAATGTGCTGAATTGCTGAGCCTTGGACTACAGGGTTGGCATTGAAGAGAGTCTGAAAGTGCTCAGATCATCGGTTCAGGATGGAGGTTTTATCTGTTAGAAGCATTTGACCATCTGCACTGAGTAGGGGGCTTTAAACCTGGTGTGTGGGTCCGTACGCTGCTTTCAGGGCCTCATAGAATCCTCTTTGGTCACCCAAATCTGCGCATAGTTGTGTCCTTTCTGCTGGGTTGAGCCACCATTTGTTCTGGATGTCTCGAAGTTTCTGTTGGAGCTTACTGCCTGCAAGACGAAAGGCGGCTTTTCTTATACAGCAAGATGGCCGAGCAAGGTGTGCTTGGTGAGCAGTTCTCTTCTTCTTCAACAATTCCTGGATCTCTTGATTGTTTTCATCAAACCAGTCTTTGTTTTTCTTGGAGGAGAACCCTAAGGACTCTTCAGAGGACTGCAGGATGCAACTTTTAATATGTTGCCAAAGCGCTTCAGGAGAGGGATCCATGGGATTATCTTTAAGTCTAGTTTGAAGGTTTACCTGGAAGCTGTCTCTCACTGTGGCTGTTTGAAGATTGCTGACTTGGATCCTCCTCCTTGGCATGCCGCCTCTCTTAGGTTTGGGCTTGAAGTGGAGGTTAAGTTTGCAACGCACAAGGTGATGGTCTGTTTGACATTCTGCACTCGGCATCACTCGAGTATGACGGACATCGCTGACATTTCTCTTTTGTACTAAGATATAGTCAATGAGGTGCCAGTGCTTGGATCGAGGATGCATCCAGGTTGTCTTCAGGCTGTCTTTCTGTTGAAAGATAGTGTTGGTGATGGTGAGCTGCCGTTCTGTACAAAACTAGCAGGAGGCGTCCGTTGTCGTTGCAGTTTCCAATGCCATGCTTGCCCAGGACTCCTTTCCAGGCTTCAGAGTTCTTTCCTACTCTGGCGTTTTATTTATTTATTGCTAGAAAAATCAGAAAAGGAGAAGTAAAAACAAAACTTAAAAACACCTTCCCCCCACCCCTCCCTCATTCTCAGCTCTATCTACTCCCCATCATCGGTGCAGGGAGACCAGGAATGGGGGTTACTGTCCGCTCATCACTGGTTGTTCCTGCCACTGCTCAGGGAGAGGAGTCCTTCCCTTGCTCCCTGTGGAGTGCCTCTTGTAGGAGATAGTGCTCCACAAACTTCTCCAGCAAGAGTCCATCCCATGGATAGCAATTCTCCACAAACTGCTGTAACGTGAGCTGCTCTTCCACATGGTGGAGTTTTCCAAGCACATCCTACTCCAGAGTGAGTTCTCCACAGGGTCACAAGTCCTCCCAGGAGACCCGCTCCACCATGGGGTCCTCTCTCGACAGGTCTGCAGGTCTCTGCCAGGACCCTGCCTCAGGACAGGTTTCCTACAGGTTCACAGTTTTGGGCATCCGCCTGCTCCAGCATGGGTTCCTTCATGGGATGCATGGGTTCTCTACCCTGTGGTCCTCCATGGGCTGCAGGAGCACAGCTGCTTGACCATGGTCTGCACCATGGGGTGCAGAGGAGCCTCAGCTTGGGCCCCTGGAGCACCTCCTCCCCCTCCTTCTCCACTGACCTTAGTTTCTGCAGAGTTGTTCTTCTCATGTGTTCTCACTCCGCTCTTCTCTGAGTGCAATTACATCTGTGCCATAACTTTTTTGCTTTTTAAATATGCTATCGCAGAGACGTTGCCATTAACTCTGATTGGCTCAGTCTTGGCCAGCAGCATGTCCCTCTTATAGCTGGCTGTCATTGGCTTTGCCACACATGGGGAAAGTTTCTGGCAGCTTCTCACAGAAGCCTGCCCTGTAGAATTCCTGATACCAAAACCTGGCCACATAAACCCAATGGAGTTGTCTGTAAGATATACTAGTTGTGAGGTTATTTTGTCTCCAAAGTTTGATTTCTTTTTCTTGAATGTGTATTTTATAAGCATAAGGCCATACATATGATTTGAAAATATAGTTATCTATTAGTTCTTCACACACCTATTAATGCAATTAATATTTATATATACACACACACACACTATTTGCAACTTACGTGTATTCACTATTTTCTTTTTCAATATTAATTATATATATACAAATATATGTGTAAAGTCTAAGATATGTTTATGAAGTTCTCTCCAGAATATGAAATGGTTTTTGCATGTTGAGATATAGTGAAATAGAAATGTCTGTTTATTCAGAATCCTGTTTTAAAAATAGTTTGACAAACTGTGTGAATTTGAAAGTAAATCAAAATGATGAAATTCATGTAAGAATTGATCATTAGTATCTTCTTCTGTATTTCTACAATCTTTACAGTAGTTGACGGTTCTGTGAAGATGAGTTTTTGTCAGTCAGCTAGGTAATATATTACAACTGCTTTTCCATCACTCCTCTGATTCTCTGTGTTACTAGCTGTTCCTTGATTATATGGGAGAAGTATTCAAGCAGTCCACAGTAATACAGTACAGTGTATGGCATCTCTGGTGAATTCTTTGTGCACAATATTGTGCAAAGAAAAGTAGGAGAACTGGGGAGTACTCTTTTTGTTCTTAGCAGTAAAGCCTTTACCATTCTTTATCACAGTTTTCTGCTGGTGGCTGTTTTCTTTTTTGGTGATAACATTGATGACTTGAATGAAAAAGTTAAGATTTTTTTTTCCTTTATTTAAAATTTTATCTCTAAAGCTAGGTTGAAATATCAAGCTGCTGAAAACTGAAAATTACTGTTTTCTCATTTATTACTTTTTGTGTGTTATGTTCATAGTTGCAGACAGAGCCAAAAGGCACTAGTGAAGGTTTTGATTACTGATTTTAAAAATCGCTTCTTTGTTTTTTCCAATTTAGTTAGTCTTTGCACAGAGTAAGACAACCAGTGGTCAGAAGAAGTTTGAGGGCCTGCTGAACAATATCCATGCTTTTCCAAAAACCAGTGAAATCTCTAAAATTGCCAGGTTTTGACATGTTTAGTGCTGTAACAGCTAGTCTTTTATTCTTTCTTTTTTAATTATCTTTTCAGATTAAATAATATGCTCTTTTAAAGCTTGTGGGTGGATGCAGAGTTCTGATTTGGTTAATTGGTATTATCATTAACTGTTCTTTTCTTGGGACTGGGAAAAAGTGTTAATTACTAGTGAAGTGTGTTAGGCAAATTTTATTTACCTTTTCCAGCATTTGTTATTATAGGTATTATTTAAATGGACAGGAAACTTCTGATTAGATTAAAATCCAAAGATACATATTCAACAAAACCTTTTTGTTAGCACTTAGGCCATTTCCAAAAGTATCAATTGCAGTGTAAAAAAATAATTGCTCATGGATTTCCTCAGTTTTACCAATGATGTTGGAATTCAGTTTCACTTAGCAGATACCTGTTTTCATCAGGCATTCTAATTCTATTCTAATTCTATCAAGGGATAAATTCTGTAAAAAGATACTGAGCTTTCCTGTATTAAAATAATGTTTATTGCCTGGGTTTATTTTATATGAGTTTTGTTTGTCTGGAAGAAGTACTGGATAGCTTTGTTGTTCTTCCGTATAATTCTTCAAACCCTGATGGTCAGAAATGGAGAGGATCAGGGAAAGGAAACTATTCCTGCCCTTCCCAATTTCTTTCCATTCTTACTCTGTTGCCCAATTATTTTCTAGTAGTCATCAAATCCAAATTCACTATTCATGCTGTTCGTGTCATTATTTATGTACGAAGGTAAAGAGCAGATAATCATGCCATTTCCTCCAAAAGCAGGATAGTGGATCCATCCAATCCTATTCAGAAAAACAGCAAGTACCTCCTTAAAAGACACTAAACTCTTGGCCTGCTATTTCTTCCAGAAGGCAGTTTGAAGTCTTCTTTCATTATAAGACTCCTGAATCTACTGTGTCCTCAGTTTATAACTGAGAATGGCATTCCATTCTGGTCTTCACAGTGGGGTTTCCCAACAGCTGGGTTTTTTCACCTAGCAGCCTGTGTGGCTACCACCAGAGTTGGTAACACACCGCCTTTGTGCACCATGGCACCTTCTGTCTATAAGGAAAATCCTTCACAGGCAAAAATGTCATTCTTTCAATGGTTATATAGGTTCTCTGTGAGTGACTATTATACAGCTCTATTAATTTTTAAAAAGCTGGTAGTTGTTTCTTTGTGTAAAAAGGCTTTGTGCACATACTGACAGTGAACTGTAGTATCATAGTTCAAGTACTGTTTTGACAGCAGTGTTGAACTGACTTATCATATTTGGTGACTGTTAATTAGGAATTAGGTGTTACATTCTGAAGCTGACAGTTATCTATGTTTTCTCAGTGGGACATAAGTGTGCCTCTCTAAGACCATGCTAATTTGATGACTGAAGATAGTGGGGTTTATAACTTGTGGGCCTATTCCTTGAGGGAGAGGTTGACATTTTTGTGTGTAGGAGTATGACAGAGCATATGTCTTGCTGAGTAGACTGATATGATATATCTTTCTGCTATCACAGACAGTTACAGGTGATGCTGTTCCATTGCCTCCGTAACCAATTCCATTGCACAATTGCATAACAATTAGAAGGGAGGAGGGGAAAAGGGACGTGAATGGGCCATTTATTTTCTGCTCAATAGAAGGGTTATGTATCAATGACCTTTGACTTTAATTTACATTGCTTGTGTCTTCTGTGGTAATAGTGCACATGTATAGTCTTTTCTGTCTATTTCGGAGTAATATTCTTTATTATCTGCATATGTTTATTTATAGAGTTTTAAATTGCATTTTAATACATCCACATAATAAACACAACACCTTGCGTGCTTTGATCAGTTTCTTTGACTGTAGAAAATAATTTTTTTTTCAGTTGAGTATAGTAAATGCTGATATAAAAGCTACAACAGGCATTCAAATGAGTGAATATTTACAAAAAGATGAAAAGCATGTTCATATTATCCTTGTGTGTTACTTAAAGAATGTTCTAAATGTATGCAGTAGCACTGTGCTGGGGGACTATAGTCTGAAGTAACATGGGAACTAACATATTAATATCAAGGTAAAGGTACATATTCCCGAGACACATAGTTTTACCTTTTTCAGCTTTTATTATCTTTAGAATAGTGTTCCATTTATTTCATGAATACAGAAGTATTAATTGGCCATGACATATTCCAAAGACAAAAGAAAGGTCTAATTCACTCTAACAAACTTGTTAGTCACTGTTTATATCAAGAGGATTGTGAATCTACAGAGAGTAACACTGGTTTTTTCTACACTTTCTTTGTTTATAAATCAAAAGTTTTTAGGTGACCTACAGTGTCTGCTTGTAGTTTGAAATATTGCTTCTAAAGCAGACCTTCACCATGTAGCACAGATACTTATCCCCTAAGATTAATTTTTTAAGTTAATTTGGGGGAAAGAAGGACCAGAAAAGAAGTACATATATTGTGGTGTTTTTAGAGTGGTGGGAATTTTTTGTTCTTTAATGTAGTATTTCAGTTCTAAGATGAACTCCTTCTGAGGTGTGTAATTGCTGATTTCTGTGAGCAGTGGGCAATTTGTGAATGCTAAACTCTACATTAAATTCTAAGCAGAATATGGTTGACTTCTGATTGACTGTACATCTTAGTACTTCTAAACATTTTCTTAACACTCTTCTCTCTCAATAGAGGTAATTTTTAACTTGGGATTTTTAGTACCTGAAGTGTACAGCTGTCTCTGACACTGATGCTTAGATTCATCTTCACTCTCATTAGTTGTGTCAATTTCTAATTGTTATGATTTAACAGTATTTCAATCGATTGATTTGTGTGATTCATCTGGTGAATACGTGATCTTTAACTTAACAAAAACCAGGGTTTAAAGTTTTCATCCATCCTAATTCAGTTACTGTTTGCTTTGTTCACCCATCACTCTGATCCTCCTAGCAGGGGACAAGACCTAGAGAACAAAACTGGTAGTGACTCTGTAGATAAAAAGAGAATGAATTCCGCTTTTAAGGCATAGAGGGAATAGTCTATAAAAGAAAAGAATTGGAATGAAAGTACAGTGTCTTTAACCTGCAGATCTATTGTACCTTTGAAAAGCTTGTACTCTGTAAAAAACATACTGTGGTGCTACAGAGGTTCATAATTACGTGACAGAACACTTCGAAAGGAGGTCACTCTTTAGAAAGTGACCAAAAGGCTTGTCAGGAAAGTAGACCACATTATAAATAATTGTGGAAGTGAAGAATGCATTTTCTTAAAATGCCTAGGGATTATTTTAGTGAAATACAAAATGTCACAATATATTTTTTTATTCAGTGATAGAGGTGTGTTATTTATTATCTGACAGGGCCACTTTTTAAACTTAGTGAAGATGATGGGGTCAAGAGTAGTACTCCAAGAAGGAATATGAGAGAAGTTTCACACCAGATGTTACAGAAGGTAAGACACCAATGCCAGCAAACAGACCTAAATTTTAGTATAAGAATCCTATATCTGTAGATAGATAGATAGATAGATAGATAGATAGATAGATAGATAGATAG
>JAJPCS010000033.1:19715785-19956051 GCA_021164005.1 Willisornis vidua nigrigula
TAGATAGATAGATAGATAGATAGATAGATAGATAGATAGATAGATAGATAGATAGATAGATAGAAGGTATATGTCTGTACTCATGAATTTAACCATGCTTTTCCTTTTCTTATTTAAAAATGTGGATTTCCAGAACTGTGTGCAGAAATTAATTTTGAATCTATCTGAATCTGAATCTATCATTAAGATAAACATGGCTGATGTCAGAGAAAATGAATGTTTAGAGGTATAATGTTAAAAATAACAAATTATTCTAAATTGGATGTAACATATGCTTAGCATTTTGCCACTGAAGTTCAGGAACCTTAATTTCTTTTGCTGAGTATTTGACTTTACATGATATCAGATGTTAATGTCCATAGGGCTCTTGCTACAGAATAGAATTGATGCATAATAGTGATAAATCCACCTTTTGTTACATTTAAATTTTAGCACTATGCTGTATATGCAAATACTCGCTTTATATTTGTATCAGTCTTTTCACAAGATAGTATCATATGCATGTAGTGTTCTTTATTTTAGCAAATATGGTAAGCATTTTATCTTTACTGCTCAGTATTCTGTGTTTTGCCTTGTACAGTAACAAGATGTTCTTAACTAGTTGCTATTTGTATTGATACTTGTAATATACACAAGTAGTTAAGTATGTTAACAGTTGTTCCCTTCAGAGGGCTCACTTGTACTTTGCCATATGTTTTGTTTGCTTGCAAAGAAAAGGCATCCTTCAAAAAGTATCATGCCTTTTGTTTGTCATTTTGCAAAACTATTTGTTTAATTACTTATAAATCTTTAAAAGCATGCTTAAATTGAATGAACACAAATCTGTAACTCTGAATGTCAGTTCAGGTATGTCTATTTATTTTTTATTTGTGAATTACCTTGTAGGAAGTGTGGTAATTTACAGCAGATGATGTGATTGCATATACTTGTAACACTTGCCATATGGTCAGGCAATGAAGGCTGTCATCTCGTTATTACTGAATGACAAACATCATGTTAAAATAATAAAACACAGAATAGGAAGTACTCACATTCATTTATCTTAAGGTAGAGTGAGTAATTGAAATAATACGAATACTACCATCTGAAGTGTCACGCAGTTTATGCTTGCTTATCATCTATATTTCAAAACTATAATTTTGTTTGCCAGGCACTACATAATTTTTATCTCTATGGATATACAGAGTTATGATGGTACCTTAGGGATAGATGTAGAAGCTATTCATTGTTCGTTTCCTTCCAGCTGTCATACATGACTTTAAGTGCTACTGAGTGCAAAAGGTTGCTTTAAAGAGCTGAGAAAATAATAGCAGAAACTCAGTTTAGGAACATGATTGAAGAAAAGTATTGGTCTAACACCTTGTCACTGGGGAGGAAAGTGCAAACTGTGATTTTAATCATAAACCTGTGTTTCATTGAAGCATTTGAAAAAATACCTTCTATTGCTAATTTTACCCAGTAACTTTAGGTAGCCATAACACAATGTCACTTCATTGTGGCAGGGCTATGAATTTCCATAATGAAAAGTAGCAGTGCGTAGGCATTCATATTAAAGATTTGCTATCAAACTCACAAATTCAGCATCAAATTCCTGAATGTATATGAATTTTAAGCAGCTCGTGTCCTAATTTACACTGTACATTAAGACCTCTTATTTATCTGAGTCACATCTGTAGTATCCACTTTAATGAATTTTAAAATAATTTGAATGCATTGGGAAAATGTCCTTGTAACAACATGTAGCCTTTATTGAGAAACAGTACAGTTTTGATATTTTCAGTGTAAAAGATAGTTTTGACATTTTGTATTGCTACAAAGTGAGGGAACTCACCAGTGTTTTACCTGGTAACAAGTTGAAGTTAGCCATGTCCATTCTTGAAATATATCTTTCCAAACCATGTCCAGACAAATCTAGAGCCCCTGACACTTCCCCTAGTGAAGGCGTGAGGATGAAGCTTGTACAAAACCAAGCAAAAATACTTCTTCAAGTATTTAGTGGTTATTCGCAAAACTCACTCTGCTGCCCTCTCCAAGTTTCTGGGGAAATCTCATAGACTAAATATTCATTTTAGTATCTGCTAAAATTAACATTATCCCTTCTAGAACTTGTGAGGTTTAGTTGCTGCTTTATGTGAATATTCCAGAACATCACAGAGAAATGGTTTATGGTTAATGGCCTTGAGTATGTGTAAACATCAAAGGACTTTACAAGCAAAGCATATATATAATATATAGGTAGAACATTTCTTCAGTATTTACACAAGAAGCTTGTAAAGTTGAAGTTTCTTAATTGAAACAGGATTGATTTTCACTTTCAGTCAGTAGAAAATACATATAAGTGTTCATATTTTTAGGTGCTGAGTTTCTGATATCTCTTGATATTTTTGGTTGGGCTTTTTTGTAAGGTCAAATTAATATTGTAGTTGTGTATTTATGATAGTTGAAAGAACTTGTTGATTTAGACAGCTAGTGAAAAACTGACTATATTTCAAAGTAGTAATCCTTCTGAAAATGTTTTTTAAATTCAATTAGTATGTATAACCAAATCAGTAATGAGCTCAAGATGCATCAGGAAGATTCATTAGCATACTTAAACTTCTCTGTCACTTTGCCTGGAATTTTAACTTCTTTTACCATCTGGCCTTTGTTCAACAGCTGTATTATTGCAGCTAAAATGTTTTCATCTGCTCTACATTAGAATTATTTTTAATTTAAGGACTAAAGGTTGCTTTTGTCCTTGTGCTTCATGTAATATTATTCTCATATAAAATATATTTGAAAACATAATTTGAGTTTTTTTACTGGATAGGTTGAAATATTGTGACTGCTAAAATTGCTTTTGTTAGGTACAACAACTAGAAAGATTCAAAGCTATTGAAGGGGAATTAAAGAAACAGAAAGCAGTAAATAAAGACTTACTGAGTCAGAAAATTTATTTAAAAGAATCTTTAAAAGGGCAAAAGGAAGACGGAGACACAAGAGAAAGAGAACTGAAAGCTCTGCTTAAGAGGATCTGTGAAATAAAAAAGGAAAAAGCAGAACTTCAGTTAGTGATTGATGAGAAGGAAAAAGAAGCTGCCTCTTTGAAGAGGCAAGTGGCGGAAGCTAACAGGTTGAGAAATGAAAGTGAAGATTTGCTGAGTCAAGTGCAAGAGCAGAAGTGTTTGCTGGATAAAGCCAAAGCAGTGGCAACCTCTGGGCAATGTAATTGCAAGATAACAGGCACCAAGGTTAAATTAAAAACAGCCAAGGAAAAGAGCTCTTTGGGACATCATGGAGCTTTTCTCAAACAGTCCATCAAGGTTATGAGTAACGTATTTGAGAACTTCAGTAAGGACGGCTGGGAGGATGTGAGTGAAAGCAGGTACGGCTCTCATTAACTTAGCCCTGTAGAGGGGACACTGTGCATATGTAAAGCACTAGCAAATGGAGATTGAATTTCAACTACTGTTGATTTGGTATTCAAAAAAAATACTGTCAGATCCTTTGAAATATCTTGGGAGGTCTTGTTCTGAGCTTATTGACTGAAATTTGCATGTGAAATTAGCCACAACTGCATGAGTATTTGAATAGGTGCCAGGAAACCCAAAAGAAGGCAATGCTTGATTTCTTCCAGTGATGCTATTTTCATGCAGTCATGAGGCTTGAAATTGACAGTTTGGCAGGTTGATTTAATTTGCTGGCCCTTTGCATATTCACCACTGACAGCTAAGGATTCCCAGGCAAGCCTACTAAGTCGGTTTAGTTATCTTGTGACATGCCGACCCGGGAGGAGAAACATTTTTTCCCCTTAATTTAGTTAGATAAATTTTGAATGACCCATTTCAGCTTGCTAGCAGATGTCTACAAGCTGTTTAACATCCTTTAAATTAAGAACCATCCACACTAATTATTTCATGTACGTTTTATACACAGTCATTGTACTAACTTTAATTGAATGATGGTTAAAAATCCGTTCTTTAAAGGTAATTGTTACCACATACAGTCCTAGTTGTGAGTCACAAAGCTCTCAGAAAATTGCACTGGCAAGCCAAGTAAACATTTAGAATTTTTGTCTCTTCCATTTGTCCCTACATACTTGAAGAGGCAGCAGTAAGACACTAGGTAAATAATTTATCCCACCTTGTCTTTCAGGACTTTGTCCTAAGAGGCAAGCGAAGAAATTTCTCAAGCCTGTATTTTTCCAAAATACAGGAAGGGTGGCAAAAGAGTAAAGAAAATGGAATGTTCTTCATAGGCTTCTATTTGGCTCTATTTGTCATACAGTACAAATCAATATTGGCAAATGAGGCCCTGCTTCTTCCTCTCCCTGTGCAAAATAGGGTCTTTCTCAACACAGTATTTTGAGCGAGATATGTAATTAAGAACCATGTAATTTGTCAGTTAATATCATTAATGTAAAGCTTGTTTATTTTTCTATAATGTTGCAAATCTGATTTTAACACAAAACATACCTACTTGCACATATGCAAATATGTATGCATGTTGCAATTATTGACCTTTTTATTTCATTTCCTATGTTGTTCTCTTTAAGAGCAAAATTGAGCAAGCACGTTGTCATTCCACTTTGAGGTTGAAGTGAAGTGGAAAGTAATTGCATAGCTTCAGCTGGCATAGCTAGCCATAAATACTACTTTTGATAATCTGTAAAACTGCTGGGTTACGGAGTTGTTGTTGAAGAATAGTGAACATTTTTGAAAGTGAAGCTTCAAGGTGTCATTCTCAGCAAGTTAGGGAAACATCTTCATTTAGTTCCCTCTTCTACTTATTAATAAATACTGTTCTTTATTACTAGTACCTGCCTCTGAATTTCTAAATTCAAACCTTCCATTTTCTAAATAGAACATTCCTTCAAAGCATTCAGGTGAGGGAAATATCTCAGCACCTTTAAACCATTGCATTGATTTCTTTTTTTATTAGTCAATAAGACATATCAGTGTGTCAGGACAGATTTTGAAAAGTATAAACATGCTTCTGTGTGAACTCTTCTCTCCAATTTGAGGCCTTTTCTCTGGTTAAGTAGCCTCCATCTCTAAACCATAGATTTTTATGATGGTGCAACTTAATTTGAACTCAGTTATGTCTTTTTAAAATCTTGCTTTAAAGTGTAGCAAACCAGAATACCCTTTTGTCAAGGGATTTCCTCACAAATCTGTTTTCACAAATAAATAGCCACTGATGCTATAGAAAATAATATATCCATGTGTTAATATAGACTTCACTGAATATAAGAAAGCAAATGATAATCTGGGGTAAGGCACTGAGAAACCATCAATTAAGAGCACATCAAGTGCCATTTTAAGGAAAAATTTGAAAAAAAAATGAAGTTTCAGGTCCAGTGTCTCTTCTCAGTGAAAGGATTACCAAGTTTACAGAATTTAAAAGCACTCCAAAAGGATGCTAAATAGAGATTTCACTGAAGTGAGTTTTTTGAGTTTGTCTCAGTCCACACCACAAATAAAGTTCAATTAAAGCAAAATGTTACGAAGTATTATGCATTTGCTTGTTTTAATATAAAATGTGAAAATGAAGGAAAGTAGAAATTTAGCAGGTTATGAGCCATTCACAGACTCGAAATACTGTGAGGTATCTTCATTTATGTCACTTTTGTAGATTGTAACAAAAGCTGTCCTTTAAGAAGCTACTGGAGTCTCACACCTCCCAGTGTTGTAGAGATTCCATTTGACACAGGAGAACTTGATAAGACCATTTCAGTGATAGATTTCTTCTTTATTTGTTCATAAAATCTGTTGAATAAGTCACCTTGGTACTATTTGGATTTTGTATTTGTTTCTCATCTTTCTTGTATGTGTTAATTTCTATGTGCCCAGCTAGTAACTCCTTATAAATTTTAATATTTATCTTGATTTTGTTTTCCTGAACATGCTGTTTCAGTGACTCTGAAATATGAACTTGTGAAAGTTTGGAAACAGTGACTGGGAAGACAGTGCAAAACATTGATCCACTGTCATGCAGAAGTAAACAACAAGAAAAAAAGCCCTGCAACATGGTTCATTCAGAAGGCAAAACTGAGCAATATAATGAAAAGGTATATAGTAGAACTTGTTTAGTTCTCCTGTGCAGAGTGTTGAAGTTTATTATTACCACTGCTGTTTTCCTGTCTTAACTAATTTGACTCTTCTTGTAAAGTGAAAATAAAATCTGCTTCCAGATATTCAGTGGATTGATTCATTATCATTTAGAATATTTTCTGAACAACTAGTCTGCAGAAGTATTTAGAGAGGTTGCCAGAAGTGCAAAAGCTGATTAAGAAATAGAAATCTGCTATGAGCTAGTGATGGTGTCTCACAGGCCAAAGAATGTCACAGACATCCCATTAAACTTTCTCTCAATCAGAAATGCCGTACAGAGTAGGCTGACCTAACCCATAACAGAGAAACAGCAACATCCCTCCCTCCCCTCTAGCCAAATGTTATGCTGACTAATCAAGCATAAGCATCTCTCAGTTTGTTTGGTGTGCACTGAATGAGTTGTCTCCATTTTAAAAAGATGCTTTTGACTCTGTCTGTGTCCAGGAGATTCTATCTTGAGAAAAGTATACTTTTGCCTTCTTTTTAGCCTATTTACATTCATTTTCTGGGATGTGAACTGCTTGTCTCATTGTTAACATCTATATGCAGTTTTCTCACAGACGAGGGCCAGCTGGTTCTTTCTAAGGTCCTTAGAGGCTCCGTACAATCTATAGCAGATGACTCATTCTTGGACTTGGGAACAGTGTCTAATACTTCTTCCCTCGTGTGTTTGCCCAAATAAATCAGTTCACAGAATATGAAATGCTAGCAGATATTGTTTCTTAGTTCAAGAAACAGAGTACCAAAATACTGAACAAATTGCTGCTTTTGATAATTAGTTTGAAATTCATTTTTTATGGTAATATAAGAAAAGGTTGGAAAACAAATTATATTTTCTTATTTTCCAAAATTTTAAGCAAATACAAACTGTCTGGTCTTGTTATATCTTCTTGATTGTTCCATCAAAAATTTGTGGGTCAATAAAAATAAAAAAAAAGGAAAATTTTTATGTAGCCATCTGTTGATGTAGAACACATAGGGTAAGTAGGTGCATATGATATATGTGAAAATCTGATGGAGTGTGCTACTCCTGTTATCTTCTGCTGCTCCTGAGTGAGGACATACAAGGCAGGGAATCCACGAGGCTCTGTTCTCTTTTGCTTGGTAGTGAGACACAGCCATTACCTCTTCTGTAGGCCTGTATGGCATTTATTCTCTGTGCCTACTGGAAAAGACAAATAGAGAGATATTCTGATACACATAAATAACAGACTGGTGAAACTGCAGCATACACAGAAAGCATCCTGAGAGCCTTAAGCAGTTAAATATGCTTCAGCAGAACTTCTCCCATGTTTCAGGAAAAGATTTGAAAACATGGTTTGTAACTGCAGAAGATGGTATCGCACAAAGGTTTAGTATTGACAGTTGGGAACACTGATTTTTAACAGAATTCTTAAATCCATCCAGAGGATTTAAGGACTTTCCAGCTGTGTCATGGTATTCTCATACAAAGAAAGGCTAGAGCAATCTCTTAAGTCCTGAGCTATTCCAGGGCTTGGAGATGAGATCATTTATGATACAATGACTTTGTCAGTTTTGCACATAGTATAAATATGTAATGCCCTGTGCAGTATCATCAGAGTTATTGGCCTTCCCTTACAGCTCATAAATTTATTAGAGCTCTGGCCTAGAGTGGAGATCTCCATCTTTGTGCTGCAGGCATGGATTGTTTGCTCATCATCTGCTGAGACCTCAGTTCATAGACCCTCCAATTGTGTGGTGATTGCACAATCCAGAATTCATTAGATATCTTGCAATGTCAGTAATTTATTCAGTGCAGTTAGTAGCGAAAGTGTTGCTCTTTACTCTTTTAAAATTGATTAGCAGTTATTTTAGTTATTAGTATTTCCAGAAATATATTCCATGATACCACATAAATATTGCAATCTGAAGACTTTAGAAATTGGATTAATGTTGCAGAATTCCAGAACAAAAATGTTTAAAAATACACTGAGCATTTAATAATCAGCAAAGTAGCACTTTGATTTGGGAGTAAGCCATGCTCTGGCCATTTTCATTTTACATATTGAAAACAACATTCATCTTCAGTCTGTTCTTCTGCCACTGGGTATTGGATAGGTTCTGGAAACAGCTGATTTTTCAAATCACATATTTAAAAGGCATGCAGCAGACTTCTGTTAAACCTTTGTCAAACAACACTTTTATTTTGCATGTTCATACAGATTCATCCATCTTCTAGTTACAGCTCAGTGTCAAATCTGGTCTTCCTCCTTTTGAACTAATGGGCCACTATTCCTTTTTAGTTTCACTTAGGTATCTTGTAAAATAGGATACTGTAGACTTTCAAATAATACAGACCTACTGGTAAATTTGTATCTTATCTAAAAAATAGTGTATATGTTAACAGAGTCTTCATTTTTCTCTGGGATTCATCAGAAAAGGCTATGACTTACCTATAACAGTTCCTTGTTCCTTTTACATTTGATGAGAAAGTACCCTTTGCTGGCTGACGTTGTAAGACTGATTTTCAAATTAGAATTCATTAAAATTTGTGTATTATTTGAAGTAGTTTTTGTTGTTTCAGTTCAAACTGGAAATACTTGCAGTATCATGGTTGGTGTGCCACAATAAAGTGTTGCTAGTTTTATGCTTCTGTTTTTTATTTAGTGCCATTTACAGAAACAAGACCTAGAAAAATGGCATTCCAAGAGGAGGAAGATATACCTCATAACATCACATCCATCAATTCTAAGCAAAGGTAAGAATAATTATATATTTTTGGCACCTTTTTAAGTAAGATTGACAAAGCATTCCTACCTACCAAAACCTGCATTATATTACAAAACCCCACTGAGTGCTGCTACAAAATTTGCTTGTTTAAATTTGTAAGTGTACTTTCAACTATTTAACTCATTATTTTAAAGTGAAATTATCATATAATAAGTGGCCATCAACCAGTATCTTTTCTCACATTTAAAATATACTCCATTTTTACTGTCACCTATTGAATCTACTGACTGCTGTGGGTTTTTTCCACTACCTTTTGTTCATGTTTGCCCCTTGTAGCCAAAACTGCTGATGAAACAAATTAACTTTTTTTTGGCTTAGGCCTTAAAAAGACCAGTCTGCTAACAAGACACTGAAGACACTGAAGCCCTTATTTTCAGTAGTACCAATCAGAGACACATTTTAAACTTGCATGTCCCTGTGGAGATTGCAGTGTTGGCACTTCAGAAAAAGTGCAACTAAGATTGCTTATAGGTTGACTGTTTTTATATGTTTTATATGTTGTATGTTTTTATAGGTCAATTGTTAATTTACCAATTTCCTTACTGAAAAATATTTTAGAGACTCCAGGAGTCTTTTGAAGGCCCAAAACAAAATCAGAAATCATGTTACTTGTGATGGTCTGTCAGTTTAGTAACATACCATTTTATTCAGTGAACAGAGCTAAAAGGAGAAATCTCACTGTCCAGAAACCAGGCTACTCTGTTACTCTACTACAAGAAAGGATTAAGTCACTGCAGAAGCAGATATCTGTTTTACAAAATGAAAAAAGACTGCACTGGCTTTAATGAAGGAGATGAAAGAAACCAACAAAAAACTAACAAATCAGCTACATTTGGCTGATAAGAGACTTCAAACTAGTAAATTGACCGTAGAGGTAAAGTACTTTTCATTATGGTGTCTTAAAAAATGTTCAGCTTAATTCTATTGCACTTCTGTAAAATTTTGGTAACACTGATTTTTGTATTTTAATTTATTATAGTAAAAATTATACAAAAACCTCTTAGCATTCTTTCTCTGAGACTCTGAGTCAGTTATTGTGTACAAATGATACTGAGACCTGGTTTATTATTACATGAACCTAATTTATCTTTCTGAAAACAAAGTAATCTTCATGGTGACATTTTATGTGCATTTAAATAAGTGAGGGAAGTTTCACTTTTAGCCTGTGGTCTGCAAACTTTGCTGAAAATCCAGTCAGTCTGCAGGAACTAACACCTATTTCTCTGTGAAGAATAGTCACTGTCTCCTTATGCTCCAAGACAACTGGAGGTTTCCTTCTAAAGAGGGCTTAGACAAGTTCCATATGTATTTTATCCCATCTTTCTCTGTTGAGGTGGAAAGCTAGAGAACAAAATTTATGAAAACAGAGACTAATAAACTATGTGGTGAACAGCCCAAAGATGCCAGCTTTCTTCTCTGCTTCAGTCTTTGTTCCTATTTAATCTTTTTCCATGCTATTACTCCTTTCTGGTTTTCCCCATTCTTATTTATATACGTGTTTTGTGTTAATCTATATGCAGCTCCTCAGCTGGAATTCTTTTCTGTTCATACTATAGTGATTGGTCTGCCCTTTATAGAGCTGAATCAACAAACACTTATGCCGTAATTGTCTCCTGTTGGTCACACACACATCCTGCTTCCAGAATTATAGTGCTACAACAGATGGACTTGCTGGAAGGAGGCAGACATTAAAAAAGAAATCAACTCCCTCCCCCTCAAACTTCTTTGCATTTCTGTCTTTGCACAGAAGGCAGAAGCAGTATCAGGAGCAGCACTTTTCACTTTCTTAGGGCTAGGGAACTGCTAATTTCCAGAGAAAGGAAAACCTCATTTCTGTTACTCATTTTGCATAACTATATGTATGTTATGCAAATTGTTCAAAAAGATTTTCCAAAGTCATTGGAACCAATGAAGATTTGTCTATCTTACAAACAGTGTCATAATATAAAGTTTCATGGACTGTATAAACTTCACAGGGAATTACATGTGTAATTTACCTAAAACATTCTGATTTCTCAGACATGTTCATGATTTGCCCTCCAAGAAGACTACACCTTAGATGTCCATAGGAGAGCAATGTGAGAAATAAAATAGAAAACACCATTATCAGGAAACTGTTTAAAAAAGACAAAGGAAAGGTTGGGGGGTGGGGGGCAAAATTGGTGTAAATGTAAGAGCTACTATAATGTGAAAGACTGTCTAAAATCAAAATAGTGTGGCTTTAAAACCAAACCAGTTTTCTTTCACTCAGTTCTTCTGGAAGGTTTAAAAAAAGGAAAAATGGTCACTGGTCTGTTAAGGAGTGGTGCATTCTAAGCAAAAATAAATAAATGGTATTGCAAGTACTCAAGGAAAAAATCTTTATTAGACATGCACTTTTTTTTCCTTCTCAGCAAACAGTTCAAATTCCCTTTCTTACAACTAATTACTCTTCAGATGCCATACTAGTGCTATCAAGTGGGAAATTTAAAGCAGAGGCTTGGGCTACTTGCCAAGTGAACATTAAGGTGGTAAAGAACCTACACAGTCACTGCAGGGTACACTGATGTTTTAGAGAGAGTACCCTGATTCAGACAGATCAAATTATTGTAAATCACACATTTGTGTGTGGGATTTTTGGTGGTTTTTTGTAAGAAATGGAAGTAAAGTTTTAAGACACTGCAAAAACAATAATTAAAAAAAATAATAATTTTGACTATCAAGAACACTTGTTATTGTTTCTTCTTAATACTTCTGTTACTTTAGATTTTAGAATTTTCTTGCCCCGGTAGAAAGTGAAAAAACAAGGAGACAAACCATGAAAAAATAAAAGGTTGCAACAATCTTTGGATTTAGGAAACTCTTCATTTCAAGAGTGTCAAAATTGCTAATATCCAAAATTAAGCTTCCATAAACCACCATAACCATAATGTTCTGAGTAAACTTAGTGAACTTGTGATCCTGGGCTAAGGTAAGTACAGCAAACTAGCAACTGTAAACGTTAACAGCATGGCTTGGATGAGATGCCATATTGCCTGAATTTATCTAGGAAAATAAATCCTTTAGCGGACAAGGGCAGATGTTTGTGCAGTCAGTCTTTCACTATAATCCCCAAGGAATCTAGAAGATCGACTCTAGATTTAAGATTTAAATGTTCCAGATGTTCATTTTGAGACAGATTTTACAGTTCATGCAACCTAAGGATTGTGTGGCATCTGTTGATTTTCAGAATATAATACATAGTATTGTGTATTTTTCTTGAAGATCTGCACAGACATTTATGTACATGTATATTTGTCTGCTCTTAAGAGTTCAAAATTCTGGACTCAAGTTCTGGTTTTGTTTGGCCTTATAAGTACTTTGCAGTAATGTAGATTTCTGGCTTTGTTTCATTTCTGCAAAAACAATTCCTTGCATTTTTCTAAAAAAAAAATACTGTAAAGTGACTGCACATGTAAGAATCAAGGCTTGCATTCTCTGAAGGTTCGCATTAACACTGAGGCAAGACCATCCATATGGAGGTACAGTAGTTAGATTTTGCTGTGGGTGCATAGAAATGACAGCTAGAACAGATACTTAATGTAGAAGCAATGGTATTTACTATTTTCTTAGTTTCTAAAAGAAGCATTTGAAAGAAGTAATTGGAAAAATCCAGGGGTTTTTTCCTAAGGTTTATTCCTCTGCACCCCTCATCTCTATCATTGACTGCTTATAAAAACTGTGTTTTTATTGCCTACAACACAGTAATTATAATTAGTTTTATGCACTGTAATTCTTGTTGCAAAATACCAGACAAAGTATATTGAATAAGAAGTTAAAATCATAAGCAAGTTAAGTCACTAGTGCTTTGCTTATTCATGTCAAGGCTATTCACAGCTCCACTGCTTAATGGTACCATAGGATGATTTTCATAAGTTCTCCAGTGTTTCTCCGGTTATGTCACAGGAGAAGCTGCATTTCTTAATGGAATGCCATGGGCATTTGCAAAGTGGTTGTGTCTACTTCAGTAGGAAACCTGAATCTCAGCGTAAGAACAAGTCAACCAGTCAAATGCTGACAGATCCTTTGGAGAGACTTGTGTGAAAGCTTAAGTAAATGTGTTTTTTGGGTGCATTCCTGTGGATATATTGTTGCCTAAAATTTAGGAAAAAGCTTTTTGAGGCAACATTAGTATATGTAAAGTAGAAAGCAGTTCTTTAATAAGTATTTTCAAGTACGTGGTGTACGTACACGCGCAGCATATGGGTGTAGGTGACAAGGTGTGTACTATGCATAGGGGTGCTTACTAATTTTATAACACTTCTTAATTACCAAAACTAATGGTCACATCCAATCCAAGAACTGTCCATTCCGGTGCCACCTCACAACCTCCTCCAGACCTGCCCCATGGCATGCCTCCTTGGATT
Organism: Willisornis vidua nigrigula; assembly: GCA_021164005.1. Taxonomy (NCBI): domain Eukaryota; kingdom Metazoa; phylum Chordata; class Aves; order Passeriformes; family Thamnophilidae; genus Willisornis; species Willisornis vidua. The sequence continues at coordinate 19,729,014 of JAJPCS010000033.1, forward strand.
TGAGTCAGGAGTCTCAAGACCCTTTGCTTCTTCACCTTCATCATCTTCACACCACTTTTCCCTTTCTGGAGCTTTTCCAAGCTCCCTAGATCTTCAACTTGTTTGACTAAATAAGTATCTTATTACTCTAGTCCTAGTATATGTGTCCCAAACATGATGTTCTGGCAGCTATCTTGGCCTTAGCACAGAAATTCAGGAATGTAGCACAGAGGTAGAAACTGCTAGTTGCTAAATGTAAGAAACTTATTCAGCTATATAAAAATCTACAAATCTACAAATATATACATATATACAAATATATAAAGTCCTAATGCATCAATATCACTATGTTTTTGCTGAGCTGGGATGGAGCTATTTGCTTTTTAGAAGCCTCTGCACATTTTAGCTGTAACTCACACTACACTTCTCACACTATTTTAAATATGCATCCAAACTTTATTTTAGCTATTTGATTTTTTTATTTCTTTGAATTTTAAGGGAACTTCCCCCCTGAGCTTGTAGTTTGTTTATTTAGTAGATTATCTCAAGCACAGAAAGGTATGAGCATGAAAAGCAGAAAAGTAAAGCGCTAAAGGAACCTTTTTATTCTTTAAAGCTGTGGCTTTCATTACGTATTCTTTTGACTATTTTTGTATTTTTTGACCATAGTATCTGATGACATTTCAGATTTTGGTATTGCATCTGCAAAATCAGCACCACAGCTTCACTCCTCTTATGGTACCCAAACATGAGTAAATTAACCAATTTAGTGTTATTCAATTATACTGAAACAAAGACAGAACTAGATGCATTGTAAATTGTTGACCTTAAGTATTATTTATACAAAGATCCCACTTAGACTCTAGTTTTTCTGAAGAGATTTTTCGTTCTTTAAAGATGTATTGTTATGTAACAATTTTTTGCATGTCTGTGGTTTCCATAAAGTAAATTTTCAGAATAACCATGAAATTATAAACTGAATGCTCTTTGTAATTATCTTGCAATAAGATAAAACTGCTTTTGAAACTTCCTCATTTTTCTTTATTGCAGAAAATGTGTAATTATTTGCACAGATTTTGTGGACTTTCTATATAAATATTTTCCAGTTAGAAATTCTTGTAGACATATCCAATGGTTACCTATCAAAATACTTGACACATCTCTTGGGTTTGTGTTTTTGACTGCTTGTACATGGAAATACTCCAGAGCATTTGTGCATTTTTTACTAAGTTCATAAAAGAGCTTCTGCATTTAGTGTCATCTTTTCTTATATGAAGTGTTGAGTTTTTTTGTCCTCTAGTATGATGAAAAGATAATTCTATTTTGTACATAAGATAGGACTAATCATACCCACAGAACATCTGAGTGATAAATTTTTATAAAAAATTCTATAATTTATAAAATTGGGAAGTCTAAGTTAATGATAAATAGTTATTTTTGCAAATAAAATTTGCAAGAAATTTCTGCTACATCAGTATTATATGCAGGAAATCTTGCTTTCATATATACAAGTATTTTTTTTTAAAAAGTAAAAACAGCAATGCTGTAATGGCCTTACATTTTAATAGCTAAGAAAAGATCTAATAAGATTTCAGATTATGTCTGCTCTGTTAAACGATGGCCCTTGCCATTCTTACAGGGCACACCTAAGTCTGGAACTTCTTACTTTCGTCTGTCTTAAAAATAGAAACCCTTTATACACACCATTTTAAACACTTTTGCCAAACTTGGTGCAAAATCGTTTCTGCAGCTGTTCACTTACGGCACAAATTCTAATGAAACAATCAAAGAATTCTGTGAAGCAGTTTAGGAAATTCTGTTCCCAAAAATGTCCAGAGAATCATGATTTCTCTTCCCTTCCCTTCTGTAGGAGGATATAGATAATCTTTTCCTGACTGCTTTTAATAAGATCAGTTTAGGTTAATTTGGGGGAACTGTAATCTTTGAGCATAATATTCAAAAAGAAGTAATGAAAGTTTCTCAAAAATATTTAAAAATCAAACCAGCAAATTTTCTATTCTACTTTTTCTTAAAAGGCAGAAATGAAAAGGTAAACCAGAAGGGATAAATGTATGATAAAGAAGGATAAAATGCCTGACCTTTCCAGAGTTTGCAAATGCAATCTAAGGTAGCAGAGGCTTGTCTAATAATTGAACTAAACTATGTGTCAGCATTAGGCTGAAGTCTTCAGAAAATCTGATTGAGTGTAAATTCTGTTTTTTACTGCTAAGATCAACACTGCTACTACCCTTGTGTATATGTGCCTTGAAGAGACCTGTTTGCAGGTACAGTAGATAATTAAAAGCTGAAAACACACCCTCAAACTATGTGTTCGTGAAAGAAAGACTCACCGCGTTGTTCCTGGCCTGAGCAGCGACGTGATTCTATGATTCTGCAATTCTATGATTATCCATAGATAGGAAAAATTGTCTGTAATGTACTTCAAACTTTAATTTTTTAGAATTTAAGTTCAATTTCTGGGCCCTACTTGTAATTTTTGAAGGCTTTGAATCAACAATAATGAGAAGATTAGGTTCTTCTCTGTTGTAGTTTTATTAAAGCTTTGCTGAGCCTAATAAATAAAAAATCAAGCTGTGCAGTCACTCTTATAAAGGCTGGAAACAGAGATAGAAAATGCCTTGTGACTCCCTGAGACTTGAATTCACTCCTTTCAAGTCCTACTCCGAAATTCAGCCTGGAATGAAACACAGCCAGCTAGTTAAATATGTTTGTTCAGACTTTTGGTTACTAAATGAGGAAATCTCTATGAAATAGTTCCTCTAACCACTGATTGCTGCTGAAGTTGACTTGCAAATAAAATAAGGAATTGCGAAGGGTAAACATGAAAGTAAATTACCTTTTAAAATGCCTCTACTCCAAATTTTTTAAAATTATTTTTATATTTTGCTGCATTGAATGCTTACAGCCTCCCGAACTCAGTTTCATTAACAGAACTGCACTGTAAAATACATTTATTGTGAAATTTGCCGTTATTATGAAACAACAATAAAGCAAAGTAGCTTTTGCATTTATATTGATCTCTGAAGAAAAATTACAATAGACCTGTTGCATTATTGATGAACAGCATTCAAAGCACATTGCATGTAGGAAATGAGTCTCATTCATAAATTAAAGAGAACAGTTGGCATGAAACAGAACTGTGAGACTTATACTCCTGTGAAAATGAAATAACTTAGAGACAGGTAAGTTCTAGAAAAATATATTACAAAAAGCATTTTGGAGACTACATGAACTTCAGACAACATACTTACAATCAGTGCAATTTATATTGCCTTATCATTTAAAATCCTAAAAGGTATTCTTCTATATTAGAAGAAAGAATTAGCATGTATCAAAAGAATTAGCATGCTCTTGTCATGTTACAAGCAGAGGTAGTACACATATCTGCAAGCATATATAATGTGTTTATATCTAATACTCAATATAGTAATAGAACATATATAAAGAATATACAACATACTTGTACATATATTGAAATAAATCCTGGATGATACTATCCTGAAATTTTTACATTATCAATTTCCTGTGATATGTAGCTTATTTTTTTTCACCTTCTGTGTGATTTGATCTAATTTCTCTTGAGCATTATTATTAGGAAAAAAAATCACCATTCAAAACTAAACTCAATTTGCATTTTTCCCCACAAAATTTCCTGAATATGATACAATTTGAGACCTGGAAAAGTTCAACAAATACTATAATAATAGGATTTTGTTTTGTGCTCACAGGAACATCTTGTGAATTCACAGGAACATCTTGAATTCACTGTCATCTGCCCATTAGGTAAAGTTAAGCATAAAGCTGGACTGGATTCTTGAACCTCCTCCACTATGTAAAGTTCTATAGGTAAAATATAGTTTTGCCAGAGAATATTTATTCACCATCAAATTGCATTCAAAGAAAGTTCATTGATTTAAGAATAATTATTCATGTGTTGGCAAGAGATTACATTTCAGCTCTAGCAGTCCAGTTTTCTCTAATAGATCGTCACAGTAAACCAGTTTGGGTTGCAATTGCCTTCATGCTGGATTTTTTACCTAACAGTCCCTCTTTTCTCTCTTTCCCAGCCAAAATAAATGTTTTCCTGATCATGTTCTTATGAAAAGATTTCAAGGCTCACAAGAAATTGGGGAGATAATTTTGTATTGCTTCATACTGTGAACATTAAGTGCATTGATTCCCCTCCACTCTCCCTTTTACCCTGTTTCTCTTTCCTTTGCTCCTTCCTAATTTGTTAAATAAATTTTCCTCATTGTGAAGATGGAGAACATAAGATTCATGGAAGAGAGTACTCAGTATGGTTAGCAAGGTAGGTGCATGTACTCGGAGCATTGGTAAAAGGCAGTTCTTTATTTGAGGAATTGGATTTTCTAAGAAGTTAGATGAGCAGGGTCATGGGATTGCAAAAATGGTTCTGTGACCTGAAAGTATCAGAAGTTTTAGAAGCACATACACTGATTTTTGTTGTGTGCCCCTGTACAATGGCCATTGCTTATTGAAATTTAAATAGGAAATAAAATTCTGAAAATTATCTTCGTCACACTTGGTATTACTTAGTATTTGGATTGGAGCTAAGCACTGCTACATGGAACACAGTCTAGACTCAATATCTCAATTCATGCCTTAAGGTTAAATTGGTGCATATAAGTACCACTTAATCATTTTCACTAGCTCAGAGTCTCACATACCATGAAATTAATTTTTCAGTTGATCCCTCACATGAATGATAACATTATTTTTTTCCCCAAGATAATGTTTTACACCTTTCATACATATTCTATCTGGATATACTGTGAAATAAATGGCAGTCTTTTTGCAGTTTATTTTAGAGCTAAAATCTTTCAATCATTTTTTAAAAATTAGTGGCAATCTAAAAAATCCAAGCCAGTGCAAGAGGGTATCTTTAATCATTCACAACTAGTCTAAGCTTTCAATCATCTGCCAGAGTCTGATTGAAAAGTATAGATCATTATGACCTCACAGTGTTTTTAATGAGGAAATCATTACATCATAATGAAAACCAATACATTGCTCAAGTTCATGTTGAGTGAAGCTGAATGGCTGTCTCATGGGAACTAGGGACTCTGAAGAAAAACGAGAGTCCTAGTAGGTAATAAGCTGACTATGAACTCCCGTTGCCATTGTGAAAAACACTGGTACAGTCCTTGAATATATAAACTGGAATCTATACAATAGGAGCAGAGAGAATATGTTTTCTTTCGTTTGGCATGATTTGACTGCTCCTAGAATAATCTGTGTAGTTCTGACATGCAGAATCGAGAAAAAAATTAAATGAAGTAAAAAACATTTTAAGACTTATGAGAAGGATTTGAAAATACAGCATTCCAGAGAACAACGTGAGATTTTCAGAGAGGAGATTAACAGTTAACTCAAGTTTAACTATCTAAGAAAAAGAAATTTTCTTTCAGAGTCTGCAGTCTAGCAAAGATTAAAAATTATCCAAGGACTCAAATAAGATAGAATCATACCAGATATGAGATCTGTAATTTTTATGTGACTGTAATTGGCCATTGCCAGTTGGAGTCAGTGGACAATTAATCTAAAAGAGAAGAGTTAGAGAAATCAGCTGTTTGTGGTTAGCAATAGGCAGAGACTTTCTTAAGGAAATAAAATGTCTGTTCTGTAGGAAGCATGGAAACATGACAGGAAGAGAGAAGATGTGTTGAGTGGCATGAGCTGAATTAATGAGAAATATAAAAAGGAAGGTATGTTCTCAACTTCAGTAACACTGTCCATTTATCCAAAGAACTGATGGAAGTAATGTATGTACTTTGTAGAGCTCAGCTGGGCAACAGTATTTTTGTAATGAATGCCAAAATGAGTTTAGTAGTGCTGTGGAAAAAAAGATATAAACATGGATGATAAATTTAAGATATGTCAAACCACTGTTTTAGAAGGATGTACCTTAAGCCAAGAAGGAGTGTTATAATGACGTTCAAACAGGTTATGAGGAAGAGAAATTCTGAGGCAGGGGAAGAAGACATCACAACTCGAGACATACATATACAGTCATGGCGCGGGGTAAATAGATACTGTAACAAAGGAAGTAACCCAAAGGAAATGCATATTCCACAGTGTGCAACAGAAACATTTCAAGAGAACTAGTCTTGAGCAGAGGATATGCACAGAAGGAAAAATAGCTGCCATGGGGTAATGTATAGAGAATTTAGGATTGCATTAGTCCTGTACAACCCTTTAACATTGCTGATTGCAGAGCTGAGAGAAGACTAAACCTCTGTAGTTTAGGTAATATGTAACTTGGCAAGGAATAGTCAGAAAAGGAAAAGATAAATTATGATTTTTGTTTCACAAGTTCTTTCATATTCTACTTGTAGGTTTGAACATAAAAAAACAGTTTTACAGTGAGGTAGTAATTACATTTTTAAAGGAAAAACTTTGTAATTTTTTTTTTTAGGCAAAATCTTGATAAAAGAGTGAAGCAGAGATATTTTGTCAAAGGCTTGGCTTCAAAAGAATAAAAATACTTATTTTTCCAAGTATTGTTTGCAACATAAACTTTGGCAGAAAAAAAGAAAACTAAATTTGCTATAAGAAAAAGGAGGAAAAGTCATTCTAGTAGAACATAATTTTAATTAAAAATCTGCATATACTTAAAGATACAAATTTTACAAATGCTGTTGGCAAAGTTAGATAATCACAAGGAAAACTAAGCAGTAGGAGACATGAATTTCAGTTGTTTCTTTAGGGAACTCTTTATTGAGGACTGAAACTACAGGTAGTATATGATTTACAGTCTCAAGACTTCTACTTTGAGTAGTTACTCTGAAAAAGATACAATCATGTTTTCAATGAACGCAATTTTGATAAAAAGGCATTATATATAGCTTAGAGTGTATTTTATTGAAGTCTGCTATCACAGATGTTATTGTGTACAGTTCAAAGCATACTTTCATTTTCTTTTAAATTCCTACAAAGATTGTGAGCATTGCTTTGTCCTGTGTTTTTATTTCTCTTTCAGGAATCATAAAATTTTAATCTCATTTCTATTATTCAGCTGCTGGTTTGTGATATTCTTGAGGCTCCACATAAATAGGAGTTAAAAACTTCTTTATATGTACAAATGAGTATTTTCCTGTTTGCATATACTCAGATGTGTATCTCTATACTTGTCTTTACACTAGCAGTTTTTGTAGTAGACATCCTATTTACAGTATTAATTTTATATATGTCAGATCCTCAAGGGCCATGATTTTTGCCAGATGAAGCACTTCTGATTTTGAGTCTGATGAAATACAGCGCTGTTATTGATCTGTGCATGACACAGCCAGTCTCTCTGCTGGCAGAGTGTAGCAACATTTATCCAGGAATTTGTGAAATGTCACTTGGATCATGTTCATAAGGTAAACTGTGTGAAAAACAGAATCAAAGCTGAGAATCCATTAGGAATTGGACGTGACTCTTATTTCTTCGTCCTATCTTCTAGGTCAGCCAAGTGGTATTTGTTAAAACAATTGCCTATGTTTTCTGTTAGATGTTGAAGAAAGTAAGATTATCACTAGGAACACCCTGTACAGTGTAATCATACTGCTGGTTTTCTCAGGTTGTAAAATCACTGGGGAGAACAAGACTTTAAGTCAGTGAAAGTGATCTAAGCATTGCAAGTCTATACTTTTTGTTTTGTTTGTAGCACAGTGATGATTCCTGTACAGCTGCAAGCAGGAAACTCTGCTTGGATTTTGCTCAAGAATTTTAACTTTTATTGCTTCCCTTTGCATGCAGAGATGCTCCCGTTTGTCATTAAGATCTCATTAAGCAACAGTGGTCAGAAAGGGTGTGTGACTGTTTCTACAAATAAAACTGTCAAAATACTGATAATTACATGTTTTGTTTAGGGTTGATAAAGGCTGCACATTTTTGCTAGTATCAACAATGTGTCATGTGAAAAAATACTGAAAGCTAAGATATGTATTACAAAAGTAAACTTCCACAAACTATTTATCTATCTGTAAAGGTTTAAATGTCACTTTGAAACATTAAATATTTCAATTTGAAACATTAAAATATTTTTAAAGTATCAGCATATTTGATTTAGAAATGAATTATTAATTAAGAAGAAGCAGGTTTTATTGAAGTGAAAGTTTTGAGTTTGGCTGTATTGGGATTTTTTTTCCAAATATAACAAGGATTTTCTTTTATTTTGCTAAGATAATTTCTGTAGTTTGAATCCCATAAGACAAAAGCAATATTTAATTGAAATATCAGTTTTGAATTACTATTGAAATGTTCTTGCTCTCTACTTTTTCAAATGTTTTTTTCCAATGTTTGTACATAAAAACACAGTAAACCCCGAGGGGAATAGTTGTTGTTGGACATGAAAAAATATCTGCACATATGATGCATTTATTTTTAAATGTTATCCCTCCCTATACAAGACTAATATATACAAGATGCAAACTCAATAAGGTGTAGAAAAAGTCATAATTTTACTTCATTGAATTTTGGGTTGGCTGGGTTTTGTTTTGATTTGTTTTTAAAGAGGTTTTTGTCTTGTGGATATGCGTGTTTAATTTGCAAAGATGCACAGGCTGAGCAAATACCAGTGTCTGTTTCTTAGAACACAAAGATGGTACTTCATAGTATGAAGGCCACAGCTTGTGAAACTACTGTTCTTCATAGCAGAGCCATTGTCAGCTTGTCAGGCACTATTTCTTACAGAGGACATTTATTGTGCTACTTAGCAGTCTCAACGCACTTTGTGCAATATTGTATCCTGGTTTGGGTGCCACACACCCAAAATAAATGTATGGAAAGAAAGGAACAAGAATTTTAGTAAGTTTTGAACATATAAACTGTGAGAAAAGATTGAATGTCTATAGTTAATGAGATCTATAAAATAACAGATTAGTGGTCCAGACTGAAGGAGTGTAGCACCCAGCTTCCCATCATAAAAGGTTATTTAAAACAGCTAGTGGTTAGTTTGAGCTTCCGTTTCCTTTAAGGAGAATTTATTTAATTTTGCAAGAAAGACTATGTATATATATGGAGAATTTTCTCTCTGAAAGAAGAATTGCAGAAGGCTGCCAGGAGAATCTTCTCTGTAGTTAAACCAAAATTTTCAGGAATAGTCTTCTTAATACTGTTTTGCACATGTGCTACATTGAATTACTCTTGAATTCATTGCATTTCTCTTTTAGCAATTAATATTTTTTTTGCCCTTATTCTCAAATGGAAAGTCTTTTTTAAAAATAACCAGCACAGGAAAGATATCTTAATACTGAAGAGTTTGAACCACAGAGCTAGCAGCTAGTCCTTAGAAACTTCTACTGCTTGGACACAAAATTCACCTTTTCCTCCAAGCAGCTTATTTGGTTTCTAGTAAGGTTTATTAGTGACTTCAGAAAGAAGGACCGTAACAATAGGTCCCACATCTTCAAGGAGCAATGTCAGAAAAAAGCATATGCTAGAGTTCTTCTGAACTCCTCCAGACTTCAGAAGAGGATTCTTCATCACCAGTGCAGCGCTGTTAGGTCTTCTGCAAGGCACCACTTTGCTTTTTGACCCTTTTTTCTTACCCGTCCAACACCAAGACATCTTTGTAGCTTTTTTTTTCTTTCATCTTTCTAGGCATAAAGGAATAGGAGTCAAGAGCTAAGGCATCTTTAACAACATTAGAAAAGGAAAGTGTTACAGCTAAGACTACTTCTGAGACAGGGAACTACACCTGAGATTTCTTTTAAAAAATATTTGTCTACAGCATTCCCTCCTTGGGATTGTCCTGATTTTTCTCTGCTTTAGATCCCTCATTGTTGCAGACAATGAGTGCTGGTTCACGGAATTCTATGGCCTACTGATGTACTGTCCTTGGTAACCTAAGGGAAGAGTTTTTTGGATTTGACACCATGTTCATTACCCTGAAGTGCCTGAACCTCACGGACTCAGCTGTTGCTAGAGGAGGTAGAAGAACGTGCCTTCTTGATAACGCTTTGCACAGTCTGATTTGCTTTCCTAAAAGCTTACTTGGGAATTAATAAAGTAATCATTAATTGTTTCTATACCTTGTGTCATATTCAGTTTATTTTGCATCACTCTATGCTACTTTTGATGCCTACTGTGCCAAGAGCTTCAGTTCCTTTCTTAGTAGAGACTGTATGACTAGCCATAGCATCTCACAAGATTCACAGGCCCTGGAAAAGGATTTGCTTTTTGGTGGCTGAACTATCCACAGTTTTGAGTTTATCTGTAGATTCAAATTTGGTCCTGTGGTACTTAGGGTATTGTGTACACCAAAAAGAAATGTGGGATTTTGTCTATACTCTTGGTGAAGCAAGCAGAAGAGAATGAGGAAAGTACTAAAGGACAGCGACTGTAGGTCTAGTTCAAGTTGGGATGTAGAATTGCAGGGATAGGCACAAATGTAGTGTTGTCCTCAAACTGTTCATGTATGTGAAAATAACTGATTGCCCAAGTAAGTCATCATATTAATGATAATCATGATAAAGGTAAAGTATATTTGACTTTATACATTGACTGAAAACGTGGCTTTTTCTTGTGATGGTCTCTTCAGATATTTAATAAGTCATGTAAGGAGTATTTTACCCTAAACTGTTCATTTATGTCTGTAATTTTAGCAAGGGTTCCAATGATAACATAAATTACAAATTAAAGATAAGACTGTGGGGGTTCATTTACAAGAATCCAGGGATGAATTACCACCTTAATTTATATGCACTACCTCGTAGTGGTAATTTTTACATGCAGTTCATTATTTTGAAAAATATTCCTGTCTTTGCATCCTTCTCACAATGTCTGTCATCAGATTTCTCATGCCTCTCAGAAATAGCTAGCAATATGTTTTCATTTTCTTATATAGAAATGCAAGTGATAAATAAATATTTCTACAATATCACCTTTATGTGACTTGGAAAATTACAGGTGCTTAACATTTTTTGTCCAACTCTTTGTAGTTTATTTCTATGTGTTTTCTGCTCTATGAGAACATAGAACTTTTCTATTACCTATATTTGTTAATGCAGTTCTTATTTAATTTTTTTTTTCTCCTACACAGCTGTCTACACTGAAAAAACCCAAAACATTCTGAGGACATTTTTTCAGCTTCTGTTGATATCTGAAGGACTTACAAATGAGATTCTTAAATAATTGTATAGAACCAAGCATAAAGTTATCTTCATACATTTTATTCCTTGAATATTGCAAGCAACTTCAGAGAATAGATATATATAATCTACATTTTAGTAACTTATGTCTTAAAGCATATTACTTCCTCAAAGTCAGTTGAAACAGAACGGTCTTTTACAGTTGAAAATCTGAGCTTTAAGCAAAGGAAAACAATATATAAAGAGGAGTATGAGGGATGGAACTGGTTTTCCCTACACAGATTTTGTACCCACTTATGTTTGAGATGCAGAAATATTTCAATTGAAAATGGTTCACTCTCTAAAACAGATGGAAATGAGGAGAGGTTAAATTAATATTTCACCATTTTTTCAACTGTTTTGTTTCTTTTTTTGTTTATAGATTCTCCTAAAACTAACTTCAATTTTTAAAGATATAAAGCTGTATGCTCTGGAACTAAGTGGGTAAATCAAAAGAAAGTTTAAAAACAGTCTTTAAAATAGCATTTTCATTTTGGTTTCTCTCTATTTTATGTGAGTTATACAGAAAACAGATGGAAGCATTATTAATTTTTTCCCCCAATGAGTTTTAGTGCAGCATATTTGTATGTGTTATCTGAAACATATGAATACTTAGTATTGCTGCTGTTAAATTCGTAATGAGTTGTAGGGATTGTGCAATTCCCTGACTGGCTCTCATGCAAGTAGTTCATTTGCAGTGCTTAGATGTGTTAAGATTAAGCAGGGGGAATATGGCAAGCACTATCCCTGACCCTAGATGAAAAATTCAAATTTCTAGCTTTATCCTGACTCTCGTGTTTGGTGTAAATCAGATAAATACTGTGCAGTCCTGAAAAAGATTGCAGTAAAACCTGATCCTAACGACAAAAGATTGCATAGATTCCATGTCTCATGTTGACAATTCCCTACTAAGTACAAAGCCATAGAAATCTTGGGGCAAGTTTCACACAGCAGAGATCTTTGCTTGTATATAGCATCAGTCAATGTGCACAGGCATGTAACATGTTGGAATACCCAAGGTAACTAGTATTTATTTGAATTGCAATGGTGGATACATGAAAACATTGGATTTGGACTTCAGCCACATCTCCACTCTCTTGCTGTAAAGATGAGATATTTTTGGATGGGACAAAGGTGTTGTGGAATGTCTCTGGTTATATTGTCATTTTTAATTTAGTAAAACATTTTAATGTACTCTGTTTGGCCTGGTAGGTATTAATACATCAAATAAATTAAACTAAATATGTAAGATACAGTATAACATAATACTGAATATTTTTATTTTTATGAAATACTAATTTTTTAAGTTCTTTAATTTTTATCTGGAAATGTTAAGGCCTTATGAGCAATGTTCTGCACATCTGTATATTCTGGCAGTTTGCATCTGTGTATTGGAAACTCAATCACTGCAAAAATTAAATCACAAAGTTGTGACCATATAATTGATCATAATGAAACTGCTTATATAAGTGATATTAAATAAATAGTTAGTAGTCCTTGTATTCCTTTGAAATTTGCAAGGACAGATGGAGTGCTGCATCTGCTTTAGTATGAAAGCAAGATAGTGTTCTTAATATGTACCGAAATTAGGCATGGGATATGGCAATGTTTACTTGTACAGAGACATGACATTAAAGTGATAGAAAATGAAGGCTAAAATAGAGTTGCTGCAGGTCAAAACCTTTACCTTTGAATTGGCATAATCATTATAGAGATGACATGTTTCGGAAACATTTTCATCATCTTAAAAACTATTACTTATGTTATTACTAAGTTTTTTTCTTATTTTCTATAGTTCATTTGAAAAATCGTTGGTTACACAATGCACAGTTCTGTACTCGGACTTGTCTTTTGTTTAGAGGAGAAGGGGATTTCTTGGAGGATTCGGCCTCAAATATATTACTCCAATTCATTTACACATGAGTGTTATGAGTTTCTCTAGAACAGATTTATATATTGTGGTCTTGATCTATGTGATATTATTGTTATACACAAAAAGAGAAAAACAAAATTTAAAAGGATCTATCTTGACTGATTTTATTGATTTCCTTCTTTTTATTATTTCATAAGTTGCTGTAGCCAGATGTTGCAATACTAGGCTTTTATACATTGCAGAATAAATTTAGCTGTAAAGTAACTATAAAATAACTGAATTAAAATTACAAATAAAACCTCTGTTTATGAAGTGCTATACAGTAAATAGCCCTTTATAAAAGATGATTGATCAGTACTAGCCCATGGTTAAGAAGACACTCAGAGCCTTTGACACGAGTCTTTGTTACTGATTACAACTATTTTCTCAATAATAGCTGAATTCATAATTTGTATGTGGTAATTTGTATGTGAAAGGGCCATTCTGTAGAGATAACAGCAATGTAAACATTGCTTTTATAAAGCAGATGAACTGCAATTCTGTTACCATTATCAACAGAACAAATGTTTTGCTTTTGTAAAATACTTGAGATGAGAAATATACCTCTTATCTGCAGGCTGATGTCTGTATTTCTCTTCTGGGAACTAATTTAAACACTTCATGAGAGATTGACATTTTCAGTGCCTTAAACATCCTTAAAAGCTGGTTTGTTCATTACGAACTGTATTTAGTATGACCTCATAATAATATAGCACACCTCAAGTATCATGCTTGTCTTTACTATGTGCTTTGGAGCTGTGTTCATTTATACCAGACAACTGCACTTCAAGGAAAGTTGTGGGGTTTTTTTGTTTTGTTTTGGTCTGGTTTTTTGTTAGCTATTAGCAGTAATTAGGAAGATTCACTTCAGTAAGATGTCAACATATTATTTTAAAAAGTTGAATGTCAGTGGCTTTAAAAGAGGATAGTTTTCCCTGACACATAGGTATGGCATGTGAAACATGAAATGTTAATTTAACTTTTCTGCTTATTATTCATGCACAGTATTATTTTGTCATTCAGATAGTACACTGACAGAGTGCAAAGGGTGTTAAAATAGTGCTGCTAGAATAAAAAGAGGATTAATCTACCATTGGCCAATTAGCCAAAGAGTACTTAATGGTCTCTAAAGGCTACTGAAGTCTAACAACTAGCTAAAGCACTGGCAAAAAGTCCTCTATATTACCTTCATTTATTTGACATTTTCTGAAATAGTCAGCTGCTGAACTGCATTTGGCTGAAAAAAAATTACAACTAAGTGATGCAATAGATTTTACTAAAGTTTCAGGAGAGTAAATGACAAATAAGTTCTACATTTTAGAAGCTTGTCTTGCTTTGGCAGGGGGGTCTTTGGTTCAATTTAGGGATAGGATATTAAATCACCAAAGACTTCTGTTTGATATTTTGTCTTCGTGTCTAGAATACTAAAGTAATCAACCACTTACAGCATTTGCAACAGAGGAACTTTGAGGATTTAGAGTTATTTACATTTAGTCTATATGATCACATTAAGTATGCAGCACAGTTGGCTTTTTAGTCTGGTACGTATCTTTTCATATTTTCAGATTGCTACATACCATTGATATTAATCATTAGCTTCTTTTTTTTTCCTGTGACCCATTAGGCAAAGGAAGGTTTTGAGAACAGTAAAGTCCAAGTTTAGTGGGGTTGACACAATAAATTTTTCTTTGATATTGTAACTATGTCTATCATTATGTCGTGATAACATTTGATAGAGAAGATAAAATCATAAATACCTAACTGTGCCTTCAACACAAATGCAAATATGATTTGAAAAGTTCTTTCTAGTTTTATGTGTATAGCAACTACCACATATTTTTATGTTTTTCATGATCAAGCTAAAATTGTAAGAAAACAGTTTTAAGTTTTCTGCCTCTTTAAAACCTTCATAGAAGCCATGTTAATTTTTAAAAGGAATTCATTATAGGGTTATTACCTACTATAGCAAGGTTTCCCAGAGAAAAGGAAAACCGGTGTGTTAACTTTCACTTTCTTACAGACGTTGCAATGTTTTAATCTGCCATGATTTTAGGATAGGAAGCTTCATAACAAACAGAATTTTTATACATCTGCGTGTATTAGCCATATTTCAATTACAAAATGAGTAGTAAATTCTGTCATTGTCTAAAAAGGGTTTCAAGAGTACCTGATTTACATCCTGTTTTATAATTTTACCTAGAAATATTTTCCATATGGTGTATTTTGCACATATAAATGTGTGGGGTCATCTTACAGCGGTGGCAGTGCAGTATCAGCCATGACCAACAGAAATGTCATTTTCACACATGTCAGTTTCAGTAGGAGGGTGACTGCTGTACACTGAGCTCAAAGGCCCTCACAGTATGGTTGTGATGCCAAGGAGAATAAGCTGTTCCAGGAACTTCCTATGTTCATCCACTGGGTCTTCCACATAGCTGTCTTTCTGAGCAGAGGGTTTATGGCAAAAAGCCTTGCTGAGTCACTGGAAGTTTGACCCTGAGTGCATAGCAACTGAGTTTTTATCACTTACTCCTTTGTGAACAGCAGAGCAGTGTCATGGATATACCAGGAGCAAGGAGATTAAGATAGATGGATGGTAAAATATTGAACCCATAAACATCTGTTAAGCCAAAACACTTTGGAGGATGTGCAGGAGGCAAGGGCTGCTACTTTGTAGAGGAACAGCGATAGCCTGCCTTTATCAACATCTGGTCTAGCTGGTGCTTAAGATTCTACCTCTCATCCCTGTGACCTCTTCCCCTGGAGTAAATTCTTTTTACTCTGTCACTCAGGATTTGCATGCATGGTAGCACACACACAAAACTTCTGCTGTGTCTAAAGAAAAAAAAATAACAAAAGACTTGACCTAAAACATAGCAAGTGGTGAGGAACAGCAGGGTGATGAACTTACTTCTTAAGTAAGTAAATGCCGGGAATATCTTTTAGGCATGAATATCTTGCTAGGGCAGGGGGGCTGGTTTCGCATCCCAGATAGATGTATATACAACTGTCACATAGCCGTTCAATATATTGCAAAAAGAAGAGTAATGCAGTAAAATTATCAGTGCTGTAGCACATTTACATTGTATACAGAAGTACTAAGAGGCAGTCCTCTTGATATCTCTCATTGCAATTGCATGTCTATCTGCTTTTGCAAGTTGTGGGTCTTTGTGTTGTACATATAATACTTTCACTTCACCGCTGTAGTTCTGGTATGGTTTCTGAGTTTATGTAGATTCTTACTTTAAATTCTTTTTTTCTGCCTCCTTAAGTAAAATCTACAACCAGGTGTCCTCTTTAGCACCTGTCCCATGTAGGCCTTTTCTTTTTCAATATATTTACTAAAATTTTTGACAATGTGGCCAGTGCAATCATGACATTTTAGAACTGATGTGTATTGTCAGCAGCAGTAGCCTAAGAAACAGAGTCACAAGCTGTCTTGGGCAGATATGGGGGCATTTCTAGTTTTAAACAGAGATATTGATCTAGCTAAGATTTTTTTTCTTGCTTTTCTTTTTATGAATAATTTATTATAGAGTCACTGATTCATGAAATTCTGCATGTAGAAATATTGGTTGTACTAGACAAATTAACATAATCCTTATATTTTTCTATACTATGTCTTTCTGTGCAACTAGTGTCTTTGCTTATTGAAGTAGCCTTCTTTGTCCCTTAATCTGAGAATGTATTAATTATGGAAATATCAGATTAAGGAATAGTCAAAGAGAAAATACATTAACACTATTTATTTCTTGTTCGATAATGGCAGCAGACTCGGAAGAGAATGACAAGATTAACCCCTTTACTGAGCAATACTTACCTGAGATACATATTTAAAATGCCCATTGACTTTAATAAGTGCACTGAATTAATGTGAAATAAATACTGTTAGAGTTTTAACTTTAAATACAGGATGCAGTTTCTCACACTCATATTTTTAAGCTAATGCCAAATCTACAAGCATTCTTTTGTCATTTTTAGTAGGAATAAATATGGCTATAAGTAGTTTTATTTGGATATATGTGATCTTCAGATTATTCAACATGGGAGTACATACATATAGAAACATGTATATGAAAAGGTTTTTTGTAATATCATCAAAGAGTATAAAATGTAATTTTTAGTTAAATAATGAACTGGTTGGAAATAGAATACTGTGTTTAACTTTGTTTTACCTTTTTTTTTTTTTTAACCACCATATAATCAGGCACACATTTAGTCATTTCAAGCTGTCATATCTTCTCTGATTTCTGATCGGAATTCTTCACAAAGGAAGTGCTCTTTTTTGTACTTGGATATATTTTAATACTATTTTGTACAATTGTTCCATATGTTAAACTACAGTAATACAGTCTTACTTGGAATAATAAGATAATACTGTAGTTACCCTTTTAAGGAGCAGAGAGTTGTTAGGCCATTGTTGGCTTCCAGCTGACTGCAGTTTTGTGAAAGTTAACCACTAGCATGGAGGTTATTTCAGTTCCCTTTTTTGTAGAACAACATTCAATATTATTTAAATTAAAACAACTATTTAAAACATTAGCCTTATAAGGAGTTGCGTGAAATATATTGGTACAAAGATTGAATAAGTCTTGATGATTTTCAGTCAAGTGCAACAAGACTGAGAGTTTGTTTTCATGATATTTATTTGAACTAAATCCCTAACAAGGCTTGCCTGCTAATTGGACTTAGTATTTATGTTGCTAAATGAGAAGCATTTTGGCTGCAGTATAGGGTGGTAAGACCTACCCAGTGGAATAAACAACTAACATCTGTTATCCTGTCCTGCTCCAGCTTGTCTTTTACCACTTAAGTACTTCAGCCCTACAGTCAAGGTTATGGAATATGTGGTTCTCTGGCTGTGGTGCATGTATATGAAAGGGATGAAATAACACATGAGTAAAGACCAGCCAACCAGAAGATCTTTAGTGCAGCTGGTCCACTTTGCTTTAACCTCTACAAACCCTGCAAATATCGAAATAAAAGGCAAGAGTGTATATTTTATAGCAGTTGTCAACACAGCAATTCAAGTGAGCTTATAGTGGTCACCATTAAAACAGATTTGACTTCACCACCTTTAATACACACTGGTGTCTGAGACACCCTGGTATTTCTTCAAGTCCTGTGTAGAAATAAGTGCTGAATCCCAGAAAGGCTCTAGGTAAACAGACTTCAACAGTAACTACAGTTACAGTTTGTATGATGATTTTTGCTTGTCAAGGCTAAAACGATGATGTCTTCAGTCAAAATTGAATTATTTTGCCTTTAAAAAAGAAATTCTTGGTTTTCGTGTTAGTTGACTTATTTTTCCTGCTGATCATGATCTTTATCTGTACTGGAGAATTCAACCTACAGCTATGCAATATAATTACAGGTAATATATATTGTTTCATTCCTCTTGATTTCTGAACTAGAGAAGCAGCTCGTATGATCGATCAGAAATATTTTTAGGATGAAACTGATTGTTTTTTCTCTTTGTAAAACAGGTGTTGACCTCCAACCTGGCCAAGTGGCAACAGGAGAAGGAAGATTTACAAAGAAAATTAAAGTTGAGAGAACATCTGTCTCAAACTGCTGGCAAGAGTGAAGCCACACCAGTTCCTTCAAAGAACATTGATTTAGAGGTGAAACAGCTGCAGTGCAAACTAAAGGTGACAGAACAGATTATCTAGCACTGAGAATAATTTGTATGAACAGTAGTTCATAACTGGGTCAAGCACGCATACGTGTACTCACATTCACCTATCATTTATGTATCTTAGCCAATGATTAGCAACTTAGGAGTTAGATTGCCTTTGATGGTAAGCAGAAATGTACTCATAGGCAGGAGAACTAAAAGTTGCAATTAAAACAATTTTTGCAGATCAAATAGGCCAGACAAGGCATCTTGCTGGGTTTTCACACAATGATTAAATACATCTTGTTGTGAGGTGCTGTGGAATTACTTCAATGAGTATTGTGTTGATTCTTTTCTTCCTTTAAGAAAGACAAACATAACTGAGCTCTGTGAAGGGGGAGCAAAGGATTTGAGCTAATGGGACGTCTTCTGTTACAGGGTTATACTACCTGTATATCACTGTTGGTTTTGTCTTCAAAGAAACATTTATTGTTTTAAAATTGCATTTTTGTAGATTAGCTGTTAGAAAATTACGAAATAATCAATGATGTAATTTTTCAGTCTCCAGTGATTCTCTTGCATGGGAATGGTGTCGATACTGGGCTGTGTTGTTCTGAAAGCCTTCTCAGCAGATGGCATGGCTCAAACATTTTAATTCTTCTTCTCTTCTCACTAGAGGAAATACATGTGAAACAGAATGCCTGAAAGTTGTTTTTTCCATTTTTTTTCTGTTAAATAGTAGAGGAAAGAGAAAAAGTCAAAATAGTACAACTTCTTGCTGTTAGAAGAAACGGCAAAGTAGCAAGATGTCTGCCAAGAGATCAGAAAAGGCCATGGTACCTGGGCAACAATGCTGGCCCTAAACACTGGATTAGATGTGTTAGTGCACAAGATGTGGGTAATGCTCAGACCTCTTAGCTGTTGATGATAATCATGGCATTACAGATCTTGGCTATAGCACACTGGATGCATAGCATCTAAATTCAAGGATTAGTAAAGGTAGGTTGCATTGATAAAGAAATGAGGCCAATAGGGAGTAGCCATGAAAGGCACATAAATTGACCTATTGTAATTATGAGAAAGGGATATTGAAACCACACACACTGACTTCTTCAGTGTTGTTTTTATATTTAGGATTGACTAATCTGCTTCTGTTACTGGTGAGTGGTAATTTTGGTTAATTAGGGTTGTACCGTTTAGATGAGTATCTTCATTATCCAGAAACCTTATAGTCAATTTCTTTATGTAAGTAAGAAAAACTAAAATAATGGGGATTTACTTTTTAAGCAGTCTGAGAATAACACCCATGACATAAGCCTACTTTGTTTGTCAGGTACATGTGAACAGCAAAATAAATTAATGAAGAATAAAGAATATTTTTGTTTCTGTAGCAAAGGCAACATTTAGGAAGCATAGATAAATCTGATGTCAAAAATACTAGCATGACTTCAAGGTATGTTACACCCATGCAGGTCATTCACTTAAGAGTTGGACTCAGTGATCCCTGGGATTCCTTCCAACTCAGACCATTCTGTGATTCTGTGATTTTTAAGGAAAATATATAGCATATATGCAGAACTGTATTTAGGATGAAGGTAGTCTGTGACCTCAAATGCTGAGTAATAGCATAAATTCAGTGGTTTCTGAACTGGATGAGCATTTTGACTGTAAGGGCCTCAAAAGCTACTTAAATCAAGTTTCTAAAATTCCTAACCTTATTTAGGGCTAATTTAAGTTCTGCAAGTCATTTTTAGTAGGATCTGGCAAACATTGGCAACTATTGTTTGAGTATCTATCTTAGTTAAAAAGGAGATACAAAGTTATTCTCCTAAATATCTAAATGTGTAAACAGCTAAAGCTTTCCTTATAGGTCAAAATCTCACAAGTACCTGGTTTTGATTTTTTTTTTCCGCAGAGCTGCCTTTGCAGTATCTGTTTATGTTTTATACAATGACTCTTGGTATCTTTGCCAATAGAAAGAAATGTTTTGAGAGTGGGTGGTGAGCTTGGAAGCAAAATACTACATGCATATGTCTTTGCCTTTGAGCATGTGCAGAGGCCCACCTAAGTATTCAAGTTCATATCTGGTGCATAAACCATGTAACAGGGTGCTGTGCTTTACATTAATGAAGCTCAACCTCCACGAACAGGTCTCAGGAAACTCAGTAATATTCTGCTAGCATACATCATTTTAACAATTTTCTGGTTATATCTCACATTATAATAATACTAAATAGACTAGACAAGTTATTAAGAACAATATTTTACATCTAACAATGCACACAAGAATATATACCCCCCTTGAGGTGCACAGAGTTATGTACAATACTCCCATTAATGTTAATAGGCGTTAAAAGTCTGCACTGAGCAGAGAAATTCTCCTGAAGTATCTTTGTTTACAGCATGTCTGATCTGTTTGCTTATTGTTTATAGATAGTGAATAAAAAGCTGTAGTACAGTGTCTCAACCTGTATGCACATATGCACACATATATGTTATGCATATGCTTAACACGTATGTATCTTTTAGTAACACCTTTTGGAGTTCTGAAATCTCTATGTGATGTGTTTCATCTGCCATTTTCAGCAACAGCTTTGAATGCAAATGCTCAGACTGCTAGATGCCTACTTAGTTAAATTTCATATTTTTATTTCTGTAGACTGATTCAGTTGCTCTGAATTTAAATTTGGGTAGATGATATGTGTCTTTGCATGGAAGAATTGAGGCACTATTTTCTTATTACTGTATACAGTGAGGAATGGCCAACAACTGTATAGTTCTCCTTCACTGGAATTACATAACCCTGAAAATTAGGATCATACCTGCTTGTTTCTGAAATTGAAAATTTTTGTTTGTAGAGACAAATGAAAATGACTTTGTCTTGTGCTTTGGATTTCAAGAGACTAAAACCACTCTTATAGATTGTCTTGTATTTCTAAATGTACATAATGAATAGAATTACTGTACATTCTTGCTATATAGATGTAGACCCCTTGTGCTGTACACCTACATAATTTAAAGATGCAATTCAAATAAAGATCCAGTTTTACTTTTCTGTTACCCTTTCACCTGACCATGTCATGCAAGAGAAAAATGTGTTGCTAATAGGTGCACTGGGCTTACAGGTACCCTGGGGAACATCTATTAATTACACATTATTAGAACAATGGAAAATTACTGATTTTTATCCTATTTTCCAAGGAACATACTTCTACTTAAGTGTTTCTGGAAAGTAAGAATGCTCCTTTAGCTCCAGTTAATTTCTAAGAACATTGATAAAATATGTGGAAGTTTACATAGCTCATTATTTCAAAATTCACTGTTAACCACTATCATGTCCAGTCTGCTTTATTTGTATTTTAATATTTTTCAATATAGTGTTCGAATAATGAAATCACTAAGCAATCGACCACCATCAAGTCACTGACGAACGAAGTTCAGGAAAAAGAAGAGCGGATTCGGGAACTACAAGCGAAGTACGGTCACTCTTCTATCCATTGTGTTTGGTGCCACCTAGTGGCGCCTGTAGAATTGCTACAATGTTAACCATTCTTACGTTTTTTAAGAGAATGTTGTATTCTTTTTATAGCAGTCTTGCAGACTGGTACAGAGGGGTTATGAGAAACCAGAGCAGTACATGCCAAAGTTATAGGATTTTTTAAACTGACAAGTGACTAACTAACTACAGTATCTGTATTGCAATAAGAATACCTTAAATCAAAACTCAGACTCTAGGGTAGAGTTTTTTATCCTTGATGTAAGTTGAAATGAATTCCTCAGCAATGTTAAACACAGTCTTTCAAATTCAGTAATTCTTTGCCTAGGGGCTAAGAGACATGTCAAGGTTCAGATGCTTAAACAAGATTAAATAGCTACTCTTATATTCATATAAAAGTTCAAAAAGACAGTTCTATTTGTTTCTATTTGAATTGATTAAGGTTTACTACTCGTTTCGAAATTCACAAATTGTCAAGTATGCAACTGAGATTTTTTCTATCTACTTTGATACAATAATGTTCTTCAATTATATTACTATAAAAAGTGTAAAAAAGCTATTTGTGTATCTGTGAATGTCTTTCTGCCCCAGAATTTAACTCCTCTAACAATTCTAATTTTTTTTAATTGTAGAAAGAATGCAGTTTATTTGTCTGAAATTGGTTCATTGCAAAAATAGTTAGGGCTTAAAAATAGTTAAATCGTGTGCCTTGTTTATGTTCTGTTTCAAAGTGAAAATGAATTTTTCCACCAACAGATTTTAAAATTAAAAGTATTCTTGGGTATTGTGCTTTCTTTAAAAAACAGCTACTGTTTTTTCGTAAGGTATAAAATATAATCACAAAAATAACATTTTAGTATAAATGTGAAATAGAGCAAAGAAAATTTTATATGCACTGATTTTCTGTTTTGTGATTTTTTTTTTAATATGCTATGGACATTGTTATTAACTGTGTTGTATTCCTGGACATATTAACTTCATTCCTTTTGCTTTCATTAGAAAAAAATCCAGATGTCTGAACATATTCAGATATTGCTTATATTTATATGTAAAATACTAATTTGTATCGTAATAGCGGAAGCACTGTATAAGGCATTTTCTCATTGAACAGATTATTTTGTAGTACATGAGAATTTATTTTTTATTTATTTGAGAAGTTTCTGACAAATGCTGATCTTATGTCTAGGTTTTGCCATTTATATCATCT
This sequence comes from Willisornis vidua nigrigula, assembly GCA_021164005.1. NCBI lineage: Eukaryota > Metazoa > Chordata > Aves > Passeriformes > Thamnophilidae > Willisornis > Willisornis vidua. The sequence goes on from JAJPCS010000033.1 coordinate 19,752,381, forward strand.
GACATATAGGGATAGAGATTTTTCATCTATTTCTGTGTATTACTCGGTTGGATGAAAGGATACTTCCCCATTTCACTTTCTTTTGAAAAACATTTTATACAAAAGAGAGTTTGAATGATTGCTTGAAACATCAAAGGAATTTAATTAGTTAAATTTTGCATGCTCAGCAGGTTTCTTTGCCTTTTTTGATAATAGTTTAAGAATTACTGTGATTTCAGTTCAGCAAGCAAAAAGCAAATCACAAATATATTACATATTTAGAAATAGGTCTGCTTAATGAGTGTCTGAAACTGGGTTTAGTAGTTGAGGATGGGATAAATTGCAAGAATTGCATCAGCTATTTTTTAAAAAAGTATTCTAAAGCTACAGGAATAGTAGTTTGTGTACTACATTTATGCTTTTTAGTTGCATATTAACAAAATTTTCTAAGTGGCATGCAGTCTGACTTCTTCTCTTGTAGAATTTCTCCATTGGAGAGGGACCTTAATGTGAAAAGACATTTGATAGAAGACTTCAGGTCTCATCTAAAAGCAAATCAAGAAAATGAGAGAACCTCAAATGAAACATTCGAAAGTCTTCAGAGAAAGGTATTTCTTTCTTGCTATTCCTGAACTTAGAAAAAACAGAAGCTGGTGAAATTACTGAAGTTATTTCAACACACTATACATATTAAATCAATATATTGCTTTAAGGAAACAACAAACAGTTAATTTGAAAGTGTAATTCCCTCCACTACAATTTGTATGAAATCAGTATATGGTGATAGCTTGAATGGATTCAGCATAATTTAATGTATCTTCATTAGAGGTGTAATTAAATATTAAAGTATTCAGAACACACAATTGCAAGGATATGCTGTAAGTAGTGGGATTTAGTATTATGCACTGTAAGTTCATAAAATACAGTAGACCTGAAACAAGGGCAATTTTACATGACATATGCTAATGAAGTCCATGTGTCTCTCTTGGCTATAGTAGTTAAATGCTTTAATATGTTAATCTGTTTTCTACTGCAGTGTTATGAATGATTCACAGTTCTTAGCTTAATATAATTGTATCTGTGTAGGTAAGGCTTGACTTCTATAGCAAATTATTTTCTCCCACAAAATTATAGGACAATTTCACTGAAGGTAGGAGAACTTGTATATGGTTTGGCATATTTCTATGTTATCCAGCTGATGTATTGCACTTTGCTCTTTAATACCAGAAAAAGATTATGATGTTTGTCTGTGAGGTTATGCAGCTTATGAACCCAAAATAGAAATAAACAATTTACCAATTTGCTTTTGTTTGCCTCAAATGCAGGTTCTTACTGAATATCACAAGCACCATCTCTGCTGGCAGTCGTAGCACTTTCAGCTCAAAAGAAAGCTACTGTCTTACCCTACGTGCCAAAGATAAGGTGTTATTAAGAAATCCACAGCCAGAAAATGAGCATAAGTAAGCAAAGGAGTTAAAGTATAACATGAGATAAATACCTGGTTTTGGTTTTAGATAAAAGATTTAGAATGGAATGATATGCTTTAATGCTGTTCTTGGAGTATTTTAAGCACTGCATTTCCAGAGAGTCAGTCCCATACATTATTTTGATTATTCCATGTGGAAAATCAGCTTGATAAATTTTACATTATCTTCAGCAAAAGATCAAAGAAATTCCCTCAATTACTCAATATTGTCAGTAAAACTTTGTGATTAATCCTATCAGGAGAGCTGAATGATTTTTAGGATCATTGATCTTTCTCATTTTACCCCAAATCAGTCTTTGCATTAGATAATAATTATCTAGGAGTTTTACAGACTACTAATATGTAGACAGTTGTTTTCTTGGCTGAGTTTGAATTTATGTTTTTACCTGTGACAGAAGAAATGAGTGGCAGTTTTGGGTAGCTTGCAAGTACTGAAACTCTAAAATATATCTATAAACTATGTATAAATATATATAAACAAACAGCTCTGCAGATGAAGAGTAACAGGATTGTGTGCAAACTTGTCTCTACTGGATCAGCAGTAGAGATTTGTTAAAGACTGTAATTTCAGAAAAAGGTACTTCAATAAAATTATTCATATAATAAAGATAGGTTAATGTAATATAGATAGGCTCAGATTTGATTTTATTATTATGTTTTATATCTTGATAGTCAATGTTCTTGACCTTTCATTGTTTCAGGTAAAGGCACTGACTGAAGACTGTTCAAGGAAAAAAACTTCCATTGACTCACGGAAACAATGACTTAATGCAGCTATGAAAGAGAAGTCTCAGTATGAACAGATGTATCAAAGGGCTAAAGATGATTTGGAGAAAAAGGTATAATTAGAGTTATGCTGGCTGCACTGAGAAACTTTTTCATACCTTACTTTCAAATCAAAAGTTGCAGGATCATCAGCTTAAAGTTTTTAAATACAGAAAGGGATAAAAGAGAGGAATAATAGTGATCTTTTTCTCCAGTCTAAATCAGTAACATCTCTGAAATTTAGATACTGAAACATGGACGTAATGACTAAAACCAGATTACTTTTTGCCATGAAATTACATTTTATGTGTTGAAGTTGAATATTCTGTGATGTCAGCCATGATGTGGGAGGTTGGTTTGTTCATTCATTTGTGATCTGTCATACCTCCTTATCAGCTTTTATCATAGCACGGCTGTCTCTCTGTGGTGTATTTCAGGATCTCAAACTTACCAAACTAGAGAGCAAAACAATTGAGACTGAATGTGCTATGACTGAACTTGAGACTGCTGCATCTGAATAGCTACACAGCTTGGCTAAACAGAGTTCACAGGCTTTGGAAACAGTACAGAAGAATCTGCTGCTCACCAGTGGCAAAGTAGAAGAGTTCAAGACATTTGCGAAGGTTTCAATTTTTATTTTCTTTGAGTATTCAAAGATATTTTTTATTGGAAGCAAAATGTAAAACATTAAGCAAGACTAATCTTTGGTGCATTCCCTATTCTCGAACAATTTTTGTAGTTCCTGCAGTGGTCTTTTGTCAGGTCTGAACTGGTCTAAATAAGGAGAAATAATCAGGGACTTTCCCCTAGACTTCCAAAGACTTCAATAATTTCTATTCATCATCTTTCTATATATGACTGCTGTATACTTGTTCCCAGTAAAAGGTGCTTAGTTTTATATCAGATTACTCTGCAATAAAAAATTTCTAACACATTTAATATAATAATTCATATCTGTTGATTGGTGTGAATTACCTCCATATGCACATGCTTCTTGTCTTAGAAATATTAAGTAAGGAGTCCTCTATATTGCAAAACTGAAAGCAGTTTTAGGAGCAGTATATAGAATATTATTTCCTTATTTTGCCTAAATACTTGACAAACTGCTTTAGTGCATCATGCAAGAACACTGTCTCTGTGGTGTTACACAGATCACTTCATCATACTAAGTCAGTGCAGTGTTATTGAACAGACTAATCTGTTTTATAATTTAAATATTTGAAATGTAAATATTATTTATTTTTCTGAAATACTCCCCACATAATTAAGAAATATAATGCCTATTCAGTATGTATCTGTCTTGAATCTGTAGCATCTGAAGGAGTGGCCTGAAGTTGTGTCAGAGGAGGTTTAGGTTGGATATTAGAAAAAGGCTCTTCATCCAGAAGGTGGTTGGGTACTGAAACTGGCTCCCCAGGGAAGTGGTCACGGCACCAAACCTGACAGAGTTCAAGGAGTGTTTGGACAATACTCTCTGGCACATGGTGTGATTTTTAGGGTTGTCCTATGCAGGGCCAGGAGTTGGAATTGAGGATCATTGTGGATCTCTTCTGACAGAATATTCCATGATTCTATGCTTTCATTAATTTAGCATATTGTCCTAGTTCAGCAGTTGGGACCAGTTTATCACTGTGTGACAAAAGCTGTGTGTTCTCCACCCTCTGTGTCTTTTCTTGTGAACTGTTAACAATTTGCAGCTGCTGCCCAGGGCACACCCAACCCCTCAGGCTGTAAGCTGGGTGTTAAAGAAGCCTGTGAGATAGGAGCTGTGATAACTCTCCTCTGGGGAGTCATTAGCACCTCCACACCCAGCCTGAGGGGTCATGTCTGCTAACGGGCCATCAGTGAGTCCAAAAGTACTCCATGACTCACAGATCACCCATTGCGGAACTCCCTGCCCTGGGGGAGATACTGAGTGTTCCCACCTGGACCTGAGGGTATATAATCTTGAGGTTTGGGGACTTCTCGTACTGAAAGCTAAAAACCTTCTTGCCTAGATAAAAAGAATATGCATGCATATTTCAAGTAACATTTTTGCTGACTACTGTTCCTCAGCAAAATTTTTTTTTTGAAAATGGAGATCCTGTTTATAAGTCAAATATTGATGAATAGGGAGTTCCTAAGTAGACTAATTTGTTTAGTTAGGTGCTAAAATCAGAGTTTATTTGGTCTACCACTGTAAAAAAAACATCATTGGAAATTCTTGGTGATTCAGTGGAATTGTGCAGTATGTCAAGTAAATCCTGTTACAATACTTCTTGTGAATCGGATGTTATAACCTGTATCAGAAGATCAAGGTATTGTGATAATACTCAGTGTGATAAGTAGTAGTAGTCCTTCCTGCACCGGCTCTTCCTTTGAAATCTGGTCTATGTCACTTCTGCTCTCTTCTTCCAGGTAGCTCTTTGTCCCCGTCCTCCCCCCCCCCCCCCAGTGGTTCTCAGTCCAGTTTCAGTAACTCAAGTAATTTTTCCTATCTAGAGATCAAGTTTAACCTGTATCTAGTTTAAAGAGGTTAACATATGTGTATGACCCTCTTACTTTTGTCACCTATTCTGATAGCTTCATAAGCTTTACTTGTTTTTCAGAGTGTACTTGTAATTTTTTCATTCATAAATTGAATGCAGTCACTTTTTCTACCCATTCCACATCTGTTGGGACATTATATAGTTCTTTTTTTTTTTAACATGTAAACATTAAATTATTTCAGTTGCTAATTAATAGTTGGAGCTATTAATAAGACAACAGAGGAACTTCAGAGAAGAGAGCGTGACTCTTTCTGGTTATAGCAGATAGTGTTAGTTGCTTTGAGAATTACTGATAACACAGAACCACAGGATCTTAAACCCATTTGGGTCAAGATACTAAGTTACAAAACCTGAGGGAGGGATTTCTGGTAGAAGTCCAATATACATCACTGAATCACATTAGAGGGTATGATGAGTTAGTAGTTGAGCTTGATATGTAATATACAGTAAAACGTTGCTTCACATGAACCCCAATTGTTGACATTCATGCAATGAAATAAAATAGCTAGATTGTACCATCTAGTGATAGTGTCTAAAAATGGTGGAAAAATAATTAACAACCACATTTGCTGTATCCAATATGTTGTAAGTAATTACTGGACTTACTTTGTGGGAAGCTGGTGTAGGAATCAGGTGTTATGTCCTGAATTGCTTTCAGTGGGAACCAACAGTGCACCTAAAATAGGTAGATTCAGAGCAGTTCATTTCTTGCAAGCTGCTATAGGGAAGATATAGGCTGGTAGGAAATATTAATAGAAATTGTGCACTGTAACAGTTTATTAAGCAACCAAAAAAAATCACACTTCCATAATTAGAGAGTAGTTCCTTATAAATATTTATTTCAGGTAGGAAAGTCAACAAAATATTTAGAAATAAAAAGGCAATATAGAGGAATTGTAAAATTAATTATAGCTAATAACCTGAAAATATAAGCAACAATAGACTATAAAGGATGGAGAAGGTAAAGAAGTCAAGGGAAATCTGTGGGTAGCAAGGCCAAGAACAATAGTAAATGGGCAGTATTTAAAAATGTATTACTAATAAGGTAGCTATTACAGAGTGGATACAATCTATTATTAGTTAAAGCAGTTCTGTAGCTGTGTAAAGATAGATGTCTTGCATGAATATTTCTTTTTTGTGTCTGGACTGAAGTAGGAAGATGTTGCAACATTCCCAGTCTATTAGTGGCCAAAAGAAGATTTTAAACATTTGCTAGAAAGAAGTAGTATTTTTAAATTGAGACTTTTAATAGCTAACTACTTTATATAGCGCTGGTTAGGAAATTTTTCTCTTGCTGATCCTCATTTTGAAAAGTATTCAAAGTTAGTGTGTATATATATTACAACACTGCCTGGAGTCTAAAAGAATAATAATATTGAGTCAATATTCCAAAAAGGCAGTATTTTAGGTTCATTAGTCTGGCCTCATTTCTGAATAAAGTACTGAAAATCTGGCATGAAATTCAATTATTAAAATATTAAAGCGTAGGGGTATAGTTATACTTCTTAGAATGCATTTGTGGACAGTTTCATTGAATAAACCTGATTTTTTTTTCTCGAAGACAGTACAAGTCTGTTGATAAAGGTTGCTATTAATTTTAATATACTGTTTTCTAAGATTGTCTGACCTACTATTGAGATGTTCAGATAAAAAAATGTAGGTTATGCAATATCAAATAATATGTTAAATGGTTTAAAAATAGCCCATGCAGTTGATCTGAAAAGTAAATCTTAAAATATAGATGTTTTTAGGGTTCTGTAAAGATCAGAGCCAATCTTGATTTATTTTTGCAAAATTCAAATCCTAATAAAATTTGTCCATGACATATATGAAGACTGAGAAATGATAATGAAAGTAAGGCTGTAATTATAATGTCAACTAGGCCCAATAAAACATCTTTATTACAGAAAATTGCAAACTACACTTAAGAGGAACCAGGTGGCTCTGACAGTACTTTAGATGCCTTTTCTAAAGCTACATGTTTTTATCCCATCCAGCTTCCATCAGCACCATAAATTCTCTTTTAGTCATGCACTCAAGTTCTATGGTGTACCATTGTTCAGGGTTTTCTATAACATGTGTTAAACTATCAGATTATCAGGTGGATCTTGCTAGCAACTGAAGCAAAATGTTCTTTCTTGTGTTTATAGTACTTCCAAGAGTTCATGCAGAAAACAGGCATTGAATAAAGTTAAAAAACTGCTATGAGACTGCTTGTCTGGATGACTGTTAAAAATACAGTACAGCATGTTAGTCTGCTGCAAAGCTGTCCAAAATCCTTCATGAGTTCTCTTCTCCTGCATTAATGTGTTTCGGGGTTTTTTGGCTCAGCTAGACTTTACTGTATGTTACTCTTAGAAACCCTTGTAAACTCAAGACTGGGTAATGTCGTCTGTCCATTCAACTTGCACATCAGCAAAACTTGTTTTTAAAAGTTAATCTGCAGTGATGACACCTGCGCGAGTATGAGAATATCAGAGCTTTTCTGACCTTGAAGAAGGTGTTTTGATAAGGCATCTATATTCAACTGTGCATGTGATAAATAGTTGATGGCAGCTTAATGCTTCAAAATCAGCTAAGTGCATTTCTCACTTCCATAATGCCTCTTTCTTGTGGGACTTGTGTGCTTTCTACAGAGGATACCCACTGCAGCACAGTGCACATCTGGCATGTTCTGGCATTGTTCTTGATAGGTCTCCAGTACAACCATCTGATAGAACTGACTGCCAAAATCAAGACCCATGGCAGTTTACTTGGCAAGCTTAGAGAGGATGTTCGTGGGGATCTAACCCTCACCCTCTTAAGACATCTGCCCTCATTTTGGCCACTCAGAGCAGGACTTAAGCTTGGTGCATTTCTGCCTCGCTCTGCTGTTTGACATACAGCTCTGCACAGCCACACGTGTCAGGGACTTATTTCACGTCTGCTTGGCCAAGTAATGTTCTGCCAGTTATTTGCCATTCAGTCACTGTACCTTAAATCCCAATATATGTCAGTGTCTCTTACCTTTCTGCAGTTTATCTTGAATACTGGCATCTGTTTTGCCATGGCATATTTTCTTACTGCTGTCTTAGTCTGTAGTTGAAAATGCAGATATGTTAAGTAAAATAGGCCCCTGTGTGACCCTCACTGCTCATTTCTGCCTTTATGAAGCTTCCTCCCTGCTCCCATTTAGGAAATGTCGTAATAGATATTATATGGGTTAGTTGTGAGCTAGTTCATGACAATTCAGTTAACCTTTTAAAAACCCAGAACACCAGTTTTGTGCACCACAGAGAGTCAGAGCAGGGACAGGCTTACAAGGTTGCAGGCTAGAGGTGCTGGGACTGCCCCTAAGTGGCAATGCTGATTGAAAATGTTTCATGAAATTTCTTCAGGTTGCAAAGAACAAGTAATTAATGACTAACCACTTTCCCTTCAAAAATTCCCTTTATTTGGCAGATTTATGTTATTTACCATTATTGTCTTTTTCTCTTGAACTGTTCTGTGTTGGAAGATAGAGCATTGCTAGGAAATGTGTTCTCAGAATGGCCATATACAGATGATGCTCTTTATCTAAAAAAAAAAAATTAGACATAATTGGTAGTTGGGTTGTGTGGCATAATTATTTGGGCAATATTCTGCTGGTTTTTATTGGCTCCTTTGCAACATGAGAGCAACACAAGTACACTGCTACTGTCTGTGCCTCCAGCCACAGTGGCAATTTTTTGCATAAAAGGACATCTTTGCAGCAGACTCTCAGAATTCTCTAGTTATGTTGAGACAGTAAGAAATATTCTTCATAGAGCATTTCTTTTGCTGAATGTATTCTCAGATTCTGTGGATTCAGTTTTCTTGGCAGTATTACTGCTCCAATTCCTTCCAGGCCCAGGATATGCAGAACAGATTTTTCACACAGCTACCAAGATTACACGTGGAATGTCCTTTTTTTTCTTTATCTGAAAAAAACCCCCAAACCCTACATAATGGGTAATTGTAAAATTTAGTAACTAGCAATGTTATTTGACTAAATAAAGATTTCTTCAGTGAGTCACAGGGACCTTTTGCAAACAACAGCAGATAGTATGACATAAATCAGCACTGTCAGTTTTGATTTGGAAGTGGACACCTTTAATATGACTTCAAGTTGCTAGAAAATTTTCCCCATTGGGAACACTTGAAAGCCAAAAGATATATTTCATTTATTACACTCCAAACTGTCATCACTTTACCTAGAAAAGTATGCCCAGAGTGATTATTTTGTATGGAGTACATGATGAGTCTGCCAATCTGTGTTCAGTCAGAATCAGCATAATATTTGGTTTCAGGGATGTGTTCCAGCATGATAAGAATCAGCAGTCTTATTTGCAGAATACACACTTTAAAAGGTGGTGTCCTATAAGCAAAGCAAAATTTGTGTAACTGAGAAAACCTCACCATTAAAAATATCAAGCATTTACTACTTCTTTTGCAGTATGTGTGCTACTTCAGGAAAAAAGGGAGAAACACAGCTTTTATTATGAAATACCAACCTTTCTTGATTCTGAGAAGAAATTGGTGATAAATTAAGCTAATCTCCGTCAGGATTACTCTGCATCTGGGATTTAGGCAAATTGAATCAGAGGCCTGAATAGTGACAGTGAATATCTATTAGACTGTAAACAGAATAATAGGCCTTGTGAATTTTAATGAATGAATGACTGATTTTTTTATAGTCTACAGAAGGCGTATGGTTAGTGATGCATACGGTGTGCCAGGAACAGAATATAATGTATATGTCTTAATGGATAAAATCTTGATAAATAAAAAGGAAGAATAACGATTTTGAAAAGCTTTTTCTTACTCTACTTTTTCCTTAGACTTAGGATAGTGCTTCACTTTGTTTTTTTAATATGATAGGTAAAGATAGTAACAGATATAGCTTAAAATATATTAAATGTTTTTATATCCTACTTTTTATATAACTCTGTATTAAGGATTTAGTGACGTTGATTTCAATCATTCAATCTATGTAACAAAATTGTAAGGTATGTCAGGTTTTTGTGGCTATGTATGTATGTCTCATGGAAAGTTTAGATGCATGTCTGATTTACACAGGTGATTTTGTTGATATTAGTGCTATTTTTATTTTTCTTACAGTGCATGAGAACCATTCTCACAGACCATGACTCTGTACTGGTAGACAGTGTGTGAACAGACCCAACAAACTTGAGCTGAACAGGAAACTGTTCACCAGCTTGCAAAAAAAATTCCTTTTCAGCCTCAGGAAAAAGAAAACACCTAACAGAGAATGAATCAGCTGGAAACTACCTGGAGACTGTGCACTGCACCTCCTGAAAGGGTCTAGATCCACCTGGGATCTCTTTAAGTGGATTAGAGAGACTTTTTTTTTAAAGCTCGGACTCAGCTCTCTGTTGGACATAGAAAGATGCCTGGTTAAAAGATTGTGGCCAGTTTGGTGTCTAAAAGACTGAAACAATGTTGACTGGAAAAAGGGCTTCGGAGATGGACATATGAGTACAAGCTAAAGGCTCTGGGCTTGAACTGATTAAAAGCCTTTTGACAAAATAACAGGAAAAGCAACAAATCTTGGAAGGGAGAAGTAAGGTCTTGAGTAATGATTTATTTAAGTGTTCATGTAGAAATAATTGTCTAATGTATGTTGATCAGATTGCTAAGAAAGTGAGCCGAAGCTGGGTGAACAGAAAGTACTCATATACAGAGTCTCGTGAAGTCTCCACAGTAATTCAGAAAGTTTGGAGTTAAGGAGATTCCCCAAGATAAATGCCAGGAGAGCTACAGAGAGGTAGGAAGAGCTCCGGTAGGACAGAAAAATTAAAAAACCTAATAAAATACAGTATTTTAAGAAAATGCAGTTGTTATGTTTTATTTCTTAATAACGTTTTAAGAGTTTAAGTAATGGCAGAGCTGAACTCTTAGATTAAGTTTCAGACACATTTGTTTCAGCAGTGCAGTGGTCTCACACAGAGCATCTGATTTATAGTTCTTACGTTTTTTCTGTTTCTGCAGAAAGATAACATGAGCTTAGACACTGAACTGAGTGTCAAGAAATTGCAGTGCTCTTCACATCTTGGTCACTGACCTGCTCTGTGACCTTTGGAGTGTTGTTTCACCTCAGTATTTCTTGGTCTGCCCTAAATACCTTTTTTTGCTACATCCAGTGCAATTGTGCTGACTTTGTTTGCCCTAACTGTTCAAGATAATAAACTCTCTGAGATCCCAGGCATTTCTTCCTACACATATGTGAAGCTCTAATCTTTGTCAGTGCCTTTTTATTTCTCTGTGTAAATAATTGTAATATATGATGTTTTAAAGGCATGATGGTAGTTTTCTTAGCACATGTGTAAATCAGAGGCAATTCTTTTCAAATCAAAGAATTTACAGTAGGCAATAAATTAATGTAAATGAGATAGGATTTAAATGCTCAAGTAAATAGGACTTTATGTGAAATGGGCAATAATAATAATTTAAATAGAATTTCAGGAACCAATATATTTTGACAGAAATACTCTGCCCATCATCCCATGCTGATTATACATATTACAACTCATTCTCTTCTATAAGGGAAACTATTATTTTTTCCCTGTTATAGGTCACAAAACGTGGTAATTGTGCTGAAAATCTAGCAACAGTATAATGAAAACGATGGAGTGTTTGCCGATACTTAAAAAACAGTGTCAGTCTGAAAACATTTGGGTCTACTATTTACATTTTTGAAAGTCCTAAAGCTTGGTGTACAGAAGAGATTAGATAACTGTAAAGTTGTAAAATTATAAATGACCATATGTCCCTCATATCAGTAAGAACCTGCTCTATGTTCTATAATTGAGATGTCCAGCAATAAGATGGACTTAATTCTACCTAAACATATTAAAAGAATGCTATGAAAGTAAACAGATTTTTAAGACCAGTTTTCAGGGATAAACAGTTACCAAGAGAGGATTAGAAAAGAAGAAGAGAGAAAGCTAACCAGTAATAAAAAACTAGTATTTTTTATTCACAAAGGGAATTTTAAAACATATATATATATATATATATACACTATTAAATATATATTCTATACTTTTCTACTGAAATATAAGCTACATTGTTAATTGGCCATTGCTATATCTTGTTTAAATATGGTTTGTTTTGAAGACAATCTAAAATAAAAACTATTCATGCCTTAGGTAACATCTATATATTTGTAAATAAATCAAACTATTTTTAGATCATAGCACAACGTATTCAATTTCCTTTTCATATAAATGTCAAATGTAGGTTGGAATATGTTCAGTGTTCTTCCTTGTGGTTTGCTGCACCTGGAGGTGGTTAAAAAAATTCAGTCAACAGAACACTCAGTTTTGTACTCAGAAATAAATAGTTATGAGGAAATAATTTTTTTCAATTGTTTTGAATCCAGAAGGAATGGTATTTTGGTAGAGTGTCTAGGATGAGACTGGTAGCAAAGGTATTTTGGAGAAATAGGTAACCAGACAAAGGAGACTTTCACCCCTCTGTTCTCATAATGGCAAACACAATTTAAGCCAGCATAGTTATACAAATTCAAATGTTGCCCATGATAAGCAACAGCAAATTTTATGCAACACAGTTACTAAATCCTGTCATTGTACCTTATTTTTTTTTACATTTTAGCTGGGTTTTTGTGGGTCGAGTCTGCAGTTCTAAGTGCAAGGAAGCCATGTATTGTGTGCAAAAACTGAAATCGTCAGGCCCCTTTTATGCTGTATGGCTCAAAGGTTTTGCCAGAAAAGCCATGATGGGTTTAGCTTTAGTAGTTGAAAAACAATACTGTGCAAATCTATACTTTTGCAGATGTTCTTGTGCTAGTTTGGTTTGGAATGTTACTGAATTCACCTTTTCTAGCTCACAGTCTGTCTGTCATCCATGGCTCAGAGCCATGCAGAGGGCAGGGCTGGGCTAGGATGATGGACTGCAAATTGGAGATAGCTTTTGCCAGTAGGGTAGAAAAGGGTGGTACTATTTTAAATTACTTTGATTAATTTTTCAGATCTTGTCTGTTAGATCCTGAGTTATGCTTATGTGTGTTCAGGTTTGCCAGTATTAATTGATGTGGAAAATCAGGTTGTAGATGCAACTGCAGAATCACATTATTTTTTACATACATACATTAATTCATACATACATACATACGTTCTCAATTTTTATGTATGATGAAATTCTTGCATGTCATCAAGCATTTCTTCCAGGAAATACATATTTTCATCTTCCACTTACCACTCTGAAGCTGTGAGCACTATTCTCAGTGCTGGTCAACATTAGACTGTTTATTTTAAATCATATATGTAAGTCTGATATCTGGCTTTATAGAATGTATTTCTCCCTTTTAGCTATTTATTGAATTAGCCTTTGAAACTTTGTGTCTTTGCTAGTTTTTAGGTGTCACTCTTGAATATATCTTTTTTATTTGGGGGAGGTTTAACACATTGAACAGATTGTTTGTTTACTTTCTTCTTAGCAGAAAGGATAATAAAATCCTGTCTTAATTCCTCCAAATATCCACAAATACAGAGCTTAGACACTTAGTTTGAACATGTATGTTTATAAATTGTAGAACTACAGCAGAAATTTTGACTGTAGACAGGTAAATAAAACCAATTCACCACATTCTAAATGTGACTTGTGTGACATTGATTTAATAATGTTATTACCACTTTAATATTTGGCAATTGGAAGCCTTAGTCATTACTGAATACTGACTTGGGTCTATATGTTCTCTACACCTTTGCACTCTACTTACAGGGCATCTGCTGGAGTCTGTAAAATCACATGTGATTCTGGGGATCATAAGAATTAAGTCAGTCTCCTGAGGCCGACTCATTCCCATGGGTCAGAATGCTACATGTTATAGCCCTTGGCCAGACAAGTCTATTGCAGTGGTCTGTCTTTATTTCTTGTCTACACTCTTGTTTTCTGATAAAAAAATGGTTATGCCTAGAAGGTGGGTTTCTTCAAAGGAAGGAGCTAGCTGGAGTAACTTAAATAACATATATAAATATATATTAAATAACATACAAGAAATTAAATTGCTATAGAAGAGTTTTGAATCATGCTGTGAGATTAAACATTATTACTGATAGTATTTTAAAAGTCATTTTTAGAGAGGCAGAAATGAGCAAATAACTATATTTTCATTGAATACTTATTTCAACTGCTGCAATGATGCATGACATCATCTCTCTGTGTCATTTTGTCCATTCATTCTATTTTATCTTGTTGAGTATGAGGTACTTGGGGTGGTAATGCTTTCTTAGCTTTTGCAGCACTAGGATCTGTCCTAACCTTGGGCCAGCAATAACTCCTCTACCACAAAAGGAGGGTTCCTAAAGCTCAGTGTTCAGTTCTGTGAAATTCAGACCTTGTTCACAGACAGCTGAAACATCTTCATAATGCTTTTGTTTCTTTAGGAAACTAACCTTGTGTCAGAAAATATTTTCCACTTCATTTTTGTTTTAATGCTCTGGGCCATGTCCATATACTATTCTAATTTACAAAAAATGTGAGTTACTAAGAACTCATTACTTGTATCTAAAGACACTTTCATATTGAACTACACACAAAATACTAGGTATAGAATTTTTCTGTATATTATACTCTGCATTTGTGGTTGGTTGACCCTGGCCAGGAGTTTAACACCACATAGTAGTTTGTTCACTCCCTGCTCACTCCCTTCCCTCCGTGAGACTGGGGAGAGAATTAGGAAGACCAAAAGTGAGAAAACTTGTGTGTTGATAATGACAGTTTAAATAAGGGACAGAACGGGGAGTAAAACCCCAGGGGATGTAGGTCTATGCCCAGACAGTCTCTGAGCAGTGGCCACCTGATGACAGACAAATCACCATGCCCCTCAGTTCTTATTGTTGAGCAAAATGCTGTACAGTACAAAATGTCATTTTGGTCACTTGGTGTCAGCTGTCCCAGCTGTGTTCTCTCTCTGTGTTTTGTGCACCCTCAGCCCACTTGCTGATGTGACAGTGTGGGAAACACAGAGGCCTTGATGCTGTGCTAGTGCTGCTCAGCAATGACTGATCTGTTATCAGCACTGGTTTAGTTACAAATCCCAAACACTGCACCATAGAAACTGCTAGAAGATTATTAACTCCATCTCCATTGGCTGTAAGACAAGCTAGCAGGGAAAAAGACTGGCTTGGTTAAACAGAGAACTTGGGCTCAAAGTTGGGGATAAAAACAGAACATATCACCTTTGGAAGGATGGGCAGGTAACTTGGGGGATTACAAGGATGTTGTGAGGTATATAGGAAGAAAATTAAAAGGGCCAAAGCCAAATTGAAACTTAATTTGACCGCTGCAGTTAAAGACAACAAAAAGTTTCTACAAATACATTGGAGCAACAGGAGGGCTAAGGAAGGTCTCCATCCTCTGCTGGATGCAGCAGGTAGCCTAAGTGTAATGGAATGAGGAGAAGGCTGGAGTACTTAATGCCTTCTTTGCCTCAGTCTTCAGTACCACAAGCAGTTGTCCTGAGGCTACCCAGCTCCCAGAACTGGAAATGAGTCATGGGGAGCTGAGTGAAGCCCCTGTAATCTAGGAGGAAATGGTTAGTGAGCTGCTATGCCAGTTAGACACGTGCAAGTCTATGGGCCCACACACAAGTATAATGAGGGAGGTGGCAAAAGAGTTACTTCCAATCAATTTGGCACCAGTCCTGGGTAACCAGAGAAATCTCAGTGGATTGGAAATTAGCAAGTGTAATGCCCATCTACAGGAAGGGTAGGGAGGGGGATCCAGGGAACTACAGCCCTGTCAGCCTGAACCCCAATGCCAGGGAATGCCATGGAGCACCTGAGTGCCATCACACAGCATGTGCAGGACAACCTGGGGATTAGGTACAGCCAGCAGGGGTTTAGGAAAGGCAGATCATGCTTGACCAACCTGATCTATGGCCAAGTGACCTGCTTAGTAGATGGGGGAAGGGCTGTGGGTGTTGTCTATCCAGAGTTCAGTAAAATGCTTGGCCCTGTCTCCTGCAGGATTCTCCTGGAGAAACTGGCAGCTCATGGCTTGGACAGGTGTCCTTTTCACTGGGTGAAAAACTGGCTGCGTGGCTGGGCCCAGAGGGTGGTGGTAAGTGGAGTTACATCCAGCTGGTGGCTGGTCACTAGTGGGTGTTTCCCAGGGCTCAGCATTGGGGCCAGTCCTGTTTAATATGTTAATTGATTATCTGGACTAGAGGATTGAGGGCACACTCAGTCAGTCTGCAGGTGAGGTGATACCAAGTAGGGTGACAGTGTTGCTCTTCTGGAGGGCAGGAAGCTGTGGCCAGGATGGATTCATGGGCTGAGGCCAATGGTATGAGGTTCAGTACAGCGAAGGTCTGGGTCCTGCCCTTGAGCCATAATAACCCCATGCAATAATGCTACAGGCTGAGTGCAGAATGGCTTGAGATCTGCTCAGCAGAAAGGGACTTGAGGGTGCTGGTCGACAGTGGCTGAACATAAGCCAGGAGTGCCCAGGTGGCCAAGGAAGACCAATGGCATCTTGGCCTGTATCAAGCACAGTAAATCCAGCAGAACTAGGGAAGTGATTGTCCTGCTGTAGGGAAATGATTGTGCTGCTGTATTTGGCAATGGTGTGGCTGCACCTGAAGCACTGTGTTCGGTTTTAGGCCCCTCACGTCAAAAAGGACATTGAAGTAGGTGTTGAAGCATGTCCAGAGAAAGACAACAGAGCTGATGATGAGTCTGGAGCACTAGTCTGATGAGGAGGGAATTGGTGTTTTTCTGGAGAAAAGAAGTCTCAGGGGTGACCTCACAGCTCTCTACATCTACTTGGAAGGAAGTTGTAATAAGGTGGGACTTGGTCTCTTCTGCCATGTTTCAAGTGGAGGGTCCAGAGGAAATGGCCTTAAGTCACACTATGTAGGGTTTAGATTAAACAGTAGAAAAAGATATCACTGAAAAAGTGGTTAGCCATTGAATTAATTTGCCCAGAAAGGTGGTGGAGTCATCATCCCTGGAAGTGTTCAATAGGCATCTGGATGTGGTACTTGGGGTTTAGAAGTGATAATGGTGGTGATGAGTTGATAATTGTATCAGGTGATCCTGAAGTTCTCTTCCAACCCTGATGATTCTGTGATTCTGTGATATCAGCCAGACCAGGACACTGTTACTACTATTGTACAAAATGCAGTAAAGTTTAAAACTATCCATAACTCATGTGAGCCATGGCCTCTGCCATGAGGTCTGCACCAGTGAAGGACTGAGGTCTGGCCTTACATAACTACAGTGCTAGCCAGCATCAGACTTTGGTTTGTCTTGGGGCCATTAAGTTTTATTATGCTACAAACAACAAGAGTGTGTAAATTAGCATGGTAATTACAGGAAAAAATTTTAGGCACTGACTCAGTGATATGACATTACTTAGGGCCATTGATCAAATTGTATCAATTCCAGGATCAATGAGTGTCAGTGTTTTGTGATGTAAAGACCTTATTAATAGTGTGCTGTCATGGTCTTTGTATCACCATGGCTTCTTTGAGTGTTTAATTAAATGTCTTTTTATTTGAAAAAAATATCTTCATCTTTATACATCTCAAAATTGGCAAAAGATACAGTGCTAAGAAGTGATAACATGCTGAGGCCAAAATTGAAAACAATGTATTATCTTAAGAATGAATATTTTGGATTGTGAAAATAAAGTAAAAAGTCTTATAGGGGAGACATTTCAGAACTCTATGCAACCCAGCATATGTAATATATATTGTGTAACCATATGGAGTTGGTAGAGGATTCAACAATTGCTACTGATTAAAGAGGGCTGAGAACTTTAAGGTCATGCTGTTAGAATTTTAAGCTTATTTTTTTCTAGTCAGATCAGTAGTAATTGCACTAGTCTGACAAGATGTATTGTAGATTTGTTTCAGGAATTAATCAGGAATTCCTATTCTAGTTGACTGGGAGCAGCTAAGTGTGTCCCACTGGAATAACTCTGATGGTAACATCTCAGTTGAGAAAATGGCTTTACTTACAAAGTATCTTCTAGATTTGACACCAAAGAGAAACAAATAGAAAATATCAAATCCTAGTAGTACTGGTATTAATAAAGGCATTGTTATACATCAATATAGTAACATAGTCATATACTGCATTGATTTCATTGCAGGCAGTTTGTATCACCTATGTATGCTTATAGGTTTAAAAATAAACCATTTTTAAATGCACAAGAGGAAATGTTTTAGTTCAAAATCCTACACTTGGCATCAGAATGTGTTGAATCAATTTTGCAATCAAAGAACGATGTTTTACTGGCTCCAGTACACACACCAACAAAAACAGTGTTGCTTAACTCTTAAGCTTTCATAATTTTCACTTTGGAAATGGGTCTTCCTAACTCATTTTCTAAGAGCTGTGTGGCTTGAAAATGAACATTTCTGTACTGGACCATGAACTGACATATAAATCAAATTATTAGTAAGTAAACAATTTGGCACATGAATACATTAGTATATGATGGATGAGGAAATAGAAAAAGCAACTTAAAATCATAGGGAAGCTATAAATATTTAAGGCACTCATCCAGTGAAAAAATGTATATCAAAACATTATTACAACTTAATAACATGAAGAAAGGAGGTTCAAAAATAGCTAGTCTGTCACAGTCCAATTTGAAAGTTCATAAAGTAGCCTTATTTTCCACATGTGTTTTGTGTTTCACATGTGCTTTGGTGTATTAGAACTGCTCAAGGGAAAAAGGAATTGCAATTCAAGTCCTCCATATGTATGATCTACTGTGATTATATATAAAGAGTATAAAGAGTATGCTTATATATCAAAATCTATTAGTTGTGATTTTCTCTTTTTTGTTTAAACTTGCTTTTTTTCTTTGTTTTGTTTTGCTTTGCTTTGCTTTGAGTATTTTGTTTGCATTTGTTTCCTTTTGGTTTTTGTTTTTTCTTTTAAATTGCTGTTATAGTTTCTTCAGTGTCTTTCTGGTACCTTCTTTTCTGGAACTGTGGGTTAAAAGGCAATCACAGTGGAGCTGCAGTTTCTGGATTCCACTGCTGCTGTCAGCTTGTTCATTCATCATGAACCTCCTTTAGAATTTAGATACATCAATAACATTTATCTAATAATATCAAATGACTATTGCCTGGCAATGTTTGTATGTGGTCTAAGGCATTCATGTGAAAGTTTAACTTTGTGTATTATGCTTTTTGTTTGTCTGTGCTTGGCTCTTTATCATTATTTGTAGTCTTTCCATGTGGATTTACAGTTAATTTCCTTGATATTTTGCTCCTTTAATTTACATTTCCTCTTCTCACCAGGATACAAATGTGCATTTTCTAGACATCACTTAGAGAGATTTTTAAAATTTCAGAAGCTGATTCAATTTGATTGAAAAAGTAGAGTTGAACTTATTTTTCCATTTTCAACTACATCTCCTACATGTTGCAGGAGCCACTTTACTGTTGGACCATTTCAAATGTTACAAAAACATGTGATTTAACTGTATTTTTGTCATGGTCTGTGCTTTTGTATTTGGGGCTCCCTCTTCTCTTGGTCTGTTTCCTTCTATGAGCTTGATCCAAGTTGCTTTTCTGCTTCCCTGTAATATTTCAAGCTTTTTCATTCCTCTCATTTTTGCACTTGCAGACAGGTCTATGTACAAAACAGTTTGTTGGCAATATGGTAGATTGAGGGGCCCACACCTCAATAAGAACACTGAACAAATCTCACTGTACCTCTTCTCCCCACATTTGTGGCAGGGTATTTCTATTGATAATATTTTATTAAATACAAAAAAAGTGAAGTTGGGAAATAGTAGAAAAAAATGAACAAATCTTGGAATCAGATGAGTCTGCTGTGCTTTCTTGAAATATATCAGCAAATGCTCTCAAATGACTGTGTTTTGAATACTCTATAGAGGCTCTACAGCACTTTACCTAAAATGCCAATAAACAGGCTTCATAATTCTGCAGTCAGTTTCTGTGAGATGAAGGCATTCTGCAGAAGAAGAATTTTCAGGAGTTAATCAACTACCGATGAGATATAGCCTAATAAATAGAGCTCCAAATAGGATGATCAAGAGCAAACTTTATTTTCTCATTTTAAACTCAGCCAAGGTGTCTGTGTTGACAATCACAATTCTCCTTGGGTCATGGAAGTTGAATACTCTAGGAGGATCTTCTGACAATGACTTACTGTTCTTGTTTCTCAGTCATCAATTTTTGAATAAAATTGTCTTCCCCAGCTTTTGACAAAATGGTTTTGTTGAAGTTGCAGAAATATTAAACCAAAATTACTTCAGTTATACAGCTGATTATTTATACTAATGCTTAGTGTTATTTCACTGAACTAGAGAACTTAAGGAATAGGAAAGGTAGAAACTTGAAGCATCAATTCTTCGTTGTGTAGTTTGGCTCACATTCAGCTGTGGGAAGTATTATTGAGCTTGGTTACTTCTGTGGTGTTGAGGAACAAAAACCAAAATCAGGTTTCAATTCCATTCAGGTTTCATTCAGGTCAACAAAGTCTTTTCAGCAGGGTGTTTCATGCTGTTTATTTTATTCTGCTTTTACATAAACAAAGGAGAGTGGCCTCACCCCTGCTGGACTTCTTTCTTTTTAACTGCAAGTACAATTTTTAGTCATATTTTCAGTGGCAGAAATGGGACCAAATGGGACTCTAACCAGAGAGTTACAGCACAGCATACAAGAACTAAGAACAAAAATCAAACAGGCAAAAAGAATGGTTGAGATGAAAGTGTGCAAAAAGAGTCTTTCGCAGGAGTCTGTTCAGTTGGGAGCATCCATCCTTAATGTTACAACAACTGATCTTGAGGAGATACTAGATGTAGAAAATGATGAGGTAAGTTATTTTAAGGACTTAGGTAAAAAGGTGCTAGATGAAAAGATGCTGTATATTTCCATTCTTGAGGAAAAGGATTTCCAGGTAAAGACTGGAATTTCATTGCACAGCATCCAGCACATAAATCACAGGACTATTTAATTTAAATAAAAAGGTCAAGTGAGAGACTCATATAAGGTGACAAGACTTATGCATAAATATAAACATCCTGTGTTGAGCATGTGGATGTAGGGATAGCATTTTCCTTTTTCATGAGACTATATGGCAGGGCTGTATATTTTAAATAGACCTCCACATTAATGAAAACAAAATTAGAATGTGTCTTGCTGTGCCAGATTGATTTCATTGATGCTTCCTTTCTTGAATTGTGATACCTATTAAAGGTATTTCTGGAAGACAGATGGTTTCGGGAGGAATCCATTGCCTTTTTTTTGTTGATTATGTATTACATTTTACTATGAAATATTTGATAGTGTTTCATCAAATCACCCTCTATTAAATAGATACAGTAATAGCATTTCTTATCCAGATTTATTTAGGCCTGATCAAATAATACATGAAAAAGCCTGTACAGTTACTTTAATAAGTGTCTAGGAGTTAATCATTATTGGCCTGTTACAGTACTCTGGTGGTGACTTAGATTAAATCTTATTGGAGTTTTATATTAAAGAAGTCACAAAGGAGAGTATTCACATTGTTTAAACAACAGTGCATGCTATGCACTGATACAGGTTCATGAATACAAATAAAATGGACTAATCCCTGCCCTGTTTACTAACATTTATACAACCAACATTTATACAAGTGATTTGATGGAATTCTTCCATGCTTACCTCATTCTTATAGTGATTTCTACATCCTGTATCTTTTGTTGTAGTCACCACTGTGAATACATGTGTAAAACACATAAACATACTTAACTATAAAGGAAAAATGAAATTTAAAGCACAGGTGATGAATTTACACTACACATGCACTACATATTCCATTTATCAGTGCATAGCTTCAGTCACCTTTATGTTGAACTCATAAAATTTAGACATAGATCACACATACACCTGTAGATTCATATGAAAAGAACATGCTATGTACATTTCTAGGGACATGCATAGACAAGGGTAGGTTTATAAACTTAACAGAGCACTGATACTTGGTGGATGCACTTCAGATAACTAATTTTGCAAGCACAGTTCCCATTTCCCATGCTCTTTATTTTATGTATACCAAATGACACATCTTCTTTATCGTTCATTATGTTTTTCTATTTTTAGGAAACAGCAAAGACAAAAATGGAATTTGAAAAAGATAAGAAATGGCTACAGCATATACAGAAACTTCTTGAAGCACAGGTGCTCAGTTTTTATCTTCCCTTAATGAATTATAACTTTGTACTCTGAATAGCTAAGTAGTTTTACGTTTTAATTAATACAATGCGTATTATGTTTCCATTGATGGTCCCAGACTATACTGTGATAAGGCAAAGTAAAATACTTGTTTTGCAGCATTTCCTTTTTGTTTCTCTTAAAGTAAGACTCACTGCATAAAACTGAAGTAATGTTAATCAAGAGTTTGTGCTAGCTAACTGAACAGCTGAAACCAATGAAACAATGCTAGAGAAAACCAGCACAGATCTTGGCAAATGTGTTAATTGAATTATTGAAACAGTGTGTAATGCTTGCTAGAGTGAAAATGATCCATTCTCTCATACCTCTTAGGAAAGAGAGACTTTATTTTATGTACCTTTAAAGTTACTAGTTGTTATAGACACCTGAGGAGTTCATGGGTTTCGGTGACCTTTTACTGCGGACCTGTTTCCAGTCAATTCATGTTTTCCTCATAGCCAGACAGCTGTTTATTATCGTGTCTTCTCGCATTCTGTACAATATTTTCTTCTGAGACCTCGAGCAGCTTGTTAGTGGGAAGTAAATATTGATTTGGCATCCTGTCAATGCAGAAAGAATGAAAAAATTTTCACCAGAGGCCCCTCAAACATTTTCCTATCGACATTTTCTGGGCAGAGAGGAAAGCTGCATAGAGGATGACAAGTCTGAGACTAGCAGAAATCCCTGAGGGGTCCATTGAGACTGCCGCTGTGACCTGTGTGATACTTTTTCTTCTCTTTCAAGTCTTTTTTTTAATACACACAGAGTCTGCTGGGATGCTCCCCTCTTGTAAGTGATCAAGGGCAGTTTATTGGCAGGTGAGAACCCAGCTTTTCTAGCCATAGTCAGCTTTTGTTTGGATATCACTGACAACATACACCGACTCTTGAAACTTTTCCATTATATTTTTAGTTGTCTTCTTTATTTAGATGATGGGTAGCTGATGTCTGGAAGGAAATAAAATTTGATTTATAAATACAGTGTTCTAATGCATATTCACTAACATGGGTCCATTAGTGATGTAGTTAGTATCAGTTAAGAATGTGAATGATTGAAAATATTTTGAAAGCAATTTTAAGGGAACACACACATCAAATTTATATATCATTAACAGCTTTTGTGTCTAGATTGTATCTTGTGGCCAGTTTTTTAAGAAATACCAGGTTTTTCTTCTTTCATTATCAAAACTTACTACCATTAAGATTGTGTAATTGCTGCAATGGAGGAAATGGAAATACCGGTGTGCTTTTACTGGCTTTGTCAGAATTGCTGGCATTTTAACCTCATGAAACTCAGCAGTAAAAGCACAATTATTTATACTCATTTAATTGCTTTATTTGTAGGAATTTTTTTAAATCAATAAATTTCAAAATTCTATATATATTAAGAGCTTAAAAATAGGAATCAGATTCATGGAATACAATGCAGAGTTGTCATTCCATTTTTTGTTATCATTCTTTGGTAAATAACTGAAAAATTCTAATCAGAATTTTATCACTTCTCTATTTCTTGTATAGACAGACAGCAAAAACCAGAGCACAGAGAATGAAGGAATTGTTGACTATGAAACCAGCTATATTATGATTGCAAATGTTAGCTAGGGATAGAAGAGCTCATTGCTCTTAGCTGTGTAAGTTTGTGTACAAGTTAATAGTGATTTTCAGTGATTTTTGCTCCATCTTGTGGGGTTTCTCAGGAGGAACACTGAAGGTTAAACTAAGTTTTGGCAAGCAGACCATTTTTAGAACTGTGAGAGGATTATAGTGGTGTTTGGGAGCAGCCAGCTTTGCTTTTCATTTCTGTACTTGCTAAGGCACATAGACAGAAATTGTTAAGATTTATTCATCTGTGTTTGGGAGCAGCTCATGAAAGAGCTCTGTGCCATTTAAAATGCTTAACTCTTATCTTGTACAGTTAGGTTGTGGTTTCTTTTTGTAAGCTTTGGTAATACTTCTGATCAGAAAAGCTCATGGTAAAACTTAAGCTGTCTGTCAGGAGTTTGCTCACAACAGCCTGCCTACTTAGTGTTAAATGTTGGCAAACTGTGTACCCATTTGCAGTCTCGAACAAAGATGCAGGATTGCCCTTTTCTGTTATTCTGAGTAAACGTTCAGTTGAAAATTGCATCGGATCACTTAATATTGCAGTTTGATATAGTGTCTATTTGTGCCATTGAGCCAGGACTTTGGAACATAATTGCCCAGCAGTATTGATTTAATTGCCTAGGTTTATTTGTGGACTCCTAATTATTGACTGGAGGTAAATTTAATGGAGAAACCTTTATGAACACTGGGAAACTGCTGCTGTTGGTGTTATACATAATGAACTGCATCATATCCCTTTAGATCATTCTTCAAGCTAATTTTATTCCACTGTGACAGTATGATAACATTTAAAATGTCGTAGACACTTTATTTTTATTACTGACATACACCATTTTACTGCTGAATTAAAATTTTGGGAGGGACTGAGGGAAGCACTAGTTGCTTTTTACTGTCATTTTATAGATTCCCCTAAAGTGTAATGATAAAGGATAGCACACCTCTGTTTTCACTGCATCTATACATTTATTTTCCATACCTTTATGACTTGAAGAAGTCTGGTATCTGTCAGCTTTACAAGAATATTAACATTTTGGTGATAAATATTTTTTCATTCTTGAAACTCATAGACAACAGTCAGAGGTTGTGTCCTTATTTTATCAACTACTTTAGAAACACATGTCAAGAAATTACACCAAAGAAACTTATGATTGAAAGTGACATGTCTGCATCAGGATGTTGCGTTAATAAGAATCATATCATATGAAAGTACAATCATCTTATAAATTCAACAGAGCTGATAAAAATCAGTTATTGTCTAAATTTACATTTTTAATGGCCAACAAGTGTTTTTTTCTGTTATCTTTCTGTATTTGTACAGTAACACCCTAGAGTGTTTTCAATAAAGAATAATAATAAATCATCTCCATAACTGACATTAGGATGGAAAGAAAAAGGGCCTCTTGCCTATGAAGAACCTGTATATGGGGAAGCTTCACATGAGTGCATGCAGGTGCCTGCTGCCTGCACATAGGTAGAGACATCAGACTGATTATGCATTACTTTGGGCTCAGGAGAAAGAAATTGGGAGAGGTATCTCATTAGAGACCTTTGAGCTTTTAGAGGTTTGTGGTATGTGCGAGAGGAAGAGTATGGCTATCTCAATATGTTTGTGTGTTTCCTGCTTGCAAGGCAAGTGATGAGACATTTACCCACTTTATCCCTTACATCTGAGTGTGTATGTTTTATTAATTAAACCTGGCTCTCTCTTTTTATAATAATAAACACACCCCCCAAAAAACGCAAACAAAACAGCAATCTTCTCTAATTTTTTCTCATCATAGGAAACTTACATAACTAAAGCAAGAGGATGACTTTTTTATATAACTTTAATATGATTTCTTATACCACCCTCAACTTTGATTCATTGTGACTGATTGTAAGGAACAGAACAGTCTATTAATAACTTTGTATGTGAGTACAGCATGTTAGCCCAAACCAGTTGACTTCCTGAAGTCTCCAAGAACGGTTTTTTAATAATATGCACATCATCTGCCTAACTTTTCCAAGAAGTGAAGCAAATGACAGCATTGATTTAGCATGTCCCTATGAGATCTACAGCAACACTTGTCTTGCCTCCCCTCCCTCTTCATGTACTCCTTGGGATATCACATGTCACATAAACAAATCTGTCTAATAAAATCTTTCCTCTTAGGACTTGATTATGAATCTAAATATCACATTCCAATAGTGAAAACTTCCAGAAAGGCTCCCTTCCCTCTGTCCTGTGAGCACTACTCTGTAGCTGTGTGTAACCCATCTCTAGAACAGGGTGTGAAACAGTATATTTACTAATCATCAGTAAGGATTTTCCCCAGCCCCTTTTAAGGATTTGCACTGGCTTCCAAATACACATTTCCACTGCTGTCATCTGAGAATGGACACTAACAGCTATGGTTGTTCCCTTTCAAATTCCTTGTGTTGGTACTCACCTGCTTTGCTTTCATTAGACTCTGTCTAGTCTGTGTCTGTCTTTTAACAGATCTCCACTCACTATCTGTCCTCTGCTCACACCGACATATGTATTCACCCATGCCCAAGCAGCTGCACACACTCACCACTGCAACCTGTTGACCAGGTGTTTTACATATCTGCACGTTAAAAAGCAGCACCAGCATAGTTTAAACCATGTTCAAGGCACCATTAGCATTGCTTTCAAACCATCAGAAAGAAACCATGATTTTCTTCTCTCTATAAGAGCGTAGTCCTGTGCATTGACAATCCCCTATGGTATAAGTCTCTGTTTCTGTAATGCACACAAAAAAACCATGTTACATCACTTGTCCTGAACTGAAAACAAGGAGAAATTGAATTGATTACTCAAGATAAAAATACAGACAGGCACATGTTTACATAATCATATATATACAACCATCACAAAGCAGAATAAGAACAAAGAAGACAAGTAACAACAAGGTGAAACATTCCTGTAATTTTTTTTAACCTTTGACTTTTATAGTGAAATTAGGAAGGTTTAATTATTAGTCTGAGTGTCTAGTTTTATTTCAGATTATTTTTGTGGTTCTCTTAATTCAATTTACGGCAGCTCTGCAGTGTGTTTGAATACTTTTGTTGGCCAAATGTATTATACTCGTAATCCATATGGAAAGATTTAAAATAGTTGTAACTACTAATTTATGTACTCTAAAAATTAAATACTTTCATTTTTGTGATAACACATTTTAGAGTTTGTGAAGCAGAAGCCAGGTAATGGTATACTGTGAATGGAGATGATGTGTCTCATTAGAGCAACATTGCCTTGCATTCATTATAAGTCTTTTCACTGGCAAATCTATGTATATGTATACACTTGTGCTGAGAGAGACTCACTTGTGTGGTCTAAGGTCAATAAATACTACTAATTTGTCTTTTACAGAAAGGATCTCCAAAAGAAGCAAATTTAAGGTCAGAATAAATAGGTGAGAGAATCAGAATTAGCTGTCACCATTTCTGACTTTTTAGGATCATATTACCTTTATATGTATCTGTAAACCAAGGTGTCTATCTAATAAGTCGTGTAAGAAATATGCCTTTCATTCATATGGCTTTCTAGTGTCAAAGAATAAATCTGTAAATCTGGAAAGATGAATAAAGAAGTAAAATTCTTTAAATCCACATGTAGTTTGTGCTTTCAAATGTTGTGAATTTATGCAAATCAATTAAGTTCTACTTCTCTTAAATACTACCGTAATGTAGTGATATAGGATGACTGCCATTAATGCTTAGTGTTCAGTTAAATGGGTTGAGGTATAGATAACTAAAGCATCTGAAGGAAGTACCATTCTATGTTAAAATATCTAATTATCAGTGGTATAAATAAGTTTTCACTCCTTAGAAGCATGCACTTACCACTCACTGAACTTCTGAAGCCTTCCCCAAGCATATGGCAGGTTTAGAAGATGGAATAAATACTTAAGAGTAGAGACATCTTTAACACTTGTGAAGTTCTGGGGGAAAATGTAAAGGAAAGCTTTGCAGGATAGTTACAGAGACATCACTAAAAGTAAATCTGACAGGCTTCTATTAAAGATGAAGACTGTAGAGATCATCTAGTTCTGGTTTTCTGTATGAAAAGAAAACTGTATAGAAACACACAGCACTTTCTCTGAAAACAATAAATGTTGAAAAAATGGCATGATTTTCCACTTTCAAATACTCTTGATCTAAATAAATCCTTTAAATGGAAAGAGTTCTTAAAATATCACTTTGCTATGACCCAGAAGCCACGGAAAATAGTGAGCAGCAAGTGAAATGTTGCTAGAATGATATGAGCCAGAGACATCAATAAGAAACCATTCATCTCAGGCATATTATTAAGGAGGTGAAATCTATCAGAAATTAATGTATTCAAACTAGGCAAGAAGAATTAGAGACTTTGAGGTAACGATACAGTGTTCTTGTAAACAAACATATTTAGACAAAGAGAGAGAGCAATTAGAGTGAACAGGATTCTGGAATCTGTGTTTTTAAAGCACAGTAGCAATAAGTGTCACAGAATGTCAGGTAAGATTATGTTTTATATTACGCTGAATAGATTTGTGCTCAGTGGATTCGATTCCTCTATTCCCCAAAAAGTCATCACAATAGCACACAGGAGAAAGCTGACAGGTGTAGATGACTACTAGAAAATTCTTACCATAGGCATAAGTTATTTATGACAGATGGAGACATGTCTGGCCAGCAAGTACCAGCACTTTAAAACTCCTTTTCCTGTAAAAAAGAGAAATAATCTGTATTATTGTCCTTTTTCTATAACTACAAAGTGACTGTTCTGCAACATGTTGGATTGCCTTTATAGTCACTTCACAATAGCTGCTTACTATTAACAAACTTCTCCTGGTTACAATTTTAGACTTTTTTTCCTGACTTGATAGTAATTATAAATATCAGTATATAGATTTATATCTGTTTATTAGTTCAGCCATTACATCAGCATTTGTATTTTATCTACTTTTATATCTGGGCTTTTTATTTGTTTCTGTTATGTTTTTTGTTTCATATATCTAGGAAACAGGCAATACTCTATCTGATGTAATTACTATACAATATTCTCTTTAAAATAGAATTGAGAAGTGAAAAAATAAAATCAGAGCAGCAATACTGAAGTGTGGAACTAGACAGGAGTTCTAGATGAGAGAGTGTTGCATTCAGCTGCAGTTGTGAAAAGCAGAAGCTGGTGATTGGCTTGTTTACCAAATACTGTATTTTACCAAATTTATTTCTTGTGGCCTTATTAAGGTAAAATTATCTCTCCTTATGATATGAAAATGAGCTGTTATTTCTGGTGTGGGACTGACCCCTTAGTCATCACTTGTCTCAACAGGAGTTCAAGGAAGCTGACAGAGCTCTGTGAAGCCAATAGGGACTTTTCAACAGTGAATAAAAACTGCCCTGCTCTCTTCTGGCACTGCACTGGCCACTCTGTGAGTGGAGCTGCCATGACCAGTGTTATGTATCACCTTTAAAAATACTTACTAGCAAACAGTGCAATAATGCAGCAAGATAGTGAAAAAAAACCCTATTTAAGCATTAAGATGATGACACTGAAAAATATACCAAATATCTTTCTTTGAAGACATAAGTTGTTCAAATACATCTTTTTACAAAGGAGTTGTAAAAGAGGTTTTCCTTTTCATCTGTAGATATTACAGAATCACAGAATATGCTGAGTTGGAAGGGACCCACAAGGATCATCAAGTCCAACCCTCAGCCTTGCACAGGACAGCCCCAAGAGTCATACCATGTGCCTGAAAGTATCATTCAAACACTTCTTGAACTCTGTCAGGCTTGGTGCTGTGACCACTTCCCTGGGGAGCCTGTTCCAGTGCCCAGGCAGCCTCAGGGTGAAGAATTTTTTCTAATATCCAACCTAAACTTCCCCTGACACAACTTCAGGCCATTTCCTCGGGTCCTGTCACTGTTCACCACAGAGCAGCAATCAATGCCTGCCCCTCCTCTTCCCCTCAAAAGGAAATTGTAGACTACAATGAGGTCTCCCCACAGTCTCCTCTTCTCCAGGCTACAATTTTTTGGTATCATGTTTTAGAGAGGCAGACATTTGTGGCATATTCCAATTAATGCAATTGGAGGTTTGAGGTTTTGTTTTGCTTTGAGTGGGTTTTTGTGGATTTGTTTGTTTGTTTTATTATTTTCAGGTTTTCATGTGTATAAATCTAAGGCAATTGCCACAGCACTGAGAATTATACTGGTAGCTCTGTCTCATCCTCCTGAGAGTAGTGAACATATACTCATACACTACCATTTCTGTATGCCCCAGAGGTGACTGTAACCTTTTATTGATCAGCTGATTGAAGATAAATGACAGAGATGCTGGTACTTCAGTTTACATCATTAACATGGTCAGTAAAGCATGAATTGTTCAATAAGGAGTTTATCTTTTTTCATTTTACTCTGCTCTTATATCATTTTTATGATGGAGAGTGAATTTTCAGACACCAGGCAGAAGAACTTTAAAGATCTTGTATGTGTGTGTGAAGTAGTTGTCAGACCTAAGGGAAATCTGACAGTTTAAAGATACCTAATGTTTTTCACATTAAGAAAATAAAGTGTTATGGTAATTTTTCTTACTGTGTTTCTTTTCCAGTTTCCTTTTGCCTCGTACTTAATGGATGCTGTACTGGAAAAATTAAATGAGAAGAAGAAACTGGTAGAAGAGTACAGTTCTCTCGTAAAGCACACTGTATGATACTGCTAAGATATATCTTTGCAAAGTGTGTCTTTCCTCTTCACATAAAGAACTGTCAATATACATGTTACATACATACATAGAAACCACAAACTAATTAATTGTTGAACAAGAGGAATTTAATTAAATTCCTGTTAGAAAGCAGTGTAGTATCTGATTCCTTAAGACAAAAATTGCTGCAAATCAATGCAAAGTTCAAAATTATTTTCCTTTAAATGCATTGGCAGTGAACACCAGTGCAGGCTTTGGGTAGAGAGGATGTCTTTGATATGACTAATACACATCTATACAATTTTGAAAGCACAAAAAGCAGCTAAGTAACACCTGGTTGTACTGATCAGAACAGTAGAAGTAGGATTTACAGAGGAACTGGGAATATCACTTGGATTTTGATTACCTAATTTCTTTTAGCTTTTTTGTAAAGCCCAGTCTTATGATACATACTATGTGAAAAGATAGGCTTTTTTTATGTTGCAAAAAATTAATTATTGTAGAATAAAAATATTCTGTGTGGAGTAATATTCATTGGAAAAGCTGTATTTTTTGCTAGTATATTGGAGTATAATGTATGCAATGTATTTAAAAAATTCAATACAAAAAACTTTTTTCTGTTGTGGAGTTTTTTTCACTAGTAGACCCAATTCTTTTTCAGCTAACACCTAGCTGCAAGCTCTGACTTTCCTTGGGAAACTGGTATAGAGTTTTAATCAATTATTTTCACCATGGTTTCTCTGGCAGTACTAAAAAATAATCACTACTTCTTCACATCTTTGATTTGAGTTTGTATTCCTCTAGACCAGCTCACCTGAAAAAAAAACCAAGACAGAGGTATCTGCATTCATGTGGTGATAATATCATTATATATAGCTCTTCATCTATGGATATCAAGTTGTTTCACAAAGGATATCATTATTCATATTGGACAAGGAGTCAGAGGCAAGATCTATCTGCTCTAAGATCACTCAACAAAAGTATGAAACATGACACATGAGAAGTTTTCTGCATGTCAGTCCAGTGTTTTTCCTAGGATGTCATCATGTATTTTCTAATTTATGGAGTTCACTCTTTGGTTTCTCCAAGAAAAGGAAGGCATCTCTCTCTCTCAAAAAGGGAAGACGCCACTAAACTTCTGCTCAGTTGCACCTGATGACAACAGGGGCTTGCAAGGATTTTACTGGAATTAGAGAAAATAATGCAATTGTATTTCTGGAAACTAGCCTTACATAAAAAAAGAAAAACATCTTTAGGATCGTTAGGAATGGTTGACCACCAACTTTTTCAAGAAATAAGGGACATCGTATGAAACTATGAGGTGATATATTCAAACCAAGCAAAAGGAAGCCACTCCCCTGCAAATGAAATTGAGCTGTGAAACTATCTGACTCAGAGTTTTACTGAAGCTAAAAATTTACATGGGCTCCAATGCCATTAAAATAATGCCAACAAAAATTACGGAAGATAAATCCATCAAAATATGTGGAACCATGTTCATGTGTTTTTCAATAACTAGCAAAATGTGTTTGAAAATAATTTCAACATGTACTGCAGCACAGTGAAAAGAACTTCATGAGGCCAAAGCTCTGTCAAAATTACACCCATTGTCTTCATTTCCACATTCCGAAAGACCTGCTAGTGCAAGTCTGATCTTTATGCTAATCTTAGCACTTTCATGATCTTTTGTCTTAGTGAAAATGCAGAGAATATCAACTAATGCATGTAGAAAATATGCCTCAAAAAGAGATAATTTTCCAGACTACTTTTTCCTCAAAATTTAAATATCTTGGTTTACTGGCCCTGCAAATTTCTGTATCTCCTGGGCAACAGGGTATGGAGAGACCTCTTTTCTTGGCCCAAGAGTAAACAAGAACAGTAAATGGTACAGACCCAAATTATCTACTTCATTTAAAGACAGAGAGAGAGAGAGAGAGAGAGAGAGAGAGAGAGAGAGAGAGAGAGAATAGCAAAGCGAAACAAAATCCTTAAATGCAGCTGGACCCATATTTCTTCACAGGTGTTCTTGAAATTATAACACTGCTAGTCTTTCTGCAAACTTTCCTGGAGGGGTTGTGAAATATCTATGAAGATCTTTCTTAATCTTTTTAAAGCATTTTAATGTTATTTTCATTCAACTTCTCTAATTTGATATAAACAAACAAAAATGGAAAAATCAGTCAGCACTTTTTCTGGGAAAAAAAATCATGCAGTTTGAGACATTTTTGTAAGGAGAGTGAAAAGGGTGATATTCCAAAGGAAATTTTCACAAATGTTGAATTCTGTCTGCGATGAATATACTTGGTCTTGCTGCTTATTTGATCTTCACCAGCAGAAAAATAGTCTCTGAAAAACAATTATTGTAAAAGGATTAAAAATAACTATTTCGATTATGTTTTATTAATATTTTTTAAAAACGCTTACACTAGATCCAGGCTCATTACACATGCTTGTGACAAATTTAGTGAAGAACTGATTCTGGTTTGGGGAGAAGCATTAGGTGATATTGCCAAGAAAAGAAAGCTAAGCATGAAATATACTAAAGGCAGTGCTGTTTTGAAGTAACGATACCTACCAATATCCAGAAAATCTTCTTAATCTAGATTTTTAATTTTGTTAAGGTATTTTTCTACCCTGATGCGTCCTGGCACGGCCTCTAGATGGCAGACTTTTACAAAAAATGGACTCAGCCATGTCGGACAGAGGCGTCCCTCGGGCAGCAGCAGCAGCAGCTGGTCCAAGCTCAGGAATTGAATCGGGCGTTTACAGCCAGTGCAGTACAGTGCAGGGACAGAGGGGCCAGGCGCTATGCTGTAACAACTTTATGCATACACACACACACACACACACACACACACACACACACACGTACATACATAAATAAATGCATAAATATGAAATATGCAGAGTTGTACAGAGCTTCAGAGTTGTTTAAATGTTCTAACCTTCTCAAAGGGGTGGCCAAGGCTCAAGCAGCCGTGAGTGAAGGGAAGTCCAAGGTGTGAGAGCTCCCAACAGGCCCTGTCCAGGGAGCGCAAGTGACCCAGAGCAGGTGAACAGGAGCGGGCAAACAGGGACTTGTCACAGCAGTGAGTGAGGGTGTCACAGCAGTGAGGGTGTCATGGCAGTGAGTGAGGATGTCGCGGCAGTGAGGGTGTCACAGCAGTGAGTGAGGGTTTCATGGCAGTTCACACAGGCAGAGAAAGCAGGAAAGGCTTCTCTCTGACATCTCAGTAGCTGGTAAGGAAGAGCAAAGACATCCTTTCAGCCCCAGTCTTATCAACATACTAGTTTAAGCCTCCTCAGTTATGGTCTTGACTCTCTGTAAACTCGATGTCCTGTAGCTGCAGCAGTCACTGAACCAGCCATGCCAGAGGCTCCAGCCAGCCAGACCTGCTGACAGCAGATACAGCTCTCCAGGTCACAGTTTGCCAGGGGTGTCTGATGTCTCCTCATGAGGCTGGGGCAGACAAACAGTTATTTTGCAGAAGGCAGGCTGTGGTTGAACAGCTGTGTCACCAGGTAAAGGAGCTACTGGAAAAAGTTAAGAGGCTGCATAGTGTTCAAGTGAATGAGTGAGAGACTGACTGATCACTTTCAGAGTCGCAACAGTCTCAAGAGTCTTGGGAGTCTTGAGCATCCACTATAGTGGAGAAGCAGGTGGACTTGGAAACCTATAGACCAATTAGTCAAGGGACTGTTGGGCAGGGATCTGTTAAAGATGAGGGCTGGAAGCTGGTCACTGCATGTACCAGGAGGAAGGCTCTTCCTCCTCAGAATCTGACAGGCAGGACTGGCACCTTCTACAACAGGTCTGAGGCTCTGGAGCCACAAGGCCAGACAACTGATGAGGTGGGGGAAGGTCATTCTGGGGTAGAGGGGCCTTCTAAAAAAGACCACATGTGTAACTCCCCTCTGAAGGGAACAGAGGGCCTGATATGCTGACCAGACTTAACTCACAGGGAAGTCTGCTGTCTCCCAGGGGTGTGGATAAGGAACACTACTAGGAAACTCTCCAGTCTCGTAAGGCCCTGCGACTACTATCCACTATTGGTTAATCTAACTGTCAGTGACAAAATAACAAAGAGAAGCCCGAGGGCAATCAAAAGAGACGTCTGGGCCCTGGGATGATTGGTAGAGGGATCAGAAGTAATTGCCTCAAATCTTCTGGTAACAAGGAATAATATTTATCAGAATAAGCAGATCCATCACATTACTGAGTGGCTGCGAGGTTGGTATAACTGGAAAAATGTTGGGTTTTTTGACCATGGGATGATGTACCCAACACCTAGCCTACTGACATCTGACAGGATGTACCTGTCTCAGAGGGGGAAAGGAGTTCTAGCAGGGGAGCTTGTTGACAGAAGTTTAAGTAGTTTTGAAGGGAAAAGGGACAAAACCATGCTTGCCACTGATGACCAGTGGGATGGTGTGCCAAAACTTAAGAAAACCAATGCTCAGTCTGCCTCAAGAGGTGTTGACTACAGTATACCACACCTGTAATATTTCTACATTAATGCACGTGCCATGAAGAACAAAGAAGAGGAGCTCAGAGCTTTGGCCCAGCCCCAGAGTTTTGACATCAGTGGCCTAAGTGAAATGTGATGGAATGAGTCCTGTGACTTACGTTGGGTTGACCTGTTGGATACGTTATAAGCTGTTCAGGCAGGGCAGAGCAGAAAAGGTGGAGGGATGGTATTGTATGTAATAGAGGGGATAGAACTAGCGGAGCTCTCAGTTGGCCATGGCACGGTTGAGAGCCTCTGGATAAGAATTAAGAAGCAAAAAAATAATGTGGTTGTCACCGTGGGAGTCTGCTATAGACCTCCCAGACAGAAGGATGATGCTGACAAATTAATCTTTGAGGAACTAAGGGACACTTCCAAGTCAACTGCTCTTGTCCTTTTGGGGGACTTCAACTTGCCAGAAATAACTGGAAGCATCATGCAGCTGGTACAACCCCAGTCAGAAGATTCCTAAAAACCTTGGATGACAGCTTTATGGAACAGGTCTTAAGGGAGCAGACTCGGAAAAAATGCTCTCCTTGATCTCCTTCTTGTCAGTAGAGGAAATCTTGTGAGGAATTGGTGGCCATCTTGGCCACCGTGATCATGAAATGATCTAGTTTACAATCTCTGTTGATTGGAGGAAAAGTGCCAGCAAAACCTCAACTCTGGGCATGAGGAGAGCAGACTTCAGGATGCTCAGTGAAGTCCCCTGAGAAAATATTTTTGGAGGTTCTGGGGTCCATCAGTGCTGGTCACTTTTCAAACCGCCTAAGGGCACAGGAGCAGGCAATTCCCAAATGCTGGAAGTCAAGCAGGCAAGGCAGAAGGCCAGCTTGGCTGAGCAGAGATCTTCTCTTGGAAATAACGTAAAAAAGGAAGATATATGCCCAGTGCAGGTAAAGTCAAGTGACATGAGAAGAATTCAGAGGTGCCGCTTGCCGCTGTAGGGCAAAATTCAACTGGAGTTTCAGCTGCCCAGAAATGTGGGGGACAATAAAAAGAGGTTTTGCAAACATATTAATAGCAATAGGCAGTATAGAAATATTATTACAGGATGAGGATGGTCACCTCACAAACAGGGACAGAGAAGAGTATTCTCTGAGGGCTATTTCACAGCATGTTTAACTGTCTGGGGAAATTTAAGGATCCTGTCTTTGTGAAAGAATAAGCTTATCAGATTAAGAGACTATTTAGATGTCTCTCTCAGATGCTATAAGAAAGAAGTCCAAGTGTCTCTGACCTATTGAACCTATTGCAGAGCACAGATTTGACATCTTCCTTAAACAGGATAACTCCTTTGGGAAAGAAATCACACTGAAGTATCTGTGATTCAACCAATCCTAAATCTTGAAGGGTGACAGTCAGATTTCCTTTATAGTTGTTGTGGAACAAAACAGAACTTGCAGCATAAAATGTTTCAATTTGTATTTAAAAATACTACCAAACCTATGATGAAGAAATTTTGTGATGGAGAACCCAACAGAGTGGCCCTAGGATCAAGAGTTCTCACAACTCAAGAATTCACATTGAAATTGTCTAGATTTCAGTTTCAAAGCTGGGTGTTTATAACTGTCAAAAAATCCCTCTATGCAGGTAGTCAAGGCTGTGAGCTAAACAGAAGTTAAAATTATAAGTCATTGTGCACATGTGGGGAAAACAGATATGAGTGCACCACAAGCCTTACAATGCATCTTTGCTAGATCTTTGCACATTGATCATTCTGCAAAAAAACTTCAAAATATGTGCCAAGTAATGGCCTCGTCACATGATAATTATTGACAAGGCAATGCTATTTCCTTATTCTATTTTATCTTTCACCAGTTATGCATGCAAGGACTACATTTTCACTCTTACCTACAACTTTGGATTAGAAACTCATGTTGAACTGGCTATTTCAAGGGATTAGCCCTCGTTCTTTAAGTACTTTTTTTTTTCTGGTTTTGACTACATGTCAGAAATAACTGTAGGAGTTCTACTTCTAGCTTATCCATGTGAAAATCAAGGTTTGAAGGTGTCATTTGAAAATGCAACAATTTTTACTCTAAAAATACTGATTTTCTCTATGGTCTACCTTTTGCAAATGTAAATTGGAGAATAATACTGACCTTATAGAAAAGCTAGGATTAATTGTTAATTGAGTGCTTATTTATGTAATTGACTATCTCATATTAATTTAATTTCATATGTTTATATGGTGAAGCTGCTGATTCTGAACTTGTTTATCAAAGCTAAACATTAAAAATGAAAACTCTTTATATTAGCACAATATCCTATATATTAGAAATTTACCGATTTGGGAGTACAATCCCATATTCTTGATACTGCCTACCCTTGAGCATCTGGCTCAAGGAATTTCTCTTTCCAATTTCTCTTTTCATGTATGTTTTTACAGCACTAAGAAGTTAGTAAGGCTACAAGCTGGCACTAGCACAACATGATCTACTCCTGGAGACCTGTGGTGTTTCAAGTGCCGTCTTCGGCCACAACAACCCCCTGCAGCGCTACAAGCTGGGGACAGAGTGGCTGGAGACCAGCCAGGCAAAAAGGGACCTGGGAGTTCTGATTGATAGGAAGCTGAACATGATCCAGCAGTGTGACCAGGTGACCAAGAAGGCCAATGGCATCCTGGCCTGTATCCAGGATAGTGTGACCAGCAGGACGAGGGGAAGTGATCCTTCCCGTGTACTCAGCACTCATGAGGCCACATCTCAAGCTACTGTGTCCAGTTCTGAGCCCCTCAATTTAGGAAGGACATTGAGGTGCTGGAGTGGGTCCGGAGAAGAGCAGTGAGGCTATTGAAGGGACTGGAGCACAAGTCCTGTGAGGGGAGGATGAGGGAGCTGGGGTTGTTCAGCCTGGAGAAGAGGAGGCTCAGGGAAGATTTTATTGCTCTGTACAACTACCTGAAAGGAGGTTGTGGCCAGACGGGGGTCGGTCTCTTCTCGCAGGTGACCAGCAGTAGGACAAGAGGGCATGGGCTTAAATTGTGCCAGGGAAGGTTTAGGTTAGATATTAGGAAGAAGTTTTTTACAGAGAGATTTGGGAAACACACCAGACAATGAAGTGTGGAAAGAACAAGCTTTGATTGTGGACCTTGAGGACAGCGCTGGAAAAGCATCCTGAACCTGAGAAGCTGCATACATGTGAGAGACTTGTTGGTGAATTTTGAAAATTATGCATTTTACCTGAACTGCGTTTACAGTAACACAGTTTTGTATCCCCTCTTCCTGCTCGTTATCACTTTTCTGCTGGGTTGCCAGGCCCAGCCCTGTATTGTATCCACCTATCCCTGTCCTCCCTGTGTTCTCCAGAGGCATTTTGTTTTCCAGTGGGTCATCACCAGCAGCTTGTCAAGCACAGCACTGTTTCCTCCTGGGCCAGGTGAGCCCCTGCTTGGCAGTTCCCCAGGACTGGACGGTCCCAGGCACCTCCTGCACTGTCGCGGCCGGAGCTGCACAAACACGCCTGGACAGCCTCCGCCAATCTGGGGCAGCTGTTGTTCCTCCACGTGCTGCCGCGGCGCTGCCCAGGGAGGGGGTGCCTCCCCTTTCTTCCCCCCCCCCCCGCCAGAGTGGTGGCAGCAACCAGAACTTGCATGGAGCTGTCCCTGCAGCTCCAGGATGGACCGGGGTGGCCCGTGCCAGCCCAAGTATCGGCAGCTCCGTGCGGGAATTCCTCTGCCTCGTGGAGCTGGTGCCACCCAGGGTGGCATGGCTGTGACTGCTGCCCACTGCCGCCTCTGTCCTGATCCTATTGGCTACTGCCCCCGTCTGTCCCCAAACCCTGGATTTCTATTGGGTGTTAGCCCCTCCATTTTCCTATTCTCTAGCTGAGCACCTAAGCCACTTCCCCATCTGGATTTCTTACCCAATCCAGTCCCAGCTCTGGCACCTCCCCCACGGGACCTCATAATAGCCTCCTGTATTTTGCAATAAAGGTCTTTCACCTCTTGTCCTCTGAACTGCAAACATCTCTTTCTCAGTGCTCCCTTATCTCTGGAGGCAGGAGGGAACAGTTTTCCCTTCTGCCCAACGGTGCATAGAGAGAGTAATCAGGAATTGGAAGAGGCTGCCCAGGGAGGTGGTTGATTCATTGTCCCTGGAAGTTTTTAAGGTGAGACTGGATGTGACATTAAGTGCCATGGTCTAGTGAGCATGATGGTTGGACCTAGAGTTGGACTTGATGATCTCAGAGGTCTTTTCCAACCTGGATTTCCAACCTATGATTCTATGATGCAAACAACAGTTTCATCCAAGACACTGTGAACTAGGGCTCAGCCCACTGACCTCCCTAGGCCCTAGCATGTGCCTTCTCCAGAAGCACAGTCTCCTCCCAAACCTGGATCCAGACAGGGCAAGATGTCCCCCACAGCATGTGCCAGGGAGCTGTGAGAGCTACCAATTGAGTGACAGACCCTGTGATCATCAGGCAATTGAAATGATGACTTATGTGCACTGTCAGCCCATGAAAGCCAAAGAAATATTCAGCAGGAGACGGGCACTCCTGCAGAGCAGCTCAGCCTAGGACTAGTACACCACCCAGCCTCAGGTAAGCTTCCAAACATAGAATCATAGAATCATAGAATCGATTGGGTTGG
This sequence comes from Willisornis vidua nigrigula, assembly GCA_021164005.1. NCBI lineage: Eukaryota > Metazoa > Chordata > Aves > Passeriformes > Thamnophilidae > Willisornis > Willisornis vidua. The sequence continues at coordinate 19,791,772 of JAJPCS010000033.1, forward strand.
AAAAGACCTCCGAGATCATCGAGTCCAACCCTTGGTCCAACTCCAGTCCATTTACTAGATCATGGCACTCAGCGCCACGTCCAATCTGCGTTTAAAAATCTCTAGGGATGGTGAATCCACCACCTCTCTGGGCAGCCCATTCCAATGCCTGATTACTCTCTCTGGAAAGAATTTTTTTCTGATATCCAACTTAAATTTCCCCTGGCAGAGCTTAAGCCCATGCCCCCTTGTCCTATTGCTGAGTGCCTGGGAGAAGAGACCAACCCCCACCTGGCTATAACATCCCTTCAGGTAGTTCTAGACAGTGATGAGGTCACCTCTGAGCCTCCTCTTCTCCAGGCTAAACAACCCCAGCTCCCTCAGCCTCTCCCCGTAGGGCTTGTGCTCCAGTCCCTTCACCAGCCTTGTTGCTCTTCTCTGGACTCGCTCCAGCACCTCAATATCTTTTCTGAACTGAGGGGCCCAGAACTGAACACAGTGCTCAAGGTGTGGCCTCACCAATGCAGAGTACGGGGGAAGGATCACTTCTCTGGTCCTGCTGGTCACGCTATTTTTGATACAGGCCAGGATCCCATTGGCCTTCTTGGCCACCTGGGCACACTGTTGACTCATGTTGAGCTTCCTGTCAATTAGTACTCCAAGGTCCCTTTCTGCCTGGCTGCTCTCCAGCCACTCTGTGCCCAGCCTGTAGTGCTGCAGGGGGTTGTTGTGGCCAAAGTGCAGGACCCGGCACTTGGCCTTATTGAACTTCATCCCATTGGAATCGGCCCATCTCTCAAGTCTATCCAGATCCCTCTGCAGAGCCCTCCTGCCTTCCAGCAGGTCGACACTCCCTCCCAACTTGGTGTCATCAGCAAATTTGCTAATGATGGACTCAATCCTCTAATCTAAATCATCAATAAAGATGTTAAACAAAGCTGTGCCCAACACAGACCCCTGGGGAACACCACTGGTGACCGGCTGCCAGGTGAACACAGCTCCATTCACCAGCACTCTCTGGGCCTGGCCATCCAGCCAGTTCCTAACCCAGCACAGAGTACTCCTGTCCAGGCCATGGGCTACCAGCTTTTCCAGCAATATGCTGTGGGAGACAGCATCAAAGGCTTTGCTGAGGTCCAGATAGACCACATCCGCAGCCTTCCCCTCATCCACCAGGTGGGTCACTTGATCACAAAAAGAGATCAGGTTGGTCAGACAGGACCTGCCCCTCCTAAACCCATGCTGGCTGGATCTAATCCCTTGTCCACCCTGAAGGTGCTGTGTGATTGCACTCAGGATGAACTGCTCCATAACCCTGTCAGGCACGGAGGTCAGGCTGACAGGCCTGTAGTTGCCAGGGTCCTGCTTACAGCCCTTTTTGTGGATTGGGGTAACATTCGCCAACCTCCAATCATCTGGAACCTCCCCAGAGAGCCAGGACTGTTGGAAGATGATGGAGAGCGGTTTGGCAAGCTCTTCTGCCAGCTCCCTCATCACCCTGGGATGGATCCCGTCTGGTCCCATAGACGTGTTAGGATCCAGCTGGCTCAGTGAGTCACTAACTATATCCTCCTGGAATAGCGGGGGGCTATTCAGCTCCCTATCCCTGTCTACCAGCTCCAGAGGCCAGTTGTCTTGAGGGCCACCTGTCCTACTGGTAAAAACTGAGGCAAAGTAGGTGTTAAGTACCTCAGTCTTCTCCTCATCTTCCTTAACTATATTTCCCTCCAAGTCCAACAGAGAATGGAGGTTTTCCTTGCCCCTCCTTTTGTTATTAATGTATTTATAGAAGGACTTTTTGTTATCCCTAACTGAATTAGCCAAATTTACTTCAAATTCCACTTTTCTTTCCCTAATTTTTTTCCTGCATGACCTAGCTCTACCTGTAAATTCTTCATAAGTAGCCAGCCCTTTTTTCCATAGTCTGTAAACTTTCTTTTTATCCCTGATTTCTTTCAGAATCTCCCTATTTAACCAAGCTGGCCGTCTTCCCCTCCGGCTGGCCTTTCGGCACACTGGGATAGCCTGTTCCTGTGCACTCAAAATTTCCTTCTTGAAACATGCCCAATCCTCCTGGACCCCCTTGCCTTTAAGGGTTGTTTCTCAGGGTATGCTCTGAATCAGTTTTTTGAATAGGCCAAAATCTGCCCTCTGGAAGTCCAGTGTAGAGGTTTTAATGGTGGCTCTCCTTACATCCCTGAGGACTGAAAATTCTATTATTTCATGGTCACTATGCCCCAGGCGGCCTCCAACCACTACATCATCCACCAGCCCCTCTCTGTTTGTAAACAGTAGGTCTAGCAGGGCCTTCCCCCTGGTAGGCTCATTGTCAATTGACAATTTCCTTCATTTCATTGAAGGAAATTGTCCTCTATACACTCCAGGAACCTCCTTGACTGCCTCTTCTCTGCAGTATGAAGCTCTCAGCAGATATCTGGCAGGTTAAAGTCACCCACAAGAACAAGGGCTGGAGATTTTGAGACATCCACCAGCTGCTTGTAGAACAATTCATCTCCTTCATCATCCTGGTTGGGCGGTCTGTAACAGACACCCACAGGGGTGTCAGCCTTGTTGGCCTTCCCCCTGATTCTGGCCCACAGGCACTCAACCTTGTCACTGCTGACCTCAACTTCAACAGAGTCAAGAGACTCTAACATATAAAGCCACCCCTCCACCTCTCCTTCCCTGCCTGTCCTTTCTGAAGAGCTTGTAGCCCCCCATAGAAGCACTCCAGTCGTGTGAGTCATCCTACCACGTTTCTGTGACAGCAACTATGTCATAGTTTTCCTGTTGCTGGTGTTGGGGAAAGGGTGCATTCGCGAGACGGTTCTTTGTGCTCTGGTTGCCACCCCACATGGTACCCCGGGTTCAGCGCCGAATACCAAGACGTATTCTCATAGAGATAGAGTCTTGGCTCTGATGGTTAAAATCAGGAACGTTCAAACTTTATTGGGGGGTAAACAGGTTATATAGGATTTTGGGCAGAACACGAGGACAACAACTTCTCATAGGCTAGAAAGCTTTGTTCATGAGGCAGCGCTGTGCTCTCATTGGTAGAAGGAGCTGTGTGCACGAGGCAGTCAGCACGGTGCTGGCACCACGAGGTCTGTGTTTGTCTCCAGGTCTGAGGTTGTTTACCTGCTTTTCAGCTGCCTCAAGGTCAGACTGACCTTGGCTAGCCTGTCAGCTATCTGACCAGTGTTTTATGCGTGCGGGATCAGGCCAAACGTCCTCTACAAGCTGGAGTTGACAGCTGAAGGTTCCTGGAAAAGCCTTATGGCTCTTACAGCACTTTTTCTTGCCTTTCTGCAGAACAGATTTCACTTTCCACTTCAACCCCTCAGGGTCCCTTGGATTGTTCCTCTCTTAGCTCTGCTTTGATTCCTTGATCTTTCTTGGCTCCTGTTCTGCTTCCAGTCTAACTTTCCAAGTCTTCACAAGCACAATTACCTGGCTGTGAAGTTTATGAATGTTCATATGTCATTGATCTAGTTGTTCTTGCTTTCATCTATTCTTTTTGAAATAATGTATATTAGACAAGAATGTCTGTGAAGCATGAGTCTGAACTTCCACAGTTCATCAGTTCTACACTAAAGACGACAATCTTTAAAGACAGCCAAAAATCCAGTTCATCAGTTCTACACTAAAGATGACAATCTTTAAAGACAGCCAAATGAAATGTTGTGGTCTCTTCCTCTGTCTGTCCGTTCAAATGGAAAGATAAGCAGTAATAATTCTGCCAATAAAGTACTCCCCTTCAGAGGAAGTCATTAGTGGGGCTTCCTATGCAAGGAAGTGGCTACAGGATAAGTTCTTAGTCTTCTAAAATTGAGATAGCTGTGTCCTTCACATAATATAGACTTCCGCTCCAAATGATGAACAAGCAGGGAGCACAATGTTTACAATTGATATGAGCTGCCACTAAGACAAATATGAGTCAAATGATCTTGTATTTTTTTCATGCCACAGAATTTCTCAGACCACTGTGATCCTCTTCCTTTTCTATGTTTAGCATTTGCAGTTCTGTAATTGAATTTAAAATTGAACATTTCTAAAAGATTTTAAAACAGTAAGCGGATGTGTATCGGACATGTGCAGTAACCTTGGAGAGATGAATTAGGAACTGAAGGATTAAAGCATCAGAATTAGGCAATTTTTTAGGTAATTGACCTTGTGTCTAACACTGGATGGCACCGAAGTACACACTATGAAGCCTAGGAGGGTACAGGAAGAGGCTGAGTTCCATTAGGAAGCTTCATTTTGCATGGAACTAACTGGATAAGGGGGTTTTGTGGTATTAACCTCGCCCAAAATAGCATCACTTTAAGATGCGACACAAAGAGGATTTATAAGTCATCTGTGAGGTCTGATTCAGAATTAATCCTGTCCTTACGACAGAAATTCAGCAGACACTTGGCATAGTGACAATAATTTTTACTGAAACTTCAAGGTAGATGTAAACTCTATCCTGAAAAAATGCAGGCTAATTTTGTGTCTGTTGGTATGTGAACCTGGCTGACAGATGCAGTTTTCTGAGAGTTGAATATTTGTTACTTTTAGGGGGGATATTTCAATGTTTATCAATATGAAGGGTTTGAAGTTGTGCAACCCAGATGTGGAGGGGAACTGAGCATGTGCTGAATTTTAAGCATACTAGAAGTCCCCTGGGTATTAAATGGCCTCTTGCATCAGTGCTGACCACGTTGTGAGAAGAATGAGAAACAATGATGCAATGCAAGCATCAGATGAGTGGCAACGTCTTCTCCTGCCTTCTCATATCTGCACCTGCTGTGTATTCTAGAGAAGGAAAGTCTGAAAACATTCCATTTTTGCCTGATTTTGAAGAAATTGCCTGGCCTATATTTTAAGTTTTGCTTTTTTTTTTTTTTTTACTCTCAGAATTGCTGGATCTTCACAGTTCTTGTGTTTAGCAGAGCAGTAAAAGGGCAGGATTCCTCCTATTTTGTACATGTCCAAGACTTGTCAAATCCCTTGTTGTTTGCTATGAGATAGAGGTCATTTGCAGGAATTGTGCTGATTCCTTCATATGACTTCCCATAAAAAATAATAAAATTGTAATATTTCTTTATAATACAAGTATTTTCCTTTATTCATTGTTCTTTTTGAAACCATAATGATTAATTATGATTCATTCCAACTCTTGTACTTGACTGTATGCTGTTCATTTTGATTCTTGCACTACCTTGGAATAGGATGCTGTATTTTGTCAGAGATACATGAAGTATCAAATAGTGCTCAGTTCATTCAAAAAAAATTTCCTCAAACAGTATACTTAGACTAGTAATAATTTTAAAATTATAATTTTTATAGCAATCATTACCTGAATGAGGTCTCCCAGATTCCTGTATATGCAAAGCTAATTTTTCAACAGCTGTCCAGTGGCCTCCAAAAACCTTCTTAGTTATGACTTTGTAATGGAGGATGTTCTGTGTTGGTGATATAAATTATTCAGAGACTAATTTGAACACATTTGTCCACAAATTATTGAGATTAGTATAGATTTTTATGATGGGCACTGGAACATGGCCATAGCATCTGAAACCAGACTAGCATCAGCATCTGGCTACTAATTAATATTCAAACTCAATGATAAAAGCCAACACACAGATATGAAGTAGTAGAAGATCTGGTAGTATTTATGTCTTACATGCAAGGAATACTTCACACCCAAGGAACTGAAATCTGAGAGCAGAACTACTGTGGCCTCAAATGAGTCAGTCATAGTCCAAGATGGACATAAAAAGCAGAACTATGTTTTCCAGTGCTGCACCACACAGATCACAGATCATGATAAGATATGACTGACTGTGGAGTTTGTCTTTCCCTTAGCTGAGACAGACACCTCTGCTGCTTTTGCTGTGTTTTAATTCTCTTACTATTCTGTGTGCTGGGCAGGGTCTTCAGATACCTAAACCTAGGGTAGAGTTTCTGTTTTCGATCTGCAGTCAAAGAGCTGGAAGTGTGTGCAGATACAAGACAATTTCTGAAGCACTTATTAGTAGTTTATGTCTCTTACAAACAGTTATAAGGAAACAAGCACACTAATACAGAATATGATTTCTAAAAATATTTAAATAATTCATAAAGTGACATGCAAATGCATCATTTTATATGCATTATGCAAACATGTAATTCTTACATAATTTTTAGATTATCCAGTAATAAAATCTGACATTACTGACTCATTCCTTCTCTTCATAATCCCTCAAAACTTTTACAACTATTTTGTGACAAACAGTGGCTATTCAGTTTTAAGCTTTATTCTTCTGAAACCTGACAACTGAAAAGGCAGTAGTGACTCATTTTTCTTGCATGTGGTTCTTTGCTGCGTAATATTTGTTGATAATGTGGGAAATACTACATACATAAACCAAAATAGAATATCTTTCTGGTTGTGATCTGTACTTTGAAGTCATAAATCCTGAAACTGCTAAAAATACAGTGACTTTCCAATAAGTGAATGTAAAGTGTCTCAACTTCTCATCAGCTGCTCTTGTCCCTAATTAAACCCTTGGTCTAAAAGGAAGTGTAGATGAATAGAAAAACAAGCCTCCCTTCTTGTGAAATATCCAATGGCACTTACTTTACAGGGGTTACACAGAAGTCTATCAAAATAGGGAGAGGAAAATAAATCCATTGTAACATGCCTATAGATTTTCCCACAAAATAATCCTGATCAATGCTCATAAAATTTTCAGCATAGTTCAACCCTGAGAAGCGTTAAACTGCTTCTGACACTGCAGTGGTTTATGTGTCATTTTTATTGGCTTAATGAAATACACATGTGTGCATTCTTCATTTGTCTGTCCTTGACTCTTCTTAATGAGCTCATCTTTTTGTAGCCCTCATTTGTGACATAAACCACTGTAAACCAAAAGGAAAATCATAGATCATGTGCTAACTGCTGAGAGTTAAACTTGATATTGGATGTATTTTAGGTATTATATATGTTCTAGGCTTTATACAGTTGCCCATTCAAGCTATCTGTCCTAATTCTCCTTATGAAAAATATGTCCTTGATTAAAAAAAATACAAATTATTAGATAAAATTATTTTACCATAGTTGTGCTAATCATCTTATTTATTACTTACTAATCAAACTCAAGTCACAGGATATGATCAAATTCAATCTAAGTATGGGACAATGCTGAGAGCTTTGAATTTCAGAAATAGTTTGGTGAGTCAAAATCAGAAGTCTAGGATACCTTGCTGGTTGGTCAGCCCATGAATGATGTTCATTTAGACCATGGTTTTGATACTAGTGGTACCAGAAGAGGAAAGTGGACAGAACAGAATTAATTTATTTAAATTCTAATGGTAATGCTACATCAGGATAAACCTATCACTGTATCTTATTCACCTCCTCTACCATACTTTCTGCTTTGCTGAGACACTATTTTTGCCTCCAGTATCTGATGAATAAATGCTGTAATTGTCCAGCCTTATTCTATATGCAGAAGAAAAACTCACCTGAGCACATCTTTGTACAGTGAACTTGCTTTGTTGATGTTTGTTAACTTATGCATTTTTTCTTTGTTGGTTTTCTTGGCTATAGAGAACTGAGAGACATACAAGGAGGAAGGGAAAAGGTTCCTAGTTATGGCATTTGTCTTCCTAGTCACCATTATCCATGATGGAGCCCTGTTTTCCTGGCAATGGCTGAACACCTGCCGGCCAATGGGAAGGGGTGATAGAATTCTTCATTTTGCTTTTCTTGTGTGCACAGATTTACTTTACCTATTAAACTATCCTTATCTCAACCCATGAGTTTTCTCACTTTTACTCTTCCGATTCTCTCCCCCATCCCACCAGGGTGGTAGTAAGTGAGCATCTGCATAGGATTCAGGTACCCATTGAGGTTAAACTTACACCTGCCTTCTTCAGATATGGTGTCTTGTCATACTGAATGCTCAGTTCCAGCGTGCTGTGAACTCTCACTTAGCTTCATTTCATACTCTGACTTCCAGTATCTTCATAAATGACACAGATGCAGGACTAGAATGGATACTGAGCAAGTTTGTAGGTGACACAAAACCAGGAGGAGCTGTTGACTCCCCAAAAGGCAGGGAGGTCATGCAGGGAGACTTGGACAAATCACAGGACTGGGTAATCGCCAACCATATGAAGTTCAACATGGGGAAGTGCTGGATTCTGCACTGGGATGGGGCAATGCTGAATGTTTGTACAGACTGGGGAATGAGATGCTGGAAAGCAGTGCTGTGGAAAGAGACCTGGGGGGTCCTGGTCGATGGCAAGTTGCATATGAGTCAGCAGTGCCCTGGCAGCCAGGAGTGCCAACCATGTCCTGGGGGGCATCAGGCACAGTATTGCCAGCTGGTTTAGGGAGGGGATTGTCCCACTCTGCTCTGCACTGGGGTGGCCTCACCTTGAATATTGTGTGCAGTTTTGGGCATCATGGTATAGGAAAGTTATAAAGCTCTTAGGGAGTGTTCAAAGGAGGCCAACAAGGATGGTGAAGGGCCTTGAGTGGAAGTTGTATGAGGAATGTCTGAAGTCTCTTCAGCCTGGAGAAGAGAAAACTGAGGGAACTGCAGACTACAGCTGCCTCATGAGGGGGAAAAGCAGGGATAGAGACTGATCTCTTCTGTGTGACAGGACCTGAGGGAGTGGCTTGAAGTTGTGTCAGGAGAGGTTTAGGCTGGCTATCAGAAAAAGGTTCTGCACCCAGAGGGTGGTTGGGCACTGAACAGGCTCCCCAGGGAAGTGGTCACAGCACCAAGCCTGACAGCGTTCAAAAAGCATTGGGATGATACTTTCAGGCACATGGTGTGACTCTTCTGAATGGTCCTGTACAGGGCAAAGGGTTGGACTTGATGATCCTTGTGTGTCCCTTCCAGCTCAGCATATTCTGTGATTCTGTCATTCCTGTTCCTGACAAGATTTTACTGTTCTGTCAGAAATTCATTGTGTTCGCCCAACCCCGCCTGATCCCAGTGATGTCACTGAATTTCTTGTTCCTAATCTGCTCCTGATCTGCCCTCTCAGTAGGTGTCTAGTCCTTTAAAATCATAAGATTTTCTTTTTTTAATGAGGTTAGCCACATGCTCTATTTTTCACTTTGCTTAAAATAGAACTATTTTCTTACATTTCCCTTTTGTATGGAATGCTATTCTCCCTGGTCTCATAGAAGTCACTTGCCATCGCCCAAGAACTGAAACACATTTAATTTATCATGTGCTTCAAACCCAAATATTATCCTTTATTCTTCTTGCAAAGTGAACTTTTGTTTAAAATTTTTCCAATACCAAAGACTACAGACCCAAAGTCTGTACTTATTTGTACAGATTTGAAACTATATTTGGATTTTAACTGATCCAACTTTGCCATTACGGTTTCTTTCCTCTCTAAGTGTTTACCAGGCAGTGTGGCTTTACAGTCTCCCTAAACCAGTAGAACAACTGGCTGCCATTAAAAGTAATGATCCCTCCATTAACTCCATGCTTTGGCTGCATGTCCTTCTACTGTCTATGGACTGTTGCTAGTGGCTTTGTAGCTAAGTGAGAACTGAACATTTTTTCTTTCCTGACCCAGATTGCTGTAGAGATGAAGAAATCCAGCCTGTCACAGCATGGAGGAGAAGGAAGCAACAGCAGAAAAAACACAGGCTTAGGGAGGAGGAAGAAGGGGCAGGAAATTTATCCTTACATCTTAATCTTTCTTCGAGAGAACTCATTACCTTGGGTTCACTTTGTAGAGCAAGATATCCCATCCACACCCAGATGTAATACTGAGCATCTAAATTCAGGTTTTCCTATGCAGCAAGAATGAGGATATGGACCGGGTTCTTTTGACATCCGATTTAAGATCTCCTTTAATTTAAATAGAAAAATTATTTCTCTTTGGAAACACAGAAACACAGAAATCAAAGTAGTCCTTGTTGGTTGCCTTGGGCTAAACACCTTCCAGTCTGTTTAACCATGCTTACACTGCTATGGCGGGAGGAATCCAAAAGCAGAATTGGTGGTGACCTGTAGAAAACCATATGGTTTATATATAATATGGACAAAGTAGTACAGGCAAACTAGATAGTCCCACTCATTAAAATACTGAGCTTTATGAACACAGTCCTCAGTCTTACCTTTGGGTATATGGATGGTTCACCTCTGTTTCCAACATCATAGCTATGTCTACACTGCAGATATTGTAGGTCACCTCACAGCAATGTAACTCTGTGCTGGATTTACCCTGACTGAATGCCAGGTGCACTCCAAATTGCCTCATGACTCCTCCTCTTCAACTGGATAGGAGACAGAAAATGTAGTGGAAGGCTTATGGATTGGGATAAGGATGGACAGATAAAGCACTAATTACTGTCACAGACAAAATAGACTTAGCTTAGGGAAACCGACTTAATTTACTGACAATCAAGTCAGAGTAGAATAAAGAGGAATAAAAAAAAATTTAAAATACCTTCCTCTCACTTGTCCCTTCTTCCCAGGCTTAACTTTACTCCAGATTATCTCCTCCCTTACAGCAGCACAGGGGCACTGAGAATGGAGGTTGTGGTCTGTTCAACATGTCTCTGCTGCTCCTTCCTCCTCGCTTTCTTCCTCTGCTCCAGGGCAGGGTCCCTCCCGTGGGAGATAGTTCTCCATGAACTACCTTCAACATGGGTCCTTACCACAGCGTGCAGTTCTTCACCAGCTACTGCACTGTGGGTCCCTCATGGGGTTGCCATCCTTCAGGAACAGTCTGCTCCAGCATGGGATTGCTGTAGGGTCAGCAGTTCTTTCAGCAAACTTGCTCTAGTGTGGGCTCCTCTTCCACAGGATCACCACATCCTTTGGGCATCCACCTATCCTCATGCTGGGTCCTTCAGAAGCTGTAGGTGGACCTCTGCTCCACAATGGACCTCCATGGGCTGCAGTGGCACACCTGCCTCACTGTGGTCTGCACCACAGGCTGCAAGGGAACATCTGCTCTGGTGCCTGGAGCACCTTCTCTCCCTTTCTCCACTTGGTGTCTGCAGGGCTGTTCTCTTGCATATTTTCACTCTTCTTGCCAACTGCAGATACTGTCGCACAATTCCATTTCACTCCCCTCCCCACTTTTCTCCCGGAGGTGCTGCCACTGTCACCAATGGGCTGGGAATGGTTCTCTCAGACACATGGGCAGGTCCTAGCAGCTTCCCAAAGAAGTCACCCCTGTGGACCCCTCACAACCAAATCCTTGTCATGCAAACCCAATACAAATGGGAAAAGTTTAGTAAGAGCATCACAAAACTTTCCATGTGCACCTTGAAAGTTTAGCCTCCTGTAGAAATGCCATGTGAGGTCCTACTTCACAAAGAAACAAATTAGTACTAAATTTAATGGAAAAATTCTTGGCTGCTGCAAGTTTTGGTTTAAGCAGCATCTAAAATGCAGTTTCTGTAAGTGTTAATGGCATTGTAGGCATTAAAATAGTGACTGCCTCATCTCGTTTAAAAACAAACCCACAAACAAGATCAAAACCAAAAGCAACTGCTGTTACAGTACTGTGTTTAAAAGGACTTTGTGACATAGAGTTTCAAAACATTTTACTTTACCATGGTAAATGAAACTCATTTGTGTCTCAAAAACTTTTCTTCCTTTCAGATTGGTTTTCAAAACACCAAAATAACAGTGCATCATTTTGGTTTTCTTTTTTCTTGGAGAAAGATGTTACAGTGCCAGGGTCTGTATGAAGAGTCACAGCCTCTGCTATAAAGACCATGACACAAAGAAGGAGAGAGCCCTGAGGTTAGCTAGTGATGTTGAAAATGCTCTTAACTCAACCAGGTGTTTCAATCTGAAGTTTGAGCACAGGACACTGATGCAGAATATGAAGATACAGGGTGTAGGAATAAAGGAATTCTATTTGTCATATAATTGTTTTAAAAGGCAAACCCAAAGGTCTTCTTTCTCTTTCTTTACTTCCAGCCGAAAAGTAGATATCTGATAACTAGATCCAACATATCCACTGATAACTAGATCATAATTGATTCAAAGTTGGCAGACTGTTCTTCTGTGGTGCTCAATTTTCTCTCTGGAAACTCCATGCAGGTTATGATCATTGCATTCATCAAAGAGGAGACAGCTTTGGAAATCATCCTATAATTCTGCCTTCCCTTTGTAGATGACTCACTTTTGCACAGAAAATGTGTGCTATTTCTTGTATTTAAGGAACAATTTTGCAGTAATCAAAATATCTCATGAATTTTTCTCTCATCTACTAAGTAAAAAAAAAAAAAGTGTAGATTTCCATCTGAAGCCTCTCCATACATTGATTTTTATATTTCAAATAAAAAAATATGTTAGTAAATGTTATTTGATAGAAACACATACATGAAAATCTTACTCATGGGATGAATGAGACCAGACACAACAGTAATCCACTTTTTTAAGATGCTAATATGTTTGGTGTCTCTAATTGCACAGCTTTATCTCTGAAGTATCCCATGAACACAGGCCATTATTTTTAAGAAGTTTTTTTAAGATTTGAACATTCATTTTTCTTGTTTCATTTCTATTTATCGTGAGAAAAATGGTATCATTCCAGATGGAGGAAACTTTCTACTGCATCCTTGTGACTGAAGGGAAAGACATGGAAGGATCAAAGACAGAATACAGATGAAGTAAAATCTAACATGTAAATTGGAGAGCAAAACAAGCTGTCAAGAGGAATCAAGACAAAATATAACAATGCACTAGAAAGATCAAATATGCAGGGAAAGAACGATTATGAAAGAACAAAGAGAAAAAGACAGTTAAGAAAATTGTTTAGTGAATAAGAATCAAGAGGAAATATGCAAGGGAAAACAGCTTTCATGGTTTTAAGTTTGTCCATGACTGCTCTGAAAATTTATGAGAAAGACTGTTCTTTGGATGATTAATATGAGTTGGGTATCTTACCTGATATCCTGAACCTTTTTAACTTCTTTCTGCAGTGGCATAACTGGAACTTTCTAGACATGTAAAAGAAATGTAATGTAATGCAGAAACCACACTGAATAGGAACTGGGAAGATTTGGATTTGGGGCTTTTTGTAAGTACTCCATAGAATAACAATTGTGCTTCGTCTTCTCCCACATGCTATCACATGAGCCACCATTAGTTCTGGATGTCTCAATGTTTCTGTTGGAGCTTACTGCACGCAAGATGAAAGGCAGCTTTTCTTATACGGCAAGATGGCTGAGCAAGGTGTGCTTGGTGAGCAGTTCTCTTCTTCTTCAACAATTCCGGGATCTCTTGATTGTTTTCATCAAACTAGTCTTTCTTTTTCTTGGAGGAGAACCCTAAGGACTCTTCACAGGACTGCAGGATGCTATTTTTAATATGTTGCCAAAGTGCTTCAGGAGAGGGATCTATGGAATTATCTTTAAATCTAGTTTGAAGGTTTACAGCTGTGGCTGTTTGAAGATTGTTAACTTGGAGCCTCCTCCTTGGAATGCCACCTCTCTTAGGTTTGGGCTTGAAGTGGAGGTTAAGTTTGCAACGCACAAGGTGGTGGTGTGTTTGTCATTCTGCACTCGGCATCACTCGGGTATGACGGACATCAGCAACATTTCTCTGTTGCACTAAGACATAGTCAATGAGGATTGCTTGGATTGCTTGGACTGAGAATGTATCCAGGTTGCCTTCAGGCTGTCTTTCTGCTGAAAGATAGTGTTGGTGATGGTGAGCTGCTGCTCTGCACAAAACTCTAGCAGGAGGCGTTTGTTGTCATTGCAGTTTCCAACACCGTGCTTGCCCAAGACTCCTTTCCAGACTTCAGAATTCTTACCTACTCTGGCATTGAAGTCACCAAGGATTGTGATCTTATCATCCGCAGGAATCTTTTGGGTGAGGCGGTGCAGGTCGGTGTAGAAGTTGTATTTTTCCACTGGGTCAACTTGAAGAGTTGGGGCATATACACTAAAAAGAACAACATGTTGCTTGTTGTGTAGAGGGAGGCGTAAGGACATAATGCAATCGAAATGACCTGTCAGCAGATTTTCAAGTTTGGAGGCAATGGAGTTTTTAAGCATAAATTCAACTCCTGAAAGGTGTCTTTCGGTTTTGGGTTTGCCTGACCAGTAGAGTGTGTAGCCGGCACCATGTTCTTTAAGGCTGCCTTCCTCATGAAGACGAACTTCACTGAGAGCAGCAATGTCAAGGTTGAGTCGTGACAGTTTGTGGGCAATTAGAGCAGAACAACACTCAGGATGTCCACTATCTGCGATATCAAGCATGGTTCTGATGTTCCAACATGTGAGTGTTAATTTGAACACACCTTTGGAGGTGTATGCCTTTGTCTCTTTGTCTTTGTTTGGCCACATCAGAAGATGCTCGTTGGCCACAGTTAACCAACCAGGTGAAGAGATGAGGTTTGTTTAGGCTACCTTTTCTAGACCACCCTCCATGTGGAGCAAGCAGTGCTCTCCTTAAAAAAGGCTGCTTGGTCATCGAGGATGCTGCCAAACCAGACTGTCATCTCCAGGGTCATTCTTCACAGACTCAGAAGTAATATAAACAGAGTTCAAGATGGAACATTAGTAAAACATTTTACTTGATGTGCTGAGCAGGACTGCACTGCTGAAAGTTTAAAACCATCTTTAAGAAGGTCCCTCAAATATGTAGGGAAGGGTACTCCCTTTTATTAGACATTCAGACTGGCATAATTGCAAAAAGAAGTCTTCTGCACAAAGTCATTGACACTCCTACATGTACCAAAAACCTGCCTGATTTTCCCAGTGTTATCCTTTTTTCTAATAATTCATCTATAAAATATACTTTGTGTACATTTCAACAATATATTATGGATACAATTAACTACAGTGCACTTTTTCTGTTTACATACACAATCTTTATCTCATATGGAAGTCTCACTGGGACTTCAGCAAAGCATGCCTGTATTGGTTTAACTGGGTTAACATGTTATCCAAATCTCTCTCTCCTTCTATTAATTCACCTGCTCCTCCAAAGCATAATCAGTCTGGAACCTTAATTCCTCTTAATATTTCCTTTAGAAAAGGAAAAATTATGATTTTAAAATGCTGAGTATTTTTAACAACACAGTTTTTAATAATTTTGAAGTATTGTTTAGGCAGCATAATAAAACCTCAGTGTAAATTGCTGCTATATGTAAAAGACAAATTGACTGATACCAGTGTATGTAGCGTCACTGGCAAAGAGCACAGAAGTATATTGCATGGAATACAAACCAACAAATGATGTTTCTTTCAAGCCAAGAGGGAAAGAATTATTAGGAAGTGATTTTTCCTTCCAAAAGTATCATATATTTTTAAATTATTGTCTTATCTCAAGAATTTTTCTTCTAGAAATGATGTGAGCAGCCTTCACTTGAAGACTTGCCTCTTTAAACTTGCTATTCAGAAGAAAATAATGTCAATTATAAGTTAAAAACATTAAACAAGTGGGTTTTTCAGCAAGTAGCTGCAGTCTTGAAATGGTAAATTATCAGAAGAGTATCTGAAATAGTTGCAAACTTAAAAAGGTATTAATGAAAAAGGGGGAGGAAATTTTGAATTACAAGGATTCCCTAAATATTGTAAAATAGGCAACTGAAATTAAAATGATTCTCCCTCTAATTATATCTGTAATTAGCTTCTCAGTCTCTCTTTCCACCTCCATTATTATGAGGTTTTCAGGTTATTTTTGTAATGAATTAAATGGTCTCTTTGTAGTAGTTTGCAGAGTCTCTCTGAAAAAAGGATTAACATTGGGAAAATCTCGTGGGCTTCTCAGGTGACCTGTGAATTTTCTGTCTTGAATACGTAATATTATCTACTAGATGAGTGTCAATGAACAGTTTAATCGTACCACCTTCAATTAGTAAGAAGTGGAAATATCTGTTTATTTCTCTGTCATTGTGGAAATCTGTCTTCTGCGTGTCTTTTGTATTTTTAACACAATAATAAAATGTACTTTCCTTCCCTCTACCCACACAGTCTTTTCTTCTACTCTATCCCCAGTAAAATTATTGCCCCCAGATTTTAGGCATCTTCTTTGTATATAGTCCACATCTAAGCTGGTGGTTAGTTATCTTCCAGAGCCCATTGAGAGAATGAGAGGCAATCATATCACCTGAGAACAGGCAGATAAATCAGGTAACTTTTGCTCTAAAAGCAGACTTCTCTCTTTGTTAGTTAAATAGGGAGGTTAGAGACAGTTTAGAGGTACCCTCAGTGAATTTGGAGATTATGCCGAACTGAGTGGTGCAGTTGATACTCTGGAGGGAAGAGATGCCATCCTGACAGTGACAGGCTTGAGGGGTGGGTCCATATGAACCTCATGAAGTTAACAAGTGTAAGAACCTGTACCTGCTTTGGGGCAATTCCAAACATGAATACAGACTGTGAAATGAGTGAGTTGTGAGCAGGCCTCTGGACATGGACTTGGGGTATTGGTGGACACAAAACTGAAAATGACCCCTCAGTGTGCACTTGCAGCCTATAAAGCCAACCATGTCCTGGGCTGTGTCAAAAGAAGTGTGGCCAGCAGGTTGAAGGAGGTGATCCTGCTTCCCTATTCCAGCCTCATGAGATCCCACCTGGAGCACACTTTTCATTCAGCTCTGGGGACCCTGGCATGAAAAGGACATGGACCTGTTGAAGCAAGTACAGAGGAGACCCACCAAGAAGACAAGAGTGCTGTAACGCCTACCCTGTGAGGAAAGGCTGACAGACTTGGGATTGTTCAGACTGGAGAAGACTCAACACTAGGGAGGCCTTAGATCAGCTTTCCAGTTCCTGAAGCAGGTCTACAAGAGAGCTGGAGAAGAACTTTTGACAAGGGCATGTAATGACAGGACAAGGGAAAGAGGGAGATTTAGATTAGATGTTAGGAAGAAATTCTTTAGTGTGAGGGTGCTGAGGTTGCTCAGAGAAGTTTTGGCTTCCCCATCCCTGGAAGTGTTCAAGGCCAGGCTGGATGGTGCTTTGAGAAAGCTGGTCAAGTGGGAGGTGTCCCTTCCCATGGTCATGGGGTTGGAACCAGATATGTCACTTTGAATCCAGACCATTCTGACTATTATTCTATGTCTCTCCTTTATATATCTAAAGCTGGCTGAGAAGAGTATTATCCTGAATGTTTAGAGTTTCTTTCTTTTTTTTCTTGTTTTCAAAGCAATTTGCTTACATGAGTTGAGAAAGTCCATTTTGTTCTACCTTATGGATTTTCACAGCCTCCAATACTGCAGCACTTTCATGCAAATCAGAATTGTACCAGCAACACAATGTGGATTTAGCTTTGAGACATCACACATGAACACAAAGTAGAGGAAAGACAGTCCCTTTGAAAAACTGGGAAAAAGCTTATGAATTTGCTAAATGCTATGTCTTTGGATGGTAAAATTCACCAGTGAGTTGTAAAAGACACATTTTTTGCCTAATTATTTCTTTTGTGCAAGGAGTGGTGGTTCAAATATTATGCAGATAACTACATAAGAACAAAGAAATGTGGTTACAGTGTGTGGAAAAACCTGCATGGTTCTCAAATTACAGGTGGAAGCAGTTGTGAATCCCTGTAATAGTTGGATATTACACCTCTGGCATAAGCAAATTCATGAGAACTATCTAATTTCTGTGTTGTACTCAAAAGTCTCACTACTGTACTCCGGGATAAGGACGTTTGTTCTGGGTGTATGTACTGGAGATAGGACAAGAAACACAAAAATGTAACTTTTGGCTAAAATCCAGACAGGAAGGAATGAGATGAGCTAGCCAGTGCTTCAAGGAAACCATGTATCACAGAATCCCAGATATGATATAATATTATAGAATATTGTCTAGGCAATATGATGGCCCCTTTAGGCTGCTCTGAAAAGGATGGGTCGAGGACTTTGCATAGTGCTTAAAATGGATTCTTTTCTCATTGACATTTTGCTCCCGCTTTTTCTTGGGCATTTACGTTTATTGTGTTTCTAAATGCTACAAGGCTAAATACTGGAGCCTTTCTAAAAAGGCACTGTGCTCTGGCAGGAATCTTCTGCCTGCTTTTGTGACATTTTGTCTGCTTTACAAAGCAGTGAAAGCTCAGAAGGAGCATACAGGAACTGTCCATTTCATGCTGCCTGCTCAGATTGCATTGAGTCCTTCACGTAGGTGCAGAAAACGTGAGAAAATACACCTTGATAGTACCACAATATTGTTATGAGTTACTTTTTCACATTTTTGATAGAATGCCTTAGAGGCTCTGTAGCAAAGAAAAAGAAATTATGGGGAAGAGACAAATAATCTTCCACAGTGCGAGACCAAAATTGTTTTTTGGGTTTTTGTAGTCAGTGGAGTAGGGGAATTTGTCTGTTATCCATTTTTTTTCTCACAGAAGCAACAAAATTTATTCCTTTTTCTTTTTCCTTCTAGTTTAAGCCCTAAGGTTCAGTTTCAGCTTATCTCACCCAGTGAGGGAGGGGTAACACAGGGCTGAGAACTGGTAGATTCTAGTCTCCTATTAACACAGGTGCTTTTACAGAAGCAAGCCAAGTGAGTGTAGGAACAGTTCACTCAATGGAGACATGATGTATGCTAAATAACAAAGGCTTCTGTCTTTCTGACTTGAGCATCAAGGCTAGAGAACTCAAGGCACATGTATTTGTGATTGAGGTTCCTGGCTCAGTACTTAGGTGGAGTCCGTTACATGGTAGAGTGCATAGCATTCTTAGATAATAATTATTGCAGGGTTTTTACTGGAGCTGGTAATCCTTACCTAAGTAGTGGAAAAGAAAAAAAAGCCCAAACAATAAGAACTCAGAAAGGAGGAAGATGGATCTGGATGTTTTATTCACACTATATACCCAAAGGAGCAGGTAAAACTCAAGATGTTTCAGAGTCATTTTATTTCAGCTGAAGCCTCTGAGTACCCAGTCACTCCTTCATTGCTTCTTTTGTCCTCCATCTGGGGATCCACTCTTTCCTCTCTATTTGATCCACTCTTTCTGCAATAAGATCAAACTCATGTTAATTTTCAAGCTTGTGCAGCCATGTACTTGCATTAGTGCCTCGGCATTATTCTTGCACTAAGGATGACTGAGAATAGCTGATAACACCTGTGAACTTTGTTGCTAATGTCTGTCAAGGATGGCATATAATTCTTCTCAGTACAACAAATAGGTACAGATGGGGTAGCCTCTGGGGACACCAGCAAGAACAATTGAACACAATATGATTCCAATGCTGTCTGGTTAGTTATTGGTCATTCAATAGCACAGAAGGACCAGTTGGTATCCAAAGCCTCACACAGATTTGTGGCAACTGAAACACAAATACGTGGACAAGAAATTGTTATGATAGGTGTTAGGAGCTAACGCACTGCTTCACCTATTGCTGCAGAGCTGGAAGACCTGTTTGTTCTTTAAACTCATACTCTAATATAATTTTGTAGGGTGATAGATGCATTCAAGGCCTGATGGGTTATAGGAAACACACCAGCACCTAGAGTGGGTGTTCCCAGAAACCGTTGTCAGAGGACAATGAACTACACAAGAAGGGACAAAGAAATCCCAGTGGCTCCATGAAAGTGCTCAAGACAGACTGATAGGATTAACAGAGAATGGAGAGTTATGCAAATAGCATGGTTTTTCTTCACCACATCCTGTGGTGACACAGGGACACAACCCTTAGGCCTGTGTCATCTGTGTATCACCCCAAAGACTATTATTGACTATAGTCACTCAAACTGCCTAAGGAAAAAAAAACTATTAAAAATAGATCAGACATGAGCAAAAACGGGGAGGAAAATACCATCATCTCTGCAGAGGTCACCAAGGAGCTGTCCTGTCTCCCCCATTCCTTCGGACACTGCAGGGGCAAGCAACCAGTTACTCTGTTTTTCTATACCTTATACCTTGCCTGATACCCTTATACCTAACAGATTAACATCTTTCACCTTTACCCCATAGAAAGCGGATGTCCTAATTATACTTTGCTACTTTGAAACTAAATTTTACATTTCCTTACACTTTGTATTTATACTTTGCTAATTAATATTACTTGCCCTATACTTCCTAACTTACTTTGTGTATATATATGTATATAAATATATAAATAAATCTTACTTTATATTCTATTTTTGTTTGTTTTTTGTTGTTATACTGTATTTTACTGCTGTTAGTGGTTTAAGATGTGCTGTCCCTTAGTGAGTTAAAATGTGTATTAGTGGGAAGCAGCTATATTCTTTCTTTTTTTTGCTTTGTGTTTAGATTTTGTTCTAGTCTTGGTAGATTGATCTGTCGTAAAGGGAGGGGGGCTGTTTGAGTTTGGTATTGTTGCTGGAGTTTTGTACTGAGGCTTAGGTTGCTGTACTGTTTTGTGGAGGATGTATCTGGTTTTGGATTTTTGTTATTAGTTAAGTGCAATCATGCAGTTAAAAGTTATCACCAATAATGAGATCCCTATAGTAATTGTCACATACTTGTATTAATAAAAGTTATTTTGGGGACTGCTAAAGTTAGTCCAGTTTGTTTCTGGTGCTGGCAGTGATAAAACTTGTACAAGAACTTTACAGAGAAGGTTCAATCTTGTTATGGAATGCAGTCTCCATATCAGAGTATCAAAAGTACTGTTCAACACTGAATCTGTCTAGCACAGGGTCTCTCTAGGTGAGACACAGACAGTTTGCTTTGGGCTTTAAAAGGCTTTGATATTCTAGGGACACTTATAGCCAATAAAAAGGCATTAATACAGGTGGGACGAGAAATCTTTGAATTTCTACTCTTTTTCACATGACAAATTTGCTATGAAACTTTGGCTGTTTCATGCTGACTGCACTGGTAAGTTTGATCTCTGAATATATTTTCATCAAAATAAGGTCCCTAAAGAAAGAATACATTGAAGGCTCTTCTGTTTCATCTGATATTTCTGTAATTCCCTCCCAACACATTTTCCAACACAATATGTCTGGAATTTTTTGTCCTGTATTAACCAACCTATGTTTCCACAAAAGAAAAGAAATCTGAAAGGTGAGCAGAATCATAGAAGTGCAAAATGGTTTGAGTTAGAGAGGACCTTAAAGATCATTTATCTCCAACTCCCCAGCTATGAGCAGGGACACCTTCCACTAGACCAGGTTGCTCGGAGTTCCATCCAGTCTGGCCCTGAACATCTCCAGGGATGAGGCATCCACAACTTGTCTAGGCAATGTGTTCCAGGGCCTCAACACCCATACAACAAAGAAATTTCTCCTAATATCTGATCTAAATCTACTCTCTTTTAGTTTGAAGCTATTCCCGTGTCCCTGTCTCTACATGCTCTTGTAAAAAGTCCCTCTTGTAGGCTCCCTTCAGCTACAGGAGGGCCACAATTAGGTCACCTCAAAGCCTTCTCATCTTCAAGGTGAACAATCCCAATTCTTTCATTCTTTCAAGAGGTGCTCTATCACTCTCATCATCATGGTGGCCTCCTCTGGACTCACTCCCACAGGTGAATGTGCTGAGGACTCCCAGAGCTGGATGCAGCACTCCAGGTGGGGTTTCACCAGAGTAGAGGGGCAGAATCACCTTCCTCAATCTGTTGGCTAATCTCTGCACAATCTCTATCTGAACATATTGTTACATATCTATATATAATGGTAATTAACCAAACAGATTAAATATATCACTATCCCTATCTTAGACTGTCATCTGAAATAAGACCGTGCTTGCTGCAGTACTTAACTTATGACAATCTTGCTGATACTGTACTGTGAGGGACTGCTCACCACCACAGAGATCACAAGGAGCTCTCATTTATTTAACGAAGAACAAATACCTTACCTTTTTACTGTGCTCTGTTTCCTGGGAGTTGGGGATGTGGTCATGCTGACATCTGTGCCGTTTAGTAGCTAATAATCTGTTGTAAGGAAGCAAGTGACAGAATATGAGCAATTAAACCCAACTCTTCTGCTAGTTAAAACTTTTTATTCAAAAATCTAAGCTAGCTGCACATTTAAGGCATGTTTCTTGTTCTACTGTACACACGCAAACATGAGGATTTGTGTGTATGCCTCTCGTTTGCATAAGAAGCAACCTGAATGAGTGCAAAATCCACTTTCAGGACTTCTGGCTTACTAAGACACCAATGTCTAGACAATGCAGTAAGTATATATGCAGAGCAACTGTGTAAGGTGCTGTTGTCGTTTGGAATTATTATGTAAATTCTCTCCCCTGCCAATAACTACCCATGCCATTAGTTAACAAAGGAAGTAGTTAACTGCTACAGTCTTCTTCTTGATTGCTTGGGTGGGGGCAGGTTGTCTCTTTTGGTTTTGGGGACATTTTCCATTTTTTAGCTCAGCTGAAAGCAGGAGCGGTGTGTGTGTGTGCTGCTGAGGAGGGAAGCCGTTTTCTTCTGCTCCTGGCTGCTCCTGGCTGCTCCTCATTGCTGCTGGCGGCTGCTGCTGCTGCTTCTTGGTGAGCCGCTTCTTTTCTCCTTGCCACAGCTGTTCTCCTGGTTTCTGTGTTTGGGGTCCCAGTCTCTGCTCCAGTCTCACGGCCACTTGCAGTGTCACGGCCTGCCCGCCCCGGCTGGGGCAGCGACCTGGGAGAGAGAAGTTGCAGCTGCTTTCCAGGACATGCAGTGGTTCCCCGCTTCCAGTTTTCCTTCTTTGTTTGGGACAAGAGACACAGAGGGAGAGACAGAATTCATCTGGGAGCTCACCCTGCAGCCAGCCGGGCTGCAACACTGATACTGCCCATAAGTGTAACTTATCTCCAGGAGGAAACCTGCTGATTTTGGGGTTGGGGGGGGTTGTTGGTTGGTTGTTTTTTTTTTTGTTTTTTTTTTTTTTTTGTGGTGTTGGGGAAGCAGTCTGCTCTGGTCTGTTTACAGTTATATCTATACCTACATATATATATATGTATATGTATATGTATATATATATGTGTATGTATATATATATACATATATATATCAGTTAAGAACAGTTATCCTTCTTGTATCCATTTTCTGGTTAAAGTTCCTTTTCCTAAATTTGATAAAGAGTGGCGTGATTATTGTGGAGGAAACTCCCTCCTCCGCTTGTGGGTAATCATTTTGTTTTTTTCCCCTCAAACCAAGACAGGTGCTCCAACATCTCTGAAATCGAGCTAGATTATTCTGCTAACTCCTGCTAGCTGCCCTAGGTGGAAATTGTTGCTAGATGTATTTGCCAAAGGCTGTATCTTTTCTGCAGGCAGCTTTTCTGATATTTCTTAGTTGTCATAATGAAGTGGCTGCTGCTGCAAAACGTAAATAAAAATTGCTAGTTGAAAAAAATTAGGTGGCAGAAAATAAATTTTAGTTGTGATCCTTAAAGACGTATTTATTATCCAGACTAGCCCGCATTCAGTTAATGAGAGATCTAGTTACTTATTCAACTACTGGCAAACCTGAAATTAAAGGAGACTTGAAGCTTGAAAAGAGCCAAACCATGCTCTCCATAACTAGTGGAGCAATTCACAAAACTTGCTAAGTTACTGTTGGTGGTAGATCATTATGACAATCTTCATGATTGGATTGTCCTGTATTTTTCAAAAGCCTAATTATAATGGATAAGGCAATATTATATGCAGAACAGCAGGATTAAGAACACCTCATAGAGCACAGACTGGAAGTACCTAAGTATTTTTGGGAACAGACAGGATGAAGCTCAGCAATAATCTTATCAAAAACATGCTGTCAAAAAAGGCTCTCAACAATAAAACAAACAAAAGAATCCTTGTTAGTAAGATACCCTGGAAAGAGCACAGACCTTGTTTTCTGTTGAGCATAGTGGCAGAAAACCTACAGTGCTTTAATAAACACAATTTGAGGAGTAATGGTACTGCGTTCAGTTAAACTTTGGGTATTTTATAAAGGAGAACTCTTGGACATTATAGGAAGCCTCATCTGTCAATCATCTGTTAAGAAAGAAAATTGAAGTTGTAAATCCATGAGACTTGAAATAGATGTTTTGGGAAAGTAAATCTATCAGGATTGAACCTGGATGATCTATGTTAGGCTTGAAAACAGACAAAAAAATTCGCTATTCAATCTATAAACTGCTCTGGTTGGATGAGTAATAATACTTAATTTACAGAAAAAAATCCTCTTAATCCTTATTTACTTTGTTAGTTTTTGTGAGGTGAAATTAAATGGCTCATATAACTCAAGCAAAAGAATCTGGGTTATTGACATTTTTCTGTCCTACTTCCTTCCTTGATAGATGCTTGCTTTTTTCCTTACATGCAATTATTTCATATGTCTTGTGTACATTTTTACCTTCAGAAGCTGACAAGATATTTCCTAATCAATGAATTAAGTTTTTTTAAGAGATAATAACACGTTTTTTATTAGTTTTCTTTATGTCTCATGGCCATCTTTACACTTTTTCAAACTAAGCAGTGGTTTAATGTTCATACAACTTTTTGGTGCCTGTTTATTTACACTCCTTGAATTCCAAGATCTCTGTTAGCTGACTAGAAGAAGTGTAGTCCAGATTAAACTTCAAACAAGGCCTCTGATTTTTAGTTTCGGACTTAATTTCTGACTGAATTACACAGTTCCTAATCAGTTGTGAATGATTAACTAAACCTGCTGTGGAGCCTTGAGTTTCTATGTTTTTCCATCTTATGTGAGAACTGTGAAGACAATATCAACAAAGTTTTCATATAAAATCATTGACACAACACACCATAAGTAATTTTATCCAAATTCTTCCCCAGTGAAATATGAGTGAACCCTCAAAGTACATGTTTTATTTATTTCCTGTATTTCAAATGCCTCCTTGTTCCTTTTTTTTTTGTGTTTGTTTAGTTTGGTTTGGGTTTTTTGGTGGTTGGGTTTTTGGAGGGGTTTTGTTTTGGTTTTTTGTTTTGGGTTTTTTTGTTTGTTTGTTGGTTTGGGTTTTTTATTATATTCACCTTCTGGTTTTTTTTTTTTTCAATTTGATTTTATTACCCAAGTGCTGAACAGAGTGATTTGCTTCCACTGCACATTCTGCAAGTACCTAGCAGCCATTCTATCTTCTCCTGGAATTAGTTTTTTGCATTCTCTGGATCAAATGCTTTTTGCTAATGTTTTTATTTTATTTTTAGCATTTTATTATCATAGGCAACTTACCAAGGGATTTTATTATGCTTTACATGCCTTTGTGCTGTTGAAATATTAGCTAACCAATTTTTAAGAAATAAAGGAGCCATATCAACTGTAGTACAAATCAAATTCTTGAACACCTACTGAAGAGAATGCCTCCACTTATTTCGCCAAATGACTTCCAAAATGAGAATGCAGTTCAAAATTTTCAAAATCAACTGTGTTATGTAAGAACTATAGTGTTTAACAACCTAATAACAGCAGTGCACAAAAGCCAAAGACTAGGGTTGCATGTACAAAAGTCTTCATATTTACTGTATTTGATTATTTTTTGCAGATGCAACAATGGCAACTTTCTTAAGTTATTGTCAGAATTTTTTTATTTTTCCCTATGGAATAAAAAGAAATGCTTGTCCTATTCTTTTTATTCATGTTAAAAAAAGATTTGGAGTTGGAATATGTATATACATTCATATATATGATTTCATAAATACATACAAGTATTTTAAAATCTGATGTGATACATTGTAGGCAAACATAATTTTTTATCACTTGCTACAGTTTATTGAAACCAGAAGTCATCTAACTGAAGCTGATTTCAAAACATTATTTATATAGATTCCTCCAGGAGAAGAACTGACGATATATGGAGGAGTAGGTATTAAATTAAGCTCTTTTTGGCTGAAAAGTGTCACCATTTAATTTACTCAAAGTAGTTTTAAGTCCGTTGACACTGATACACATGAATTGTGTTTTAATAAAGATAATACTTTCCACTCCAGGAATATAGGTATTCTAGAAGAGGAAAAAAAAAGGCAAAAGAAATGACAGTAAAGAAACATGAGCACAAGTAAAAGTGTCAGATTCAACTGTGAGAATACAAATATGCACAAGCAGTAATACAAGATGAACAAGGATATTCAACTACTATTTGAGCTGCTTTATAACCAGGCATCATACTATCATTTCATTCAACAGAGAGTGGAAGCTGCTGAGGGATAATATGCTTGAAACATTGTATCTTCAGTTCATAAC
Source organism: Willisornis vidua nigrigula (assembly GCA_021164005.1). Classification (NCBI taxonomy): domain Eukaryota; kingdom Metazoa; phylum Chordata; class Aves; order Passeriformes; family Thamnophilidae; genus Willisornis; species Willisornis vidua. The sequence goes on from JAJPCS010000033.1 coordinate 19,817,816, forward strand.
TGAAAACTGAATTTGGTGGACCTCTATATGTCCACATTATCTCCCATTTATTTTTATTTATATAGTTTTCACCTAAAATGTGTTGTGGACAGGAATGTACTCTTTCAAAATACCCAGCAATAAATACTCCCACTCCTTGCCTAGCATCTCTATATGATCTCATTTTTCATCCATTAAAACAATAATACTAGAGTGGATGGAAGCGTTTCTACACAGACTTGGGGCTAGACCAGAAAGCAGTGCCTTTTGGTTATGTGCAGAAGAAGGCTGTTACCATCTTCCACTCTTCAGGGAGCAGTGGGATATTCTAGTTTCGTCATTCTTGACACAGAATGTTGGTACTGTTTCCAAAAGCAGTGACATGACTCGCATTTGAGATCCTTTCCTTCATTGCAAGTCACTTCCAAGAACTGCATGGTATCAGTGGAATTCAGTGATCCAGAGGCATGTACTGCCTTCGTATGCCCAGGTGTGTGGCATCATCACTTTCCCCGTACCTCGTAAAGCTGAGATGGCATGGGGGCCTGCAGAGTGCACCAGTGCATCTTGGCTTGGGGCAACAAGGCTGCATGGGGCACCACGGCAAGCCCACATAGATTTTAGAAGCAGCTTTATGTGCTTTTGAAAATGCAGTCACCCCATCTAACTAGCTTGAGTGATGAGTGTTTGTTGTGATGGAATTAGAAAGACAGCATAGCATGACTGCTTTCAAACAGCTGACAAGACTTTTATGTGAGTGCCCATCTTGATTGTACTAAATTGCAGCACACACAGTGATTGTCCAGCCTGCAGAGAAGGATCATTGTGTTTGGATTACATTGCTCACGTTGTTTAGTCTTTTGCTGGCAGATCCTAATAATTACTAATTACTGTTCTAGTAGTGTTTGTAATACTAACTGCTAAAGTACATGACTTTTATTTGGGTTTTAGGCTTTTATCCTCCAGCCAACAGCCACACCAGCAGGCTGGAACAGGCAGACTTTAGCTTTGATTTTCTGTGCATCATTGACATTGAGATATAAGAAAACAGCATTTGTTGAGGGATCCTAAATAGCCGCCGTTTGACTACTATCTGTGGTCCGACGAGGCACGATCAGACACAGAGAACCCGGCATGACTAGAAACGTTTCATCAGCTATCTAGACCACGTTGATATTCCCTCTGCTACAGCTTTCACTCTCTTGTCCCCGTTACTGCTCCGCCAGTTTCTCCCCTTCGGGTGCCTTTCTGCGGATGATGTCCCGCGCGGACTGGAATCCCGTTCCTTTCCGGGGAGGATGCTGAAGTGAGGCCGAGGTCCGCGCAGGGACGGAGGACCGAGAACGCCCACGCCTGGGACCGAGACGGACGCGGCGGGACGCGGGTGACCTCCCGGGAGTGACCTCCCGGGACGAGCGCTGGGTTCACCGCTGGTCGAGCGTGTGTGACGCTGCCCGCTGAACGAAGGGGCGGGCGTGGGTGCGGGGCAGGGTGCACCGGGGCGGGGACGGCCCCGGGAGCTGCAGGGCAGCGGGTGCCGGGGCACCTGCCCGAGGGGGCGGGCAGAAGGCGGCCCGGCCCGCCCTGACGTCACGGCGCTCCGGCAGCACAGCCTGACAGCCTGGGCCGGGCGCTGCTGCGGCAGGCTGCGAGGGCGGCCCGGCTGCGCGGCGGCGGGACCTGCGCGGCGCCGCTCGTCTCGGCTCGGCTCCACTCGGCTCCACTCTTCTCTGCTCTGCACGGCTGCAGCGCGCCGCCCTCGCCATGTCGGTGGCTGGGCTGAAGAAGCAGTTCCACAAAGCCACGCAGGTACCGCGCCCCCTCCCCGCACGTTGGTTCGCGCCGCTGCGGTGCGCTCCGCTGCGACCGGCGTGTGCGTGGGCAGGCACGGGTGTGTACGGGTGTGTGCTGTGCGCGGGTTTCCACTCGGGTGCGCAGTGAGTGGGATTCGCGGATGTTGTGCCCGGTCGTGCGTGATGAGCGTGCGTGCGAGGGGCTGTGAGTGTGTTTGCACCCGTGTGCCTGCTGCGCGAGTGGGTCACGGCTTCCCATAAGCGTGAACGGATGTGTGCGGTGGATGTGCACAGGAGGGGGTGATTCTGCACGAGTGTTCGTGGGTGCGCGGTGCACGTCTGCGGAGGGCTGTCTCCCCCTCTCGACATCGGCCGCGCTGCGGCAGGGGGCAGAGCCTCCCGGGATGCGGGAGCAGGTCCTGGGCTGCCTTGTCCTCCCCGCTTAAAGCCCGCGGGGTTGTCTGCTAAGGCAAATACCCCCGTGGCCCTCGAACCTTCCCTACCAAGGGGCTGTGCACCGTGTTTCCGTAGGCATTCCTGACTTTGGGAAAACAGCAATGGACATCATCTTTTTGTTTTCTGGATCTACACTACAGCTGAAATTCGAGTAATGAGGTCTGGTTCTGTTGCTTTCGGCATAGTGTGATATTGCAGGAAGGTCAGTATGGGTGTTCCACCAGTCTTCGAGGTGTTTCAAGATGTAAAATCTGTGTGCTATTATCTGCAAGGGTACAATTTCTGAATTGGGTTCTGACTCAGCATGGTTTGGACATAAATCTAAAATGGTTTCATAAAAGTCAGTGGAATTGCTTTGGATTTAGAGATCTGAGACGAAGACCTGTGCAATGAGCAGTTTTTTGGTTTACAAGTAAATACAAAATCTCCACTTATTTCCTTCTAATTGCCATTGCAGGCATTTTCAGGTAACAGTCTTGGTCATTGCAAGCAGTCTGTTGTGCAGGTCACTGCAAGCAGTCTGTAGGTTTGGGGACACAACAGCCGTGCACTGCCCTTTCTAATACATCTCATCTCTTTCATCTCTTGTGCACTGTGGGGAGGTGTTCCCTGAAAGAATGATTGTTAATACAAGTATTTGACCAAATTCTGATTTCCAATACCCAGTACCTGTTACGACTCTGAAGGCAATGGGTTATATCAAGTTCCATCATGCGCGCATGCTAGCATTGAATGACATTGTGTCTCACCTTTAATGCCACTGTGTTGCATTGGTAAAATAACCTTCACAAGAAAACTGCCGTACTCAAAACAGATCAGTAAGGAGCAGTCAGAGGTGTCTGAGCCCACCCTGCAATGCCCATCTGCTGCTGCTACTTTGTCGTTTCTACTGCTGCGTCCTACAGCACTATGAGAAGCCAGGAATCATCATTACTGCACTGAGATCTGGTACTGGAAACAAGAATTTCAGTGTCTGTTCCATCCACGTTTAAGAAGCAGGCAAACTTAAGTTCACTTTTAGTACTATGAATCTCAGTTCTCCATTACTGTAAGCTAATGAGAATGTGTCTGCAGCAGCAGGGAGAAACATCTTTTGAGGGAACTTGGTGTGAAAGGTCTGTGCATGCTTTTTGTCCTTCAGATGACACTCTCACAGTGATTGTCAGCAGTAACGTCATTGAGAAGGAGGAAAGATTTTTAGCTGTCTGGAACCAAAATATTAACTCTCTGATGCAGATTTAGCAGCCTGACATCTGATGATCCAGGGATTTTTGGCCTCAGCCTTGACTTTCACAGTTTGTTTTCGTGCAGGCTGTGAATACACATGCATGCATGAGAATGACTCACAAGTGTGTTTCAAGACAAAACTGCTTATTGGCTTGTTTGCAGTATGAGTGAGAAATCCATGATTTAGCTTTGATGAATAATCCTTTTGCCTAGCCATTAAACCCCAGATGAAATACAGGTTGACACTGCTGGTATGAATGAAGTTCCCAAATAGGACCAAACAAATTGAAGTTTTAAAAATTCTACATTATTAATTTGGTTCTTACTTATGTTTTTGTAATATGAAATGTTGTCATAATAGAGTCCTAAGTCCTATCAGGAACAATTTCAAGTTATTTCTCATTATTTCTCAGGTGTCTGTGCCATTTAACCCAGTTTAGCATTGTAAAGTCTTGAATTCTCTGGTTTAATTTCATTCTATCTTTAGTGCTATTATTCTTGTTGTAACAACAGTACCCCGTAAACAAGTGGAGTTACTGAGTGTACAATATTATTAATACATAATACTATTCCAGTGAAAAGTAAAAATTTGTGGTACAGAAAAAGGTTTTCTTTCATTCAGAAGCCTTCTTCCCACAGATCAACATAAAATAATGTGACTTCCACATTGTTTTATACAATGTAAGGATTTTGTTTTCATTCATAATTATTTTCCTTGTAAAATGTCAAACTAACCTGCATGAAGTACTGTCAGTTTAGAAGCCATGCTGAAGAACTTAATGCCTGTCAAATTCCATGCACCAACTGCAACAGCGGTGAGTCATTGAAAAGCAGGAGGATAGTTTGCGCCATCTAGAATGTGTTCACCCTTTTGCCTTTCAGAAAAACTTTTTTGGTTCTACCTTTGTGCAGCATCATACAGTTTAGAATAAATGGTCCTGAGTTTGTAAAAGCATGCTGAGTCTGGAAGTCATGACAATAATACAGAATTGCAAGATGCTAGATTGACCAGTATGGAGCAGCTTAGATTATTCATTTACTTCTGTTATCCACAGAGCACCTAAGAAGGAGAAATAAGGCCATTTGAATGTTAACTGTGCTGCTCCGAATTTATAAGACATCCTGGAGCTAGGAAGATTGCTCTAAAACGTGTTTTTCCACAAATGAGCAACAAAGTGCTGTGCCTCCAAATGGTCCCTATCTCTTTAGGCATGCAGACTCCTTTACCATTAGTTGTTTGTGTGACTGGGAGAATATTGCTTCTGCAGGTTTGTGTACAGTTTTAAAACTACCACAGTCACTTTGGGTGATACAGATTTGACAGTCTGGGGCATTTAAACTGTTGTTTTAAAATAGCATGAGCTTTCTTTCCACATCACTGAATTCATTGCATAATATGGTTGTAAGGCAAAGTCAAAACTAAGCTTACACAAAGTAGTAATTTAACAGAAAAAGAAATTAACAAAAATTCTGGGAATGGCTACATCTGATGTTCCCCTGGAAACCACTGAATAAATATGACTGACATTTAAATAACAATCTCAGTGTGGTGATTTGAACCAAGAGCCTGTAATATTTAAAAGCCTGTTTATGTGTTCTGCTTTTTTTTTTGATACATGTTTTAATTTGTCTTAACACCAATACAAAATTAACCAGTTTATACAGTTTTATAGAGAAGAAGGTTTGACAATTAAAGAAATATCTGAAGAAATTTCTTCTCCACTCATCATTTTCAGTCATTTAGATGCCCTGACTTTTAGGTGGAGGGTGCTGTGCTTCCCTTTTAACAAGGCAGCCTGTGAATTGCCCAGTAAGAGAATGGCTCTGGTGACTAATAAGAAGCAGATGAGATTCCTGCCTTGCTGTGCTATTACCCATAAAATTCTGTGGCCTTCATAGGGATTCTGCATTGACTCAGACCTGTCTGCCTAGGTTCAGTTGCAAAAAAGAGAACATTAGGATTAAGGCAGGGTTGAGGCTGAGTTTGTAAACATTGATAATATGTTTAGAAAGTGTCCTGAAGGAGTGTCTACTAATTAACATGGATGCAGAAATATTCTGAAGGTGTGCATAAGCATAAACTTGTGTTTCCATTGAAATCAGTAGGAATATGAGTGTGATGGAAATTAATCTCCTTGTCAAATGATTTCTGTATTGTGGTTCATGTGTCTGAATGTTTTTTTTTAATTCCTTGGTCGGAAGTTTGTAAAATATTTTTCACTGGAATGAGTGAAGCAATACTTTACATACAAAGTGATTTCCACACTTGCTAAACTCTTGAACTGCAACTAACCAATTGTTACTGTTTCGTGTTGATATCAATATTTCCCTGAATCCCCAGCAACCCTGTATTCAAAATCTATTCCTGACTGTCCCGCAGTATTGAGTGGGTCCTGTGCATACTTGCAGCCTAGGCTCTTCCAGTCATATGATGTCACCTGTCTTTTTCAACTGACCGTGACTGAAGCTGGAGTCACGCTGGGTCTGCTTATCTCCTTCCATGTTTCTTATCATCCTCACCCACCAAATTATGATCAGTTTCTCTATTTGTAAAGGTAGGTAGGGAAATCTGTCTGGGAAGCTGGACAATGCTGTACTTTTCCTCGAGCAAATACTGTGCTGTGTATTGCTTATGTTGTGCTTAACGAGCTTCATACTCTTGATGTGAAAACCTATGAACAAGCTTAGGAAGGAGGAAGGAGAGTCATTTGCAGAGTGGTGTGGCACTGAGGATAGGGCCCAAACAGGCTGCTAGAAACCTCTCTTCAAGAAGCATGCACCAGCACAAGCTGTTGATTTCTCTCAGTATGGAGTGGCATATTCTGAGATGAGGGAAAGGGAGCAAATTTTTGATCTGAAAATAAAGACTATTTTTGAAAAAAATATTTACTTAGCTGCAGAAAGGATTATTTCCACAGCAGGTAGGGAAATTCCTTCTATTTGTGCACTCTAGCTTGATTGCCAGATGCATTATTCACATTTGGCATAATTCCCATGTGTCATTTTATTGATATTACATAATTGAAAGGATGAAAAATCGACTTTAATCTGAATTGCCTGTTAGTTGGATACTGTGTAACCCTTCTGAGTTGATGGCTTAAACAGTCTGCTCCAGTTGAAAACCCTGTTTCTAAATCTGATTGAAGGACCTGGTGCTTTGTGTGCAAAAAAGTTAATGGCTTTTTTTTTTTGGTGGGGATTTCTCAAGCATCTGTTACTGTAGTATCTTTCCACCTGATAAGTGCACTCTATGTTTTTACATTAGTGTGGGTATATAAAAGCTGGAGCATTGAATGACACACATCTGTAAATTTGCTCCCAGTGATCTCTGGAGGCAAAGAATACCCATGGATGCTATGCTCAAAACACACCCTGCACCAGATTTTGTTTCATATCTTTACTTCCATTTTAACTGGAAACATTATACGGCAAGGAAGAACTGGCTGCTCTTGGTCATTCATGCAAAACAGTGTCTTTAAGTTTTAAATGTGCCCTCGTGAGTAGCATACTCTGAAACAGTGTAACCAGATTTTGCAGATGTTACTGCACAGAAGATTCTGTAGTTTTAGGTACCTGTCGGCTGCAAGTTTGAGAGAGATGCTGGGTTGATGTTACACATTGCATACGGAGGATGGAGAGTCGAGGAACTTTAATACTGATTGTCAAGACCTAGTAGCATGCTGGTGAAGCCTTTGACTTTTAAAAGTTTTACAGGAGGGAAGGCATTGGAAATCTGCTTTACAGGCCTCAAGGAGCTGTCACCACTCTGTGAAAGATCTGTAGTGAAACTGTATGGACAGCATTTAGTGGGAAATGCCCTGATGAAACAGGCTCATGGCCCTGTGTCAGTGAATGTCTGTGGTACACTCAGGGGCAGCCAAAACATTCTTGGCACAACATTCCTCAGAACTAAAAAGTCTCCCTTTTCCTGCTTTCCAGAAATTTCTGTGACACCGGTTCTTAATTGCTTCTCACATAGTGGCCCTTGATGGGCAGTGGTCATGCTGATCCTGTCTTAATATATGATGGTATTCAGACAAAAGAAAACTGAGCTACATCATGGTATTTTTTGCAATGATGTTTGCCACAGCAGAATTACCTAATCTTCAGTTCTTCCCTAATCCTGCACTTAATCCTGGAGACAAAATAGTAGCTTTTTCATAATCTGAAGTTATAGCACATGGCACAGGAATCCATCCAGTCTGTCACAGAAGTGCTAAGAGTTTTTTTTTTTTCCTTCCATAGCAAGAAAAAAAGAGGGAAATGAATATTTACTGTGCTAATGTTTTTCACAAGCTTTCCCTTCATGAAGGCTCTGCAGACATGCGTGGGAAGAAAGGAAAAATTAAAAGTAGCTTTTTGAAGTTCAGTGTATTTTCAGTTTGTCTCTGGATAGAAACTACTGTGGTGAACCTGGACAGAATGACTTATGGATATGTAGTTGTAGTAGTGATGATGCTCTTATGTCCATGATGGAGGCCATATCCTTGTAACTAAAGAGGCTTTAATTTTTTTTTTCTATTTTGTAGACAGAAAATGTACTGATGTAGTTGTTGCAACATCTCTCCAAAGGGCAGTGGTTTGCTCTTACCTTCTTTGCCCATCACCAAAAAGAAGTGTTATTTGATCCCAGTGAAGGTGCTGCTGAGGCAGCAGCAGCAGTGGCATGCTAGTGGCAGCATTTAAAGGTGGTTTTGTGTGCTACCAGAGGGCCTTCTGAAGGAATGAGAAATTCAACCACTGGTTTGGCTAATGGGTCTGTCACACTGGGGGAGGGCTGGTGAATTGAATGTACATCTGTTTCAGAATAGGTAGGTACCACTAGCTGGGATCCTTGTCAGCGTTGACATAATTTTCATCAGGCTGTGTTTTGGTCCTGTATTCCTTGGGTTTGTTATTGCTGTCAAGAGAGGATACAATGCTGAATTCTTTGTAAGCAGAAGTTCTAAAATAGAGAAAAATGTTGTCTTTGCCCCTTTATTTCCCTCTGTTTTGCTGACAGCAAAACACTTAACACTGTTAAAATATTTACAACCCTCTGTCTTCTTCATATTTTTGTGAATTTCCATTTGATTTTATAATAATTTGTGGGTTTATAGATAAGTTGTTAGTCTTTTGGATTGGTTAAATTCCAGTTTCTGTTGGCTGTCCAAGGTCTTTAAATGTGAACTGAGTTTATCCAGACATTTTGATGTAGGGCTTGTTTTTCACATTGGTATTAACAAATTTGGTGAGTATTGTGCAGAAACAATAAGGACAAAATTTATTTTCCAGTTAAAATGTTCTTAAGCACTAGACATCAGTTTTATTCTGCTTCTGGGAGTAAGAGTTCAGGCACAATGAAATAGGGTGGTAGCAGAACATGTGTACCAAAAGAGATGAAAGTTGGGGTTTTTTTCTGCAGAAAGAAAATTTTATTGCAAATTATTGTTGATGTCATATTTTATGACTTTCTGTAGACTTACAGGACTTGCTCCTTTAAGCAGTACTAGCCAATTAATAGTTTTGCTGAGTTCTGTTGTGATCTGTACACTTTTCAGCTTCAAGGTATGTGCCAGAAATTCCTTTTTCATGCAAAATCAATACAGATGCAGCAAACCCATTAATAATTCATAAGGTATAAATGTCAAAAATAATGTTTGTCTTTCCAGATGAGTCACTTAGAGCTTGTCTGTTTTGGGAAGTTATGGCGTCATAGTCTAAGGCCTGAATTTGAAGTGCTGCAATGTTACGGAAACAACTCTGCAATGAATGGGTTTCCTTCTGCCAGTAGAAGAACAGCCTTTCAACTTAATTGATTTTTTTGGAAAGGGATTTGAGGACATCATACTTAAGACACATCCTTCCATTGTAAACAAAGTGCACAGAACTGGCTAAGGCATTAGAGATGACCAGTGAGTGTATTTTTCTCAACTAATTCACAAGCTGAATTTGTATTTCGCTATGAATCCTCTCTTTTCCATGCAAACACAGTTACTTAGAACTGGGTTCTTCTTCGGTTGAAATGAACAGAGGTTTCAGTACTTAGAGGCACATCCTAACTGAGTATTCTGTTGGTTGCTTCATGCAATTTCTTATGTTGGCCAGAAACAGATGGAATTTGATTTTATTTTCTACCATTGTGAAAGGAATTAAGAACTTCTAAAACAAAACTGAAGCATGAAGAATATTCAACAATATGCAGACAATTTTAGGAATCAAAATGTTTGAATGTGCAAATATCCCTTGATGGGCAGAATAACCACATGAATGCATGTTTACTGATGAGATTCCATCTTCCAAAGAGCCTTCTTGCTAGTATTAACAAATGGAAGTTTGTCTTTCAGGAAGGATGGCTGGATCTTATGGTTACCTCTATCACTTATGGTCTAAATTTGGTTTTTAAAATATGAACAGAACTGACAGGGAGTCTTCTTTTTTAAAAATTGCTGAAAAACAACTCTCCAAATATGAGGCAAATCCAAAATTGTCAGAAGTGGATATGCTTGTTGCAAGCAGTAGGCATAATATGCTGTACCTCTAGACTGTTCTAAGAATATACAGGTGAAAATGAGTTTCTAGAGAATAAGAAGCTGTGCTTGCTGAAAGCTGAGGCAAGCTTAGATAAATACTATAAATATTTAACGTAATGCAGAAAAATATTTTTTCTTCTATCAAATTATGTTTTGTTTGTTTCACCTGTGTTAGCTGCTGCAAAGGGCACATGGCAGGAAAAGTTAAGCTTTGCATGGTAGGAATGGGATTCTCTTACTAAAGAAAAGGAGTAAGAGCCACAAATACCCACTATCAAAAGGTATATAACTTTTTTCCTTTGTTTTGCAATGTTGTAATTCAAAATAATGTAAGTCAGAGTAATTTGGAGCCTGCAGTTTTTCACAGATGTCACATCCCTCCTCAGAGGTCTGAATTGGAATGCTTTATGAAGGCTGCATTTTTGTGGCCAAAAAACCTATAACACTTGAAATAAAACACCAAAGCTCTACAGCTTTTTATTCTGTTTTTTATTTTACTGTAAACATGGATAGGAGTAAGATATCAAAAAGGAAGATGTTTGAGGATGAAAGACTGGAGAGGTCCACAATAGGAATCCTTGAAAACTGAGCAGAGGCAAATTCTCTCCACTGGTATGTATGGATGACCAACAGAGGCAGAAGGAATGGCAGACATCAGCACTTGGTTTTTTCTACTTCATTAGCCTGCTATTTCAAGGATCCTCAGTTCCTGCTCTGTCACAGTGGTACTGTATATTGTTCCAGCCCAGGAGAAAAGATGACAGTGTTTCCCAAACACATACAGCCTAAATAACACCAATGGATTAAAGAGGTGAGCATGAATTTAATGGTGTCTGTCACTGTATGTGGAATCAAATGTGACTAACAAAGGGAAAAGTTAACATTGTTTCTAAGATGACAACCCCAGCTGTTGCAGGCTTCCTGTCTCACAGGGAGAAAGAGTAAGAAGGAAATAGTCTTCTGTTGCTGTAATTTCAGGTTTGTCTTTTAATAAAAACTGCTGGACTGTCACTGGAAAATAAGCTCTCCGTGAGTTGGTGCTTGTTCCTTTCCCTAGGGAGAGTTCGCTGTCCTGAGCAGACTGGCAGAGCCTTTATGTTTTGCACATGGAAATTTTCCCCAGTGCTGACTGCCAAAGGTTCTGCTAGGTTTTGATCAGCAAAGTCCCTGCTTCAAATCGTTGACTCATTCAAACAGTTCAGTGAAGCTCAAAACTCTCCCAGGCAGAAGCTGAACTCTGGGTTAGCGTGTTCCTTGGGCTTCCTGCAGCACTGTGACATCTGTGCTGGGGCCTGAGGTGCTGTGAGTGATGGAAAGTACCTATCCAGGCTGCAAAAGCAGAATGCAGTTACACTTACTGGCTGTAGAGATGTGTGACTTTTCATGATGGAAAGCAAGTTTGCCTTGCTTCTCCATAACCCTGAAGGAGGGGTGAGACCCTGTTAGTTTTAACATGAGAAAGCATTGCTGCATACTCTTAGATAAGAGTTTCAGTGTATCTGTAGAAATGGAGCTGTCCTGCTCTCTGCTGCTCAATGCAAATCATAAATTATATATATTCTATATATATATTCTTCTTAGAAGAATGTAAATCTCTGGCCATGTGCAGTTGTGGTACTTTAGGTCTAGCAAGCCTTGACTCCAGGGGCCAGGTTTTGACTCTATGATTTCTTGACATCTTGTATGTACTGGTCAAGAAAGCAGCTAAGCATGCTTGGGTTGAGTTTTTGACTGGGGCCTCCTGGTTCCACTGCAGAATTTATTTCAATAATAAAATAAGTTTCTGAGGTAAAAACAAATTGGAATGTGCTTGGACTTCAATTTGAAAGTATCTGCTGGACTATAGGAGAAAATGCAGTGATGCCCAAGGGCTGGCCTTATCCTCATTTCTGTTGCTGTAATTTGGGCTCTGGTAGGGTAATTGCTGATTTACTCCCCTCTCCTCTTAAGAACAAGACAACTTCCCAAATCATACATTAAAATCAGCTATGTTGGATTTCTACCAACGTTTAAAAAATGCAGGCAGACTTCCTGAGCAGATCTGGAAGGTTCCCTAGAGACACACCAATATGGTGCTGTTATATTTTGTCACTTCTGAAAGACTTTTTCTCTGTTCTTGCACAGCACATTGGAGCAAAATAGATTTGAAGATTTAATGAAGCTGCAATAAAACATCCTTTTCTAATTCCATGGTTTTTTCTAATTTCATATTTTTTAAAAATGGAAATCAAATCAGAAACATAAGTAACAGCCCTGGAGATGGCCGAGTCAGAGGGCTCAGGGTTGAAACTTAGGGCTTTTGAGAGCATGTGATGGAGCAGGTAGCAGAGAGTCAGCAAGAGGGAAGAGTGGGGCCAAATGTTGACTTTTCATGCTGTGTTTTAGTAATTTTATTAGCACTACACTGAGGACTTAACAGAAAAGCATATAAGAATATTATGATTTTTTTATCTTTTACTATAATGTGAATGTAGTCATGGTAGGACTCTCAGAAGTCATCATGTGTCTGGTGTGTCCCTTTCCTGGCTTAAAGTATCCGTGGTTGTCCTTGAGAGTTACTGTTTTTGTGGTTATAGCCTTAAGTTGTGAAATGTCGAAGCTTAGCAGCACTAGGAACCATGGATGAGTTAATGCCATCTTGCTCCTCAGCATTCCCAGGTAAGAGCTGAAAATGCTTTGAAATGCTGTTGCCCTGTTTTTGCTTGCATGGGAGTGCTTGGGAGGTTAGTTTCTGTACAGTTAAGAAGAAAGCCACTTTTTGGCTGCCCTATGCTAAGCTGTGGGGAAGCCTTGATGAAAAGATACAGAAAGTCTCTCCTATCACAGATAAACTTAAGTCTCTGATAAAAAGTCCCTGTGAGGAGTAGAAGGGGAGAAAAAAAAAAGGTAAAGGGAGCGATAGAGAAATTAAAGCATATTTATAGCAACTTTACATCCTGTCACAACCTTCCCAAGTCTGTGCCAACAGGAAGACCTCCGCAGTGCACTGTTCTGCAACCAATTCTTTTCATATTTCTGCTACGAAGTGACCAGGAGGGCAGGAAAAGTGACTTTTGGCTGGCATGGACATCTGAGGAATTTCTTGCAGCATTTGTGGGCTTAGTTTTCTCTGCACCATCTCTGTGTGACCAAGTTGCTGAAACTCAAGCAATTAATTCATTGTGTCTATGATTGTGACTCTCTGGCTCTACTGAAATAATGTGTTTGGTTAGCAGGATGGAAAGGTTGGGTTTTGTGCTGATACCTTGGGGTTTTTTTAAAGGCAAGAGTCCTGTCATTACCAACTGCTCTAAATTATAATGCATAACCAAGACTTACAAAAATTTTCCTAGTATTTTGCCTCCTATGGAGACTTTAGGCAAATGTACAGTGGAGGAGATATTCACTAGTGGAGGTGGTATATGCCTTTAATTAGCAGCAAGAAAATATTCCGCAGACTAAATGCTGCTGATTTGGGCTATTTTGCTCATGTATTTTATCTTAAGTGTTCAGAGGTCACTTTTAACAAAATCATTTGTTGTGTTAGTTGTTTGGTTTGATTTTTTTTTTTAATAGCATTTTAGCAGTATACAATCCCAAACATTAAGCAGACATTACAAAATCCAGACATTTTAAAAATAGTAGTGCTGACTCCTTCTTTATTGAATTGCCTTGACTTTGCATTTTAAATTTTAAGTTCTCTCAAGGGCAAAACTTAGTGTTTTCTTATAATCATATGTTTGTAAGAATTAAGAGTTTTGAGGGAGTAACAACATTTAGCAGCAGACAGATGACAGGCATTGCAAAGACCTGTCAGTAATTCCTATGAGCTGTTTTGTCTCCTTAAAGTTTACCTCCTTTGAGAGCTGTTCTAGTTTAAAATGTGTGCCAGGTATTTGACAGTGTGTAGTTGTGCCCCTCCCTCTTGCTTTCTTTCAGATAGAGTGATGTAGCAGCTGACTTGAAATCCTGAGGCAGTCAGTGTCTATGTTGGAAAGTCGCACAGTGCAAAAGGGTTGTGAAAACTGCAGGAAATAGTCCTGGTCCAGGAGGACTTTTCTCTGTCATATGAATATGTAAAGGCTTTTTTCACACAGCTGTGAAAAGCTCAGTGTTCAGCTGATGGGCTGACTTGAGTTTTAAATTTAGTAAATTGCTTGGCTACTGCTAACCTACTTTGCAAGCAAGGATGTAGGTAGATACAACAAAACTATCATCATCCCTGGAGAAAGGAAATCATTTAGATTTATGGACCAAGAGTTCCGTATTTTAAGAAATAGTGTAATAATGAGCAGATGTGGCAGAGCAAGTTTCTTTACCACTGTTACAGAAGCATGAAGTATGAAGACGCCAGGATAGAGCTGAAAAACTCACTGGTGCTGTTGGTAACACTGCTGTCTTGCCATCAAGAAGTGTCATCTTCAGCAGGTCTGAGGTACTTGTACAGCACTGATTGTTCACACCGCTTAGGTTTGGATCATGCAAACCTAGGTGTCTGATGAGGAACCACTTCTATGCTCCACTGTGAGCTTTTATATCTGCCATAGTTGGCCTAAAAAGTAACAGATCCTTAAATCTTTTTCTGTACCCAAACATAAACTAGGCAATGTATAATTGTCTTAACTAAGGGATTCTCACTGCCAGTGCAAGCTCTGCTGTGAATTCCTCTCAGTACTTTGCATCACTTTTGTTTCAACAATATGCCAAAGCTGTGACACTGGAGAAAGAGCTGCAAACTCATGAGGAAACTGTGAATTCACGATCTCTTGGTATGCCAAAGAGGATGACTATTGTAAACACAGCTCTGAGGGCAAATGTCTATTTATCCTGTTTTTCATTGCTGTTATGTATCTCTTTGGTTTTTGTCGATAGAAGCCATTGTCCTCATGCAACCAGAATCCAATGATTAGAGTAGCATATGATCTTGCCTTATGCTGGTCTTGCTGCTGAGGCATGCGGTGTAATTCCTGATTTGCTAGTTTACTCATCTGTGCCATGGTGGTGAGCTGCCATATTTGTTTCTTGTCAATTACTTGAAACACATTGTTTTAAAACTACATTTCTCAGAAGAGACAGACCTGAGACATACCAGCTGAGGTTTTGCTGTTGATCAAGCAATCAGTGGAAATGAAAGATATGATGGATTTAACCTCATTCAATATGCAGAGCTCATTGCAGGAACTTGAACATCTTACGTGAGTATGAGAAGTCCCTGGACTCTGCATCTCTCTGAAGAATCAAGATGATCTTAGCAGCCTTGCATGGTAGGGGCATGTGGATGGCAAAATTTTCAAGGCTGCATGGATCTTTGAAATTTTTAGAAAGCCCTCTCTGTTACTGAGAGCAGTCATGTAATGTGGATAGATTTTTTTTTTTTTTGCCTTTAAATGTTTCTAAACCAAATGTCATCTCTGATGTACTTTACTGTCATGCTGGAGAAAGGATGCTTATCTGTACTTATGCAAATAGCCTTTGTGAGAGGTCTGTTCCTTCTGTTTACTTATGTTTTCTAGGGCTGTTACAATTTTCTCCTAAGACTTAATGGCGTTTTTGAGCAATTTCGCCAGTGGTCTTAGACCTTTAATAAAATTGCACAGAATTGTCCAAGCAGTGGACAAACCTTAACCTGAATAAACTGTGTTGTACTTTTTCAGAGTAGTGTTTAATGGAGTTGGACACAGCAGAGGTATGAGATAGTGGGTCTAGGTAACAACACAGTGATGCTTTGCCCTTAGACTGCTATAGCTCATGCTGCAAGTAACTATAAGAAAGGCATATCCCAGTGTGTGTTACATATACACCCAGCCCTCTGCCTGTGTCCTTGCTGCTGAGAAGACAGAACCACACTGTGACAGACACTTCATTTACACACCTTCCCAGACACTTCCTTCATACATATACTCACTCAGTATGCACAGTTTTATGGCTCAATTGCTTGAATGATGTCACGAAGAGTAGCTGTCCCACTGAGACTAACCCAGCTTTGCCTGTTTTCAGATATCTTGGCAGTTGTCTACTTTTGGGGTGATGTGTATGTGGCAATTACTCTTCCTCTCCTCTGGTCCTTGTTCTGTCTCAGGATCTATGAAGTTCTTAGGAGCCATATAAATACATGACTTGTACTTGCCTTTATTTACACTACAAATGTGTTTGTTTTTAAAGCAGTTCTTCTACCCACATAACCATCATTTTCCTGCTAATTTCTCCTCCTCATGCTCTACGGAAAGACCTGTGAGTCAGTCTCTGCTTCTCTATATTTGGAGACCTATTTAAAATTCTTGAATGCAATTAAAGTCTCCCCATAGATATGCAAGCCTTTTTCATTTCATGTTCTTCTGCTTTACTTGTCCTTGTGGAACTAGCAGTGGAATTACTGTGATGCACCCTTCTTCACAGACCTGTATATGATTATGTATCAAGCACTCCCAGCCATAAGGGATGTACATGTTATACTCAGACAAAGGAGATATGTGCTTTTGTGTAATGTCTGTTTTATGTGTCAGTGTAGGAGATGCTTAGATACAGACATCCTGCCTTCAGTAATCTGAAGTCCCTCTTTGAGCAATGAAACAGTGGGTCAGAGAAAATGACTAGCTATTACTACCATTTGACCAGTGCAAAATACCTGAAAATAGTTCTTCCCTTGTACATACATGAACTTAAAGGGGTAAATGTGTATACTAGCAGAAAAACCATCAGCAAGCTTTTTGTAGGAAACTTGAGCTGAGCATGACTACTCTATTTCAAATCAAGGGATAAAAGTGGCTTCTGAAGTGATGATTAATATTTTATGTTGAATATCCATTTGCAAATTATGGTAGTTTAATGAGACAAGCAGTACTATTTTGATATATAGCATAGTGAGCTGTGAACATTTAAAAGTCATGAGGTGGGCCGTTATGATACTGAGAGGCTGAATTAAAAGCATGAGTTAAAAAAGAACCCAAAACAATCTTTGGACTGATTTTGTATTGTTCTTGATTTGAAACTTTGGGTGTTCAGGATTCCAAAACTTTCAACAGGTGCAGGGGCCAATGTTTACTTTAGAAGTCCATGAAGTAGATATTTTCAAGTAAATTGTTTGCCTCCATGTTCTGGACCTTTTAGGAAAAAAGTAAATAAAATTGCAAAGCTTCAAAGTAATAAAACGTGAGACATTTCAAAATCAATAAAGTCAATTCCTCCATAGACTAAGTATAGTGTATGGCCTTTTCTTTATGTTGTTGATGTTGGGATAGTGATGTTCCCCACAATTGACCTCAGCTGCTCCTTGTAAGTCTTGCCCTCAAGACCTTTCACCTCCTTGCCCTCCTCTGGACACACTTATGCTCTGATCTCCTGCTTGTACTGATCTGCCCAAAACTGCACCCAGGACTTGAGGTGAGGCTGCTCCAGTGCAGAGCAAAACGGGACAATCCCTACCCTTGACTGACTGGCGATGCGAAGCTCTCCCCCAGGACATGCTTGGCCCTTCTGGCTGCCAGGGCACTGCTGACTCATGTTCAACTAGCAATCAATCCAGATTCCCTCATGTCTTTCCATGGGGCTGCTTTCCAGGCTCTTATCTTCCAACTTGTACATATAACCAGGATTACCCCATCCCAGATGGAGAATCCAGCACTTGCTCTTGTTAAAATTCAAATGATTGGTGTTTGCCCAGCTATCTAGTTTATCCATATCCCTCTGTAAGGCCTCTCTACCTTTGAGAGTATCCACAACTCTTCCAGTTTTAGTAGTATCAGCAAACTACTTATCTACCTTTGATTCCTATGTCCAGATAATTTATAAAAACATGAAAGAGCACTGGCCCTAAAATTGATCCCAGGGAAACCCCATTGGTGACTGGCTGCCAGCTTGATTGTGACTTCATTTACCATTAGCCCAACCCATTAGTCAATTTCTCAACCAATATGTTGTAGACTTTCTTAGTTGCATGCTGGACATTTGTCCACAAGGGTACTGTGAGAGACAATATCAAAATCTTGGGTAATGAGTGCTTTAATTAAGTATTACACATCACATCTTCTCCATTATATAATATGTTTTTAACTCTTTATGTTTGCAACAGAGTGTGAATCTTATTTAACCACTCCCTAAGCTTAAGTACATTATTTTTGAGTCCTCTATAAAGTTTGCTTTAAATCTCATTTTTCTTGTTGTGCTTTGTGAGTTGTTTTCCCATGTCTTGAAACTGCAGGGATGACTCACCTGTGCTGGATGATATCTTGACCCCAAAGAAGTAATTTTATAAAAACAGCAGTACTGCAACTTGCTTTTTTTCTGCATTCAGTTGAGGCAGTCAGCTGCAGATACTCTACCTGTAGGGTGTTGTTCAGTGGCAGAGGGAGAGGGAGGCTCTGGCAAAAGAAAGATCACTGTACCCATCTGGAAATATTAGTATATGGCCCTGATGAATAACTGTGATTGCTGTATTAACAGTACTGTTGGGATTAAAGCCACTGTGAAGCCCTTATATGTAAAACAAACTATCGAAATAAAAATTGCTGTGCAAATGGCTTCTTTTGGCAGAGGTCTGGAGGTTGGGAATTAAGTCAGTTCCAACCAACACTTAGCTGTTAGGGGAACACTTAGGGGAAGTATGCACTGTAGATCTGCCTGAAGAGGATGGTGTCAGAAAGGAAGGATGATCATGTAGTGTTACTCATGCTGGCCAAAGAGCCCGTAGCAATGAGTCATGGCTAGCGTGGGGGGGAGACCAGACTGCAGGAGGTTGCTGAGGCTACAGTATCTACCTATGTCTTGGAGATCAACCTGGATCCTCAGGTTCTTAGAGTATGAAGGGCCTGTTCTTGAGGTTCTGTACAGTTAAACAACATAGTGGGCTTTCTGAAATGTTCAGTTATGCTTTCAGATTTTTCATCTAGCCTTAAGGTTTTGATTCAAGGCTAGGAAGACAGATTTAACGTTGAAGTAAGCAGAAGTTTGTGACATAGATATTTATACCTACCATATCAAGCATTTATGTATAGGTAATTTCTGTAGCTTAATTCAGCTACAGAAGATGTGGACATTTTAAAGCTCTTAAAATTCTAATTTTTTTATTATTAATTTATTGTAATGTAAAACAGTTTATGTAATTTGGGAAAGAAAATAGATTATTTTTCTAATTCAAGGTCTGCATATTATTTTTCTTTGTACTTGAATTCTCAAACAAGTGGTTCTTAAACTAGTTCAGGTGTGTTGAAGAATACTCAAAACACAAATACTTTTAAAATTTGGTGCAGACATGAAATAATATGTTCAGTGATGATGCCATCTTCTGTCATTGTAGTGCAAACAACTGTCTGTGATTCTGAGGGAAGAGAGAAGTCAAACTGAGAGGCTTAGGAGATCTTTCCCTATAAATGATAACTGAGCAACAGTTAAAGCCTGGCTAGTCTTGTGATGTATTTAAAGGACAAATATGTACTGGGCATTAGGTATTTTTTGAATATCTAAATGAAATATAAATTCACAGTTAAGTTCCAAATTGAGTGTTTCTTCATTTTGCTAGTGGGGTCACTGGCTGATTTGTCTGCTAGATGTGATCTGCCTGATCATGTGATACAGGAATAATGTTTCAACACTAGCTATGGAATGGAGTAGGTTTTGCTGAAAAATACAAATTTGCACAAAATTTTGTCAGGTGTTGATAACTTGCAACATCTATCCATGGGATGTAGACAATATAAGATATAAAGTCCTTATAAGCATTTGGCTGGGACACAGAAGTTTCAGTTTGTGTTTCAAGAAGTTTTTAATCCAGGATTTCATTGATTTTCTGCTATTTTTTCTTAAGCAACTTCAATTTCTTAGAGTAGAAGAGGCTATTTAGGAATGAAAGGCTCTAAAAGGAAAAACAACATCCAGTTACACTGCAAATCACAGTAGGGGTACAGCATTGTGCTCATGCATGGGAAATTACCTGGGGACAAATTTTGTCCCTCTTTACATAACGGCTGAGAAGAACACATTATGTGGACCGTTCCCTGATGTCCTGATGCTGCTGCTATCAGCAAAGTCAGTTTTGCTTCAGTTGTCCAAGTGAGGGACCCCTCAGCATCAGGGATGGAAGTGGTAGCAGAATCACTCTTGGGAGAAAAGAAGGAGAAGACTTCATGGAGTATCACTCTGGAAGACTATATTATCAGGAGCCAAAACCAGGTTGAAGATGAGCACAACAGTGAGGATTAGTGGGCAAGGCTGGTAGATCAAGCCTCACTGGCATTTTAAACCAAATAACAGTACTTCTTATCCTTCTTCTCAGGATGTTACCTGAAAGCTCTCTAGTTGTGCAAATATGAGAACTGGGGATTTAATTCTCCTAAAAAAGGGATATTGAATAAGTCCTTTCATATAAATCATAGCTTTTTCATAGGGACAGAAAAAAAGACCTCTTTAAAATTTGTATTCTCATTCTAAGCTGTTTAAAAGCGTAACATAAACATTCAAAACACAAATGCCGGGATTAAAAAATACATGTTTTTAAAGTTGATTTGAGGGAGGAAAAACGCTGGTGCATTTCCAGATGGGGATGCAGTTTTTACATGAGCTGTTGACATACCATAAAAATCCATTTTCTGTTCATACAAGTAACTTTAGGAAATGGGAGTAAACAATTAGTTAATAAATGAGAAATGTATGGTAATAGACAAATACTTTTGACTGTAGAGTCCAAATGACACCAACAACAATTGGTCTTTCAGTCTTGTTTTGTCCAATGAGAACGCCTTTGTGACGTGATGATGGCTGAAGTTCTGACACATCTCAGGCTCTGAGACAGTCAATGATGCTTATTATCACAATGCCACAGAGCAGCTAAGCCACAGTAAAGGCCACAGTAACTGCATGTTTTAACCTGCAGCAAGCACACATTCAACTTACTTTGGTAAACAGTTTGTAACTGCTTTTGAGTACCCTGCAGAATCAAGCACTGTCACAGGGGTTATTCATTGTTCAAGACTCCTTTATGTGAAGGTCTACAGAGAAAATCTGAAGAAAGTAGGTCTGAATGGAAGATGCAAGATAACTGTGTTTTGTAAGAATAGCATATGTAATTTAAACAGAAAGGGAAATAATTTGCAGGGTATTTGGAAGTTCAACAGCATCAATCAAATAATAACTTTGTAATTTAACTATATACAGGAAAGTCCATTTGACATTTCAGTCATGTCTAAAATACCCAAATCTTAGTGTGTGTACTTGAGATTTAGGTGGTTGCTTTGCCAAGTTGAGGAATCAGGAAAGTAAGGATTAAATAAGTTCTTATTTATTATGGTCAATAGGTAGAGGAGAATTAAAAAATGTTACTGCATTTGTCACAGGAATTTTCAAATAAGACAGTAAAATCAAGTATTCTGATTTGTTGGCTTTTTGGATGAAACCATATAAATATGAGCTTTTATTATGAGCTTTGGTGATTCAGGAATCACAGCAAGAGATTCAGCTGAAAAGCCAATACTGACCTGAAATATGCATCATGGTAATGGTCCCTGTCTGTGGGATATTACAAGGTCACATTTCTTCTAGGCTTTCCCAGAACACTGCTGATTTGAAAATCAAATCTTCTACTGTTCTTTCCTTTGTGCATGCTTGCACAGGGATCACTGACATTGGATCACTGATCATTGACCTGTTTTGGCGCTTCCAATCTAATCTGTGGTTTCCAGAATAGAGTGTGCTATGCGTTAGTGTCCCAGAGCATATTTCTTCTTTGCAAACTCTCCTTTAAACAAGCTTCACTTACGCTCAGCTTTTCCTTTTGTGTGTTTCAGCCTAAGGAAAAGCTCTTTGTGGAGAATCTTGACTGTAGTCTACTGTTACCTTTCTTCCAGCAAAACAGTTATTTTACATCCCTTTTCCATTTAGATATATTTTGAATGTCCCCTACAAGAGAGACACTGAAGGAAATCTTGGTTTGTATATCTCTGTTGCATCTTTCCTTTGAACTCTCCTGATACTAGTCTCAAGGAGGTACTGAAAAATGTACTAATTTGCAGGATTCAACAACAGGAGCTAGGAGAAGAAATTGGGAAGTCCATCTTGGCCTAATAATGTTGCAGTAGGCTGGTGGAACACAAATGTGGTACTGTTCATGTATCTGATTTGGTGGTGTATAAAGACAGAAGCATACAGGAAAATACAGAGTGTTGACAGAAATATGCATATAACATCTTATTTTCTCTAAAAATTTGTAATAGTAACTTTGTTGAAATAAACTGGTCATGGTAATAGCTTGTAATAGTGGTATTATCATTAAAGGTTAATTCTTGACCAATGAATTTTTAATAGGAACTTTAATTCCTTCTATCAATGTGGCATTCACTGTTTGGTTCTTCAGTTTCTTTATACTAACTTCTATAGAGCTTATTTTCACTTTTGATGAAATCATACAAATTTCTCAAAAACAAGTATGGAGAGTTTGCTTTCAACAATTAATCAAGGATTTACCTTTTTACCGTTGAAATAATGGGAAGTAGTCAACATTTTAAGCAGCAGACAAAAGGTAAATTTTATTTTTTTTTCACTAAAAATATCTATATTTTAAAAAGAGCACCATTAGTTGCCTACTAAATGAACAATGTTTTCTGTATTTCCAATAACAAGCACTTGTTTCAGTGGAAAAATCCAGAACTTCAGCCCAGTTTGGTTTACTTTTTACTGGTTTTACTTTTGCAAGCTAAAGGGGGACAAAAGATGAAACAGAAATTTTCTTAATTGTTGATTCTCATTTTTTGCTTGTTTGGAAGGCAATCAGAGGGAATTGTGAAATCTGGTAATAGCGTTATCTTAGCTAGACCAAAGACCTGACAGAGTTCTACTAACACCAGCATGGTTTAGCTTTGAGCATCATCTCTCACTAGGAGGGTTAAACTCTGATGCATAAGAAAAGGGAAGAGGCTGTTCTGAGTGCTAATATGTACCATCCCTCTTCACTTAGTTTTCAGCAGACACTTGCTCATAGTTCAAACAGAATTGAAGAGTTCACAACAGTCTGTTCTCTGCCTTGCCACCTTGTGGCAGCCAACGTAGGGATGAACTGCAAGCAGTGATGAATTGGACATGTATCCCCGGATTTCTTTGCTGGAAATCTCTAAGGCAAATTATGTGATGTCAGAGATAAGAGTGTCACTATCATTCTAATTCCTTCTGAATCATTTTGATAGAGGTAAGTTGTCATTAGGGCTACAACAAATTTGTAAGGAGGGATGTTGCGCTGTTGAATTTTAGACTGCTGATGTGTTGATGTGGTAGGGGACAGCAGTGACAATTTTTCACTTGCAGAAATCTCACACTCATACACACCATGCAAGGTACCAAACAAGGTTTTTTAGATGGCCTTTCTAGAAACTTGGTCATTCAGCTCAACATGATCATGTATGCTATGGTATATTAGGGTAATTTGGAGTTTAGCTTGGGCTGTGATTCTGAAAGATTTTGGGCCCTCAGTCTATAAAGTCTTTGCTCAACCTATCAACAGTATGTCTGCTGACATTTCAGTATGCTCTTCAAAAGTAATCTGGACACATCAGTTGTCTCGTTCCTTGGCAGAAGAGCCAGGAAATGGAAAACATTTTGTTTCTATCATGGAGGGCTGGATCTCTTCTGTAATTGAAAGTGGTGGGGAAAGTTGCAGTTGTCTTCAATGACATGGAGATCAGTCTTGGACTGAATGTAAGCTAATTGGAAATGAAGAAATTTTTAATTTGTTACCAAATTGCCCATGTTCTGATCTGTCTGTGCTGTAACTTGAGAGTGTGGTGGCACAAGACAGTGTGAATATCCACTGGTAGCCAGAAAATGTCTTAGGGAAAAATTAATTTAAGTGGCATTTTATTACATCAAAAAGTATCTTCTAATATTTTGTGTGGGTTTGGTGCTGACTACAAGAGTGGCTACAGCTTTGAACAGTGATATGAATTGAGAGTCCCTGGGGGGAACAGTGATGTAGTCAGTGTAAGTGTGCTGTTCATATTATTTTCTGTTTCAACGTCACACCCTTGCAAAGGCATAAAAAGTTAATAACACTTTGCTGTTCGGGCATGGCCTTTTTAGGGTACAGGGAAAACAGCTGCAGTTCATTATGCTTGCTATTCCTTGACCACTTTGCTCTTGGTAGCTTGGAAGCAGAAGCCCTTGGGAATGTGCAGTTAGATAAAGTGGTTTCCTGCAATGATTCACTGAAGGAAAAGGAGATCTCTGCAATATTTTGGCTCTCATTGCATTTCTGGCTGTAAGTGAATGAACTTCACATGCAAGACTACATCTTAAAATAAAAATATCACTTTTTCAGTGTAAATTGGTCAAATAATTTTATGTGCATATAAACAGAGAAAGACTTATTGCTGTGTCAGTCTGAGACCTTGGCTCTGGCTCCTGCTTAAACGGTGATTACTGTTGGCCTGACAGTTGGGTGATTAAATTAGGAACATCCGTGACTAAAGGTGCAAGATAGTTCAGGTTAATCTTGGATCTGGAGGCTCCTTGTCTGGGTTTATGGCTGGTTTACATGATGCAGAGACGGGGCATAGGAAGGAACAATTGTTATTGGATCAGAGCTGAATCATTCTGTTTATCCCTTCCAAAAAAGTTCTACTCTTTTTAATGGTGGGTGGCTCAAACAAGGATAAACCCTGTGATGATGTAATCAGAAGAAAAAAAGCCATTGTATTTCTAAGAGACAAGTCATTCAGTTACTGATGAGCTGTACTTAGAACATATTTTTGTTGTAGAGAATTTGTCAGCATCCTCATGTTCAAATAGTCAAATGTGCTGTTGAGGCTGTGTCAGAGCACTAATTAACACATTCTCTCCTGCTAGGAGTTAAAGCCACTATGCTGAACTGTTTTAAACTCATTTCTCAAGGACCCACATTCTTTCTTTGCATTGGTCTGTTTTTAGGGTGTTAAGCCGCATGTGAGTGTTGTTAGGAAAATTTTAAAGATGGCACTTTTGTTGCCTGCAAAGTCTGTGCCTGTATGAAATTTATTTCCTGTGTCTTGCACTGTGAGCACCCTTTTGCCTGTGTTTGATATGATGCAAGGCAGCTCAAGTCAGGGGGCTGCTTCTTTGGGTTTGGCACTGCATTCCCAGGCAGCTGAGAGCTCCTTAGTGACTTCAGTGTGGCATCGATTCAGGATTCAGGCCCCCACTTAACAAATTTCATTCACATCAATTATAAGTGCTAGGGGACAAGGAGGGCAAGGGAGATGCACTTTACGCCGTGTCTGGCCTTTTCCAGTTGATTTAAGAGTATTACAGTGCTTATATAACTCTGCTATTGCAGTATCCCGGGAGGCATGGGCAGCAGATCACATGCAGGAGGAGGTTGCCTGATGAGAAAAATTCTGGTTTATGAGCCCTTGTTGGGCAACCTTGCCCCCTACCCTCCTGAACTGATTTACTGTCAGCTCACAAAGCAGTACAAGCTACTTTTATTCTCCCAGTTTGTCTGATAGGATGTTAAGACTGTATTTAGTCACAGGGTATGATAAGCTCTGTATGGCTTATCCGTAGGTTACATAATGTCCCACAAACACAGGCTGGAGTCTCAGTTGGTCTGGGGCTGGCTGTGCCACTATTATCATGGCCTATATTTGTCAATTTCATATGGTCTTCTGTAAAAGATGTTAAGGATAACTCTGAAGAGGGATTTAGAATAAATCCTTTTTTTTCCATTATTATTATTTTATATTTACAAGGCTGCATACATGAAAAGTGAAAAGATTGTATCATGAAATAGTTGTTGTCAGTGTTTTGCAATTTCTAAACTTTCATGTACCTCGGTGAAGCTCAGATTTTGCCCATAATGCTTCCAGTTGTTTTTATTAACTACTAACTACTAATGATTTTTATTATAATTTTTAAATATTTAAGAGCATTGTTTCCAAAACCTGACACGCTATTCAGTAATAAAGTCTCTTGAATTGTTGGATAGTTAACAATCATAATTGAAATTTAACCTAGACAGGATTTTTAAGCTGGTTTTTTTTGTGCTTTATGAGCACTGCCTTTTGACATATAAAAGATCCATTTAATAAAAGGGAACTCAAATCAGATAGTGCAGCAGGTGTTTGTGAACTTTGTATCCCTTCTGCAGTTCATGTATCTTATTTCCTTTATTAAGAGCTGTTTTTTTAAAGCAACTTCAGTATTTTCTTAAAGTGGTCAAAGTCTACTTGAAAGAATTTTGCTTAGTTAAAAAAATGAGAACAATAGGAATGGAAAGATTCATCCTGAGTGATATTATACTGCTTGGATGCTGTTTAAAGAATTTTTCCAGCAAGAAGCTTGTATGTGGAAACGTTTTTCAATGTATCTTTTTCTCCAGTATACACTGGCTTATGATTTTATACTTTTTGATAAAATACTGTTTCTGAAATATGTTTCTTGCAAATAAAGTGTTTTATGATGTAGCACTTAACGAAAGTGAAGGGAAGGCTGTGGATGTGTCTAGCTGGACTTCAGCAAAGACTTCGACACAGTCTCCTGTGGCATATTCCTGGAAAAGCTGGCAGCCCATGACTTGGAGAGTGGCACTCTTTGCTGAGTTAGGAGCTGGCTGGCTGACCAGGCCCAGAGAGTGGTAGGGAATGGTGCTGCATCCACTTGGTGGCCGATCACCAGTGGTGGCCTCCAGGGATCAGTGCTGGTAACAGTCCTGTTCTCTGTCTGTTGATCTGGATGAGGGGATTGAGTGCACCCATAGAAAAATCACAGACATGAATTTGAGAGTAAGTGTTGATCTGCTGGAGGGCAGGAAAGCTCTGCAGAGGGACCTGGACAGGCTGGATCAGTGGACCAAGACCAACAGCATGAGGTTCAACAAGGCCAGGTGCCAGGTCCTACACTTTTGCCACAACAATCCCAGGCAGCACTGCAGGCTGGGGAATGAGACCTGGGAGTGCTGGTTGACAACAGCTGCATGTGAGCCAGCAGCATGTCCAAGTGGCCAAGGCAGCCAATGGCATCCTGGCTTGTATCAGGAATAGTGTGGCCAGAAGGACTAGGGCAATGATTGTCCTGCTGTCCTTGGCACTGGTGAGGCCACACCTCAAGTACTGTGTCCAGGTCTGGGCCATGCACTTCAGGACAAGGACTCTGAGGTGCTGGACTGGCTCTAGAGAAGGGCAATAAAGGTGGTGAACAGTCTGTATACACAAGTCCTATGAAGCCCAGGTGTGATCTTATTGCTCTCTACAACTACCTGAACGGAGGTTGTAGCCAGGTGGGGGTTGGCGTCTTGTCCAAGGCAACTAGACACAAGATGAGAGGACATGGTCTTAAGCTGCACCAGGGAAGGTTTAGGCTGGACTGTTGGAATGGGCTGTCCAGGTGTGTGATGGAGTCATTGTTCCTGGAGCTGTTTAAGGAAAGACTGGACATGGCACTTAGCACCATGGTGCTGACATGGTGGAGTTCAGTCATAGGTTGGACTCGGTGATCTCAGAGGTCTTTTCCAACTTAATTGATTCTGTGATTCGGTCATAATAGGAATATTAATGTGTATTAATGTGGACAATGTCCTTTTAAATGTGTGCACTTTTGCCATTCTCTTTAGTCCTTTCTCCGACTTTCTATTCTACCAGAAAATGGTGCTTCGGAGACAGATTGCAATACAAGTGTGAATACTGTAAAAGATTAAAAAATCTGAGAATGGCCTACTGTAATATAACCAGTTAGCCAGTAGTCAGCAAGTTATCAGTGTACAGCAAACATTTCTTTCTCCTGGGATTACTTCCATTGCAGTCATAAGCAATGATAGAGCAGTGGCCCTCCTGCAGCTACTTACAGATGGTGAATAGTGCTTCAAAAGCTTATGGATATTTTCATCATATTTTGACAGATGAACTTTTGATAGCTGTAATATCAGTGTGCATCAGGAAAGTACAACATTTAAATGGAAGTGGATTACTTATCTTTGAAGGCTTACCTGTTAGCTTTCAGTGATGTGATTTAAGTGCTTATTTATACCGTGAATATACTATTTTCTGTATGAAAGGAACTGTCTCTGTATTGAAAGGCTTCTGTTATGGAGATGCTGTTAAAAACATTGTGTTTGCAGGGAATGGCACTAAAACTTCAACATGAAAAATAAAAATTTGTGATAAAAAATCATTTACTTACTGTAATTTAACTGATTCTCAGATACCAGAAACCAGTTAATACAGGAAAGATTATTTGTTTCCATTTCTGAAGATACTGAAAGTCATTTTTACACTGAAGTGACATTCTAACTTGTCAGGAGTGGACTCATGGTACTCTTATTCTTAAGATGCTGGCCTAGTAATTGATGCTTTGGCTACATTTTATCAGTGTACAAGCATGTAGATATAAGATATACAGATAAGATATTCCAAAGGTAACTATCGTGATTGCATGAAAAAACAAAAAATGAGTAAGTAGTGAAGATGTGAAAAGTCTAAAAGAAGCTCACGTTGTCACAGAAAGTTCTGTCCATATAGGAAAAGATGCTATCATTAAGTTACAGGTGCCGTGCTTTTGTACAGAACTATTGCTTTAGCCACGGAATAGTTTTAGGATTTGCTCCAAAATTGCTTAGTGTCTTCTACAAATAAAGAAATGGAACTGTAATAAAGCAGTTGGATAGTCTTGCAACAGTATTGGTACTTTTTCTCTCTCAGCCTTATCAAAAGTTTCTGAGAAGTTGCCTTTGATAGGATGAGGCCTAAACCCTTAAATTCTTGATAAATTAAAAACATCTAGTGAAGTTAGACATGTGGAAAATATTTGTAGTCAAATACAAGAGAT
Source organism: Willisornis vidua nigrigula (assembly GCA_021164005.1). Lineage (NCBI taxonomy): Eukaryota > Metazoa > Chordata > Aves > Passeriformes > Thamnophilidae > Willisornis > Willisornis vidua. Next base: position 19,846,533 of record JAJPCS010000033.1, read on the forward strand.
CAATTTTACCATAAGCTGTCTTTAACTATTTCAGCAGATTCTGATGTCTTTCTTACTATATTCAGATGGAAAAACAAAACCAAAAAATCTCACAAAAACAAGCAAGCAATTTGTAGTAAAAAGTAGATGGAATCATATCTAAAATTTTATGCTAATAATCACGGTCATGAGTTCAGTTCCCTGTATGGACCATTTGCTTAGGAGCTGGACTCGATCCTTGTGGGACCTTTCGGACTCAGACTATTCTGTGGTTCTGTGGTTCAAACTCTAGGACTGGTACTTTGAATAAAGATTTATCCAAAATATCCCACTGAAAGTGTGGCAGAGAATCTTCTAGTGCGTTTTTGCAATCAGTGTATAACTGCTTGAGATTTCTGAGAGGAAAGGACTAGATAGACATTGAAATTGAGACAGCTGGAAAATAAAAGTATATAGATTGAGATGCTATACCCAACCTTGAGTAAATCTTCTAAGTCCTACCAGAATGCATTTTTGAGATAAATAAGAAAAAAAATTATACCATTATCTATAAAAACAGTCCCTTCCCAAAGTCTATTCACTATATACAAAGACATTAGACAGAAAATGACAAATCAGTTACAGAACAAAATATGGAAAATGTATGCAACATATTCTTGTTGCAAATGTAAAATTTCTGTGCTTTTAACTTCCTTAATTTACAGTAATATGGGATTTTGAGATAAGTTATTATTTTTATAAAGAATTGTAATTGTTTAGAAATTATTTTTGTTCTCTTTTTCCCCCCACTGGAAAACAGTAGCATTTTGGAAATACTTCCTTAATGTTCTAAATAGAAAAAAGCTGGACATAGCAACTGGGTTCAGTAATAGCAGCAGTTCTGGCTTTCACCAGCCTAACAATGGTTATCTTTTTGAGTGTATGAATAATCTGCAACCTAAATTGAACCCAGCTGTCTTAGCTTGTTATTTAACTGCTGCAGCTTCTGGAATAAGCATGTGTTCGGCAGAAGCTTCCTGGAGATTATCCATGCCAGTGAATAGGAAATTGTAAAACTCTGATATGGACCTCACAGTACTGGAAAAATTAATTTGCAGTCTTCTGATCTGAGCCAAGTAGGTAAAATTGATTCAACTGCCTTCTAATTTTGATGTGTTATGATTATGCTAGTCATCTTGAGAGCTTTTCTTTACATGACCTAAAATTCCCTGAAAAACTGACATGTTAAAGATGCCATTACCTCTCTGGTTCTCTCTGTCAACTTGTATAAAATGGAACATCATCTCCAAGTAATTTCTGTGATTTGTTTTTATATTAATACATACATCTTGGGGAATGCAGGAAAGTGCACACTTTTGAATACTTCTGCATGCTTTCTAGACTTAAAAATGAATAAACTTTTTTTAAATTTTGAGTCAGTGAAATCTACTGTATGTATAATTAAAACATTTCTCCACCCATTTGATATGTCACCTATAAGAGACACACAATTTAAAACAACTTTCCTTTTGAAGGGCTTTTGTAGTCTCCCTAAGCTTCTGTCTATTAGTAGTTTCCTGCAAAGATTGTTCCCACTGATCAATCTTTTTTGATTTCTCAGTGTGGCTTCATTTTGAAATTATGTTTCATAGCAGGAACTGCGTGGATCTTATGTCAATCCCTTATCAGTTAGTGATTTCTAGTTATTGCTGAAGTCTCACTCTTCCACTCTATTGAATCGTCAACTTGCATAAAAATCAGGGCCAAAAGAGGATGTTTTCTCTTCTCATTTTATTGGATTCTGAATGGATTTTTATCTTAGTTAAAACCATAACCAAAGGAGAAGTTAAAAGAAGGAGAACCATGCAGATTTTTCATTTTACAGTAGTACAGTTCTCTTTCTACTTGTGATCATAGTTTGTCTTGTTCACTTGATAAGAATAGAGACTGATCATGGAGCTTGTGATGTGCAAATACCAGCAACTGTACTCAAGAAAGTTTGATTGGATGTTTTTTTTCCGTGATATTTGGGGAGGAGTTGTAGTTTCAGACTTTCAGTGGAGTTAAGATTTTTTTCCTTGCTGCAGGATCAGTGATGTTTTTTGGAAATGAAATCACAGTCCATGCAAAACCCATCTTTAGTGGATCTGGTAGATGGGATTAAACAAGCAGGGTTGACATGCTTGCAGTAAAACTCCATTTCTGCTTATCTTTTTGTAATTTTTCATAAAAAACAAGCTTTCAAACTTCACTTTCATAACAACTTTAGCTTTTTAAGTAAATTTTTAACTATTAAATATTAAAAAGTATGATTAGGAAAATTAAACTCTGTTTAGGAGCTGTGTTTCAGGTGTATTTTCCCCTTTATGGGCTAAGTCCTCAAGCTGTGTGAAAAGGGGTGTGGTCTAGTTTGCTTTGAGTTGCTTTGCTTAATGAAGCCTTCCAGAAGATAAGTTGTATGAGTCTCTTAGGTTTTAATTCTTAAGGACAGCATAATACCTTTTCTGAGTTTTCTGCCTAGGAAAAGGTGAAGCATGCATAAAGATAACATATTTTGACTGTATTTTATTTGATACTATTAAGAACATTTTAACATGATTATCAGACAATAAAAGTAGCTTCATTCCTCAAGTCTAGTAGTTCCACTGAACGCAAGAGAGAGGAAGATGAAGATGATTCCTTGAAAATTATGTAAATGTTACTTCTTAATATAGTCCCTTGAGTTAAAGTATTAATGAAATGTTTGAAATTCTCTTTTTAGAGTAAATATGTATGTTTTTGTTGAGTCTTTAAACAAGACATTGGCTTGAATAAGACCTTGCCTGATTAGTAAGTGAGGAACACTATGGATGCTTTAGTTCAGGGTGGGCAGCTCTGAGTTTAAATCATCTGGTGGAGACACCACTTTTGTGACATAGTATTATTTTCCTCACTGCTGATTTTTTTCTAAATATATACGGACAAGTAAGTATGATTCTGTCGTCTTTCCTTTCTTAAAACATAGTATCTGCAAAAATAGTATGTCATGTAGATGTCTTTCAGTGTTTGCTATCCTGTTATGTCTACACTTATCTTCCTCACACTTACAGAAGCAGAGACAAAAAAAGGCTAGCCCGTTTTTTTTCATGGTGTTTTTGGTTTTACCAGCAAAAGTCACAAAGTCAATTTGTATCTTTTTCACCTCAGCATTCTGCTGCTTAGGTCAGCTGTATTCCAGTACTTGGAAATGTGTTTGATAGTTGCAGCTTGGATATTCTGAAGGGATGTAGTGTTATTTTGAATATATGATCAATTATCTAGCAAAATAAAAATTTGATGTGGAGAAAGTGATATGGAGTTTATTGCTTGGCTGATTCCAGTATTTCAACAAACAGAAAATAAATACATTAGAAAGGTGGAACCCACAATAAATAATTGTCTCACTACCAAATAGCAAGTTTTGTCTCACTAAAAACTATCAAATTTTCTTGTTGGCTGCTAAATTAAGGAGTAAACAGCTGCTAGCTGAGATGCATATAGGTCTGTACTTATGTTCTTAATGAGTCATCCTGATTACACTTACCTTTGTGTTTCCTAAAATAAGTTATCTCACCTAGTCATCCCTGTACATGACACGTACTGCTTATTATACCATTTCACCAGTCTGAATATTTCTCTACAAGATACATTATCATGGCCTTGTTGCAATGAAGCTTCTTACATTGTTGTATTTGTCATTTAGAGGGGTAAATGCTTGTAAACCTTTCTGAGATGGTGAAAATTCTGCTTTTGAATTCTTACAGGAGCAAACTATCTGCTTAAGCATAAGTTTGACTAAAATATTTTGTATTTCACAGAAATTAGATAGTACATAATGCTGTATAATGTAAATCCAATGGGACCTGAAGCGATAGATACCCTGGCTGTTAAGGAATTAGAGTAGAAAAAATCCTGTCTCAGTCACTAGGCTGGTTTCCCCTCTGATTTGTCCTGGTCTGTTTGGATGCAGTTTGCACTGGTCTTGGACAACAAAGCATCACTGCTTTGGGTGAAATCATGTAACTCTTGCTTCCTCCGGGCTGAAGAAGAGTCAGACACAGTTGCCTGTCAGTTGACTAAGTACTTCTTAAAGTAGGGTAAATCTTATTTTCTTTGGCTGAAGAGCTTTGTGCTCAGGCATTGATAGCAATCAGGATCAGTAATGAAAGAGCCATCTGTTATTTTTCATTTGGGGCACATCAGGGAAAACAGATCTTTAACTTATAAGCTATTTTTATTCCTGTATAGGTTTACCATTTGCTGAGTGTATGAGAGGGTCTTGAAATTCTCTATATAATGTGACTTCGTGACTAAATAAGTTTTGTGAAGGTGCTGCATTTCAGTGTTAGGAGATGCTTATACTGCAGTTGTGTAGTTTTACTTTGGAAGGTAACTAAATTTGTCTTTTACAGTTCAGTTTTTTTGGCATCTGAAATGGAACAATTTTTTTACTGAACAGTGTTAGGCTTAACTTGATAAAATCAGGCAGATTCTTTATATATTTTGAAAGCAATTTATCCTTGCAGCCAGATTTGAAGGCAGATTTAGGTGAAATCTGTCCCTGAAATTCCAAACTTTAAATCCTGAAAAATCCTATTTTTGTTTACCCTGGGCTGGGATGTCTCCAAAATTTTACTGACTTTTAAAATATCTCGGCCACTTTAGTTCTGTTTCTACAGACAATCATCTGAATTCTGGGCTTTAGGTGATTCAGAAGAACAGGGGTTCAGAAACTTGGTGTTCATCTGTCCAATTCCGACAATGCTTCATGCCATCCATGTGGTAGGAAGAGTTGATCTCATACTCACTTTGGGATTGTCATCTCTCTTTTTGTGATGGATTTATTGTACCACTTCTCCCAGGACTTACAACATTCATTCAGAAAATGGCAGATTTCTTCTTGAGGCTTCAAAGGTTCAACATCTGTGTCTCCTGTTTTTCTTAGCAGTCTTTCAGTCATCAAAATGGGGACGTTATACATTATTGCTGAATCAGATGTAACAAATGAGTAAGTGATCTTTTGAGTGACTGGGAACATGTCTGTGAAATGTGATGTTCTGCTACCTGGTTTCCCCATATTGAATTTGGAAGATTTCTGTCCAGGGACTGAGGGCAGGGCAGTGAGTCAACACTTGTAATATCTCTTGCTTCAAGTTATTTTACTGCCATATAATTTTTGTTATACCAAATTGTTATTTAATGCCCATGAAGACTCTCCAAAGGGTCTTAAGTGTTAGTATTGTAATTAAAAGACTAACTGAAACCATCGACGTATACAGTTACTGCAACTATTTTTCTGTACTCTCTTCACTTCCCTTAACCTTTCTCTGAGGGTTGGAAAGCTTCAAATGAAACAGAACCCCAGCTGCAGGTGGAATGTGAAACCCATGAAGAAGAACAAATAAGACTGAAAATTGAGCTTGCTCTGGTGCATGTGGGTGTTTGTAGAACTTTAAATGATCTCCAGATGAGTGGATAGGTACATTTTTCAGCAAAACACCACAAACGATTCCACAGGAGACCAGGGCCTGCCGGCATCTGTAGGAGTAAAGCAGGTTTTAGCAGTAACTGCAGTAAGAAAAGCAGGGGGATAAAAAAGAAAGTCTAATGTTTGGGCTTCCTCACAAGATATTTAAGTGCCTACTGTGCCCTAAGCTAGCTGGTTACATAAACCCTATTCATTTAGAGCAATTGGTTCAAACAGGTTTTGGAGATACTTGCTGCAGTAGAGAAGCAGGAGAGTCATACTGGGAGGTAAGTCAGTTTACAGAGTATGCATCAATGTGTCCGGATACTGTGACTAGAATGGTTCCCTGTCTGTCAAACACAGTAAAGCCAGGAGTTTATATTTCTTTCCTCTTTATTATGCTGGTGTAACTAGGCCCCACAAACTAGAACTCAACAGCTGTTTCTCTTTTTCTAAGATGAATGTGTGTAACATGGGAGCTGATGAGTTTTTACTTCACCCACGTTTTGCTTTACACTAAGATGCTCCTTACATTTTCCACTGCCTCCATGAACCTTTGGGAATGCACAGTTCTAGAAATCACCTGCAATCATTTTGGTAAAAGCTGCTTTTAAAAATGGGGAGAAGCATGTAGGGAAAATGGCATCAAAGAAGACTGGAAGGTTTAATTGAACAAATCCTCTTTCATATAGCAATAGCACTTTTCTCATATAGTGCCTTCTGTAAGAGTATGCCAAACATTTTTGTCTCTTTTCACACATGAGGAAACTGAGGCAATGGAATAGGCAATTTACTTGGGCTAAGCTTTAGCATGGCTCTCCAGTGCAAGTATCATTTGTATGGCATGTGCATTTTACATTAGTAAAAGGAAAAGCTGTTTTGTTAATGCTTTCAGTGGGAAAATGGATCATGCAGATCTCCCTCAGGGTTTTGAATAGAGCATTACTTAGATCCATTTATGTGCATGTCGAAAATCATAATAAACATGGTTTGTTTGGTGAAGGTATATCATTGCTACTGATGTGCAGGCAGAGAAAATGGTTCTTGTGCAGTTACTGCTCTTATGGTTTCATCTGTAGAGTTAAAAAGCAAAAGTCCATAACATAAGGATTGCTAGCACAATTATTTTTACCTTCCTGAACATGTGAAGCCCTTAAGAGGAAAACAGTGTTGCTAATATGGTTTCAACCTTCACTTTTAAGAGACTGTAGCTTGAGAAAGAAAGGGAAGGGCTCTCTCTTACAAATTACTGTTTTGGTTTTCTTTTTTTTTTTTTTTAAATGAGCTTTTCTGTTTTGGTACTGATGTCATAATCACATAGATACCTGAACATTTATCACTATTTCAATTAAGCTGCATAGACGTAGCACCAGACAGGATCACTCTAATAGAAGTTATATTTAAAGACCACTGTGGGCATGATAAAATCTGTTCTCAGAGGAATAGGACAGACATAAGGATAAATGTGGAGGTATGATTATTTCACAGCTACTTACATCTGTATTAGTCAAAATCCCCGCTAAACTGTCCAATTATACTTGTTCCTTTCCAAGTAAACAGAAAATGCATGTGAACTGCTTGGGTTAAGAATATCAAACTGCTAATTAAATTCTGCAATAGTTTTCACAGTGAATATAATCCTCAGAAATATCTTGTAAAAAAGAAATATACTATGTGAAACTCTGTATCTGTGAAAGAACCAGAACACAATGAATAGCTTTTGACATTCAGTTGTCTCCCTTCCTGCTTTGAAAAAAATGAAGTCCTTACTTTTGATAATTTGTGTATCATCCATAAAGGGGCAGTAAAAATCTCCAACTCTGATGATCCTTTATAATACATACAACTTAAGAAGAATCTGATTCCTACCTTAAAACTTTCTAAAAGTAACCATTCAGTGACAGAAGGACCACTCTCTCTCTTTTTTTTCCTTTTTGATCATGAACTGTGTTAGTGAGTTTGAAATTAATTAATGTGTAGCACTGAGAACTCATTAATAAACCAGTCTCTTTAAAATTGAGCAGGAGTAATGTCCCCCCCCTTACAGATTGTTTTCTGTCACTTGAACATGGCAATGACATACTATGATCATAGGAATTACTGTATGATGGAGGCAAAATGCTCTGTAATTTAAGACTGTGCCTGTGTTTCTTCAGGTGATTGAACAGTATCATCACCTATTACCAGAAACTAATTTGTATTTTTTTTTAGACTAAATTCAAAAACTAGTAGGTCAATATTGTAGGAGAGCATGACATGTAGATAATATTTTGCAGACAGAGAGCGTTGGATAGTATTCTATTTCTTATGGAGTACTATGTAGAGTAAAGATTGCACCTGTTTAATTTCAAGGAAAAATTACAATACGTATCTTCTGAAAAACATTTGGGACTAGTAAGTGGTGCTTTTTCACCTCCTGCTATCATACTGTGTATCCTTAATTAGTGTTTCTTCTCCGGGGACACCCCCTTGTCGTGGGGGAGAAGCTTGCGTGCCCTCATGAGGTTGAGAGCTATGCTGGAGGTGGTTTGTGCCACCAGTAGGGTCTCCCATGCCAGACAGGTCTCAGCTGAAGGGTCAGACAAAGTGTGTCCACGGGCAGGATGGGCTCGCTAGCCATCTGGCAACCATCCTAGGAGAAGGACAACTCCAACCCCAAACGCGGGCAGATGGAGCTCGCTTAGCCCTGTAAGGCCATCCATCTAAGAGAAGGATACTCTAACCAAACCTACGTCCTGAGGTATTCACTGTCACCGTCCAAGCTCGCTAGGCCGTGGCAGATGAACCTTAGGAGTAAAGGGTGGGGCCAGTTCTGCGCACGCTGTGCCTCACCTAAAAAATCCATTGTGCAGGCTCGAAGGGTTCACCCACATTGCAAAGCCCTGTAGCGACAGGCGAGGGTCGAAAACGGCAGGTGATAGGAAGCAGCTGGAAGCTGCAGACCCAACCCTGCATGCAGGCGGTTCAGGCATATGGGTCATTCGAGACTTGACCCCAGAGATTACAGTCTCTTGTGGCAGCATCCTGAACGACCAAGCAGCCTTTTCTAGGGACAGCACTGCTTGCTCCACACAGAGAGGGGCCTAGCAAAGGTAGCCTAAACAAAGCTTATCTCCACACCCGGTTGGATAACCGCGGCCAACCGGCATCTTCCATGCGGTCAAACAAAAACAAAGAGATTTCAAAGGCTTACACCTACCTGCAAAGGTACACTCGCATGTTGGAACATCAGAACCATGCTTCATACTGGGGATAGTGGACGTCCTGAGCTTCGTTCTGCTCTAATTGCCCACAAACTGTCATGGCTCAACATTGACATTGCTGCTCTCAGTGAAGTTCATCTTCATGAAGAAGGCAGCCTTAAAGAACATGGTGCCGGCTACAAACTCTACTGGTCAGGCAAACCCAAAACCGAAAGACACCTTTCAGGAGTTGGCTTCATGATTAAAAACTCCATTGCCTCCAAACTTGAAAATCTGCCGACAGGTCACTCCGATCGCATTATGTCCTTACACCTCCCTCTACACAACATGCAACATGTTATTTTTAGCGTATATGCCCCGACTCTTCAAGCTGACCCAGCGGAAAAAGACAAATTCTACACCGACCTGCGCCGCCTCACCCAAAATGTTCCTGCAGATGATAAGATCATAATCCTTGGTGACTTCAATGCCAGAGTAGGTAAGAATTCTGAAGCCTGGAAAGGAGTCCTGGGCAAGCATGGCGTTGGAAACTGCAACGACAACGGACGCCTCCTGCTAGAGTTTTGTGCAGAACGGCAGCTCACCATCACCAACACTATCTTTCAACAGAAAGACAGCCTGAAGACAACCTGGATGCATCCTCGATCCAAGCACTGGCACCTCATTGACTATATCTTAGTACAACAGAGAAATGTCAGCGATGTCCATCATACTCGAGTGATGCCGAGTGCAGAATGTCAAACAGACCATCGCCTTGCGCGTTGCAAACGTAACCTCCACTTCAAGCCCAAACCTAAGAGAGGCGGCATGCCAAGGAGGACGCTCCAAGTTAACAATCTTCAAACAGCCACAGTGAGAGACAGCTTCCAGGCAAACCTTCAAACTAGACTTAAAGATAATCCCACAGATCCCTCTCCTGAAGCACTTTGGCAACATATTAAAAGTTGCATCCTGCAGTCCTCTGAAGAGTCCTTAGGGTTCTCCTCCAAGAAAAAGAAAGACTGGTTTGATGAAAACAATCAAGAGATCCAGGAACTGTTGAAGAAGAGAACTGCACAGCAAGCACACCTTACTCAGCCATCTTGCCATATAAGAAAAGCCGCCTTTCGTCTTGCATGCAGTAAGCTCCAACAGAAACTTCGAGACATCCAGAACAAATGGTGGCTCAACCTAGCAGAAAGGACACAACTATGCGCAGATTTGGGTGACCAAAGAGGATTCTATGAGGCCCTGAAAGCAGTGTACGGACCCACACACCAGGTTCAAAGCCCCCTACTCAGTGCAGATGGTCAAATGCTTCTAACAGATAAAACCTCCATCCTGAACCGATGGTCTGAGCACTTTCAGACTCTCTTCAGTGCCAACCTTGTAGTCCAAGGCCCAGCAATTCAGCACATTACACGACAACCGGTGAAACATGAATTGGATGCAGCCCCTACTATGGGAGAGATACTCAAGGCCATACAACAGGTGAAAACTGGCATGGCAGCTGGGGTTGATGGAATTCCACCTGAAATCTGAAAGCATGGAGGTCAAACACTCCATGCCAAATTCCACGAGCTTGTTGTGCATTGCTGGGAACAAGGGGAACTACCACCAGATCTCCGTGATGCAGTCATCATCCCCCTGTACAAGAAGAAAGGAGAAAAATCAGACTGCTCCAATTACCAAGGTATTACTTTGCTCTCCATTGCTGGTAAAATCCTTGCAAGAATACTTCTGAACAGATTAGTACCCACTAGTGCAGAAGATCTTCTACCTGAAAGCCAGTGTGGTTTCAGAGCCAATAGGAGCACCACAGACATGGTGTTTGTTCTCAGACAACTGCAAGAGAAGTGTAGGGAACAGAACAAAGGTCTCTATGTAACCTTCGTTGACCTCACCAAAGCTTTCGACACTGTGAGCAGAAAAGGCCTGTGGCAGATCTTGGAACGTTTAGGATGTCCTCCAAGTTCCTCAAAATGATCATCCTGCTACATGAGGATCAGCGTGGACAAGTCAGATATGGCGATGCACTCTCTGAGCCCTTGCCAATAACCAGTGGTGTGAAACAAGGTTGTGTTCTTGCACCAACTCTATTCACAATCTTCTTCAGCATGGTGCTCCAAAGAGCCACAGCAGACCTCGATGAAGAAAACGGCATCTACATCCGATATTGTACCGATGGAAGCCTATTCAACCTAAGGCGACTGAAGGCCCACATCAAGACCCTGAATCACCTTGTCCATGAGCTGCTTTTTGCTGATGATGCTGCCCTCGTTGCTCACACGGAAGCAGCTCTGCAGCGCTCAACATCCTGCATTGCAGAGGCTGCTGAGCTTTTTGGGCTGGAAGTCAGCCTGAAGAAGACAGAAGTTCTCTACCAACCTGCACCTCAAGAAGTCTTCCATCATCCTCACATCACCATAGGCAATTCAGAGCTTAAGTCAGTCCAGCAGTTCACCTATCTGGGAAGTATCATTTCCTCAGCCAGTAAGATCGACAAAGAGATAGACAACAGGCTAGCAAAGGCATACAGAGCCTTTGGAAAACTCCATAGAAGAGTCTGGTCCAATAAACACCTGAAAAAAAGTACAAAGATCAGTGTCTACAGAGCCATTGTTCTGTCTACTCTTTTATATGGGTCTGAATCCTGGGTCATCTACTGCCACCACCTGCGGCTTCTCGAATGCTTCCATCAGTGCTGCCTCCGTTCAATCCTAAACATCCACTGGTCTGATTACGTGACCAATGTGTCTGTTCTTGAACAGGCAGGGGTCACCAGTATCGAGGCCATGCTGATCAGAATGCAGCTGCGCTGGGCAGAGCACATCTCCAGGATGGAGGATCACTGCCTCCCGAAGATTGTGCTCTATGGTGAACTCGCCACCGGCTGCCGCGAGAGAGGAGCCCTGAAGAAGAGATACAAGGACTCCCTGAAACAACACCTCAGCCTTGGCCATATTGACTCCCACCAATGGTCCATCTGGCCTCCAATCGGGATTCATGGAGACACACCATTCACGATGCTGCTGCTTCCTTTGAGAATGCACGCAGAGTCAGTCTTGGGGAGAAAAGACAACGCAGAAAGAACCGTTCCTTGCCAATATCACCTAGGGAGACGTTCCGCTGTGCCTTTTGTGACCAGACCTGCCTATCCCGTATCGGCCTTTTTAGCCACCAGCACGCTTGCAGCAAGCGTGGGTAGTGCCCTTCTCAAATCTTTGTTCGCAAAGCCTAGCCATGATGATGATGATTATGATGATGATAATAAGTGTTTATTTTTCCTCTATTACACTGTGTTTTTAGTGTTACCCCAGAATGAAAGCAAATTTGAACCTTTATGTGGGAAATTTTGAACGTGTGTTTTATCTAATTTTTTAAATGTAAGTGAATGGGTATGGGAAAAGCATCTGCTATTGTGCTGTTGTATTGTATTTTTTAAATCAATTACATTTGAAGTTCAAGCACTGGCTTCTATTGCAGCTGGCTACTATAGTGGATGGCATATTTCCATATGAAGCCATTAAGAAAGAATAACTGGAATAGACTATTTCAGATTTGGTCATTCATCCTTCAGGAAGGAGATCATGACATCAAATATCCTTTGAGTGAAACATCCTTGGGAACTAAATCACACTAATGGAAAGTACAAGATTCCTCTGCAGCCTCAAGGAACAATGCCCTGCACCTGCAGGCGACTTACCTGGATGGCCAGGGCATTTTAATTTGTATTTCAAATGGCTGACTATGTGAAAAATCAGCTGAATGGCAGATGGCATCCTTGAAGCTGACTCTGTATTTAAATGTGGAGGATAGCAGTTTGGCTGGGCTGTAGTTGTTAGCTGCTGCTTCTGGCAATGAGTGTCAACTGCTACACCACTTTGCATTATGGTGGGATTTTTTTATTTAGTGAGAAAAAGGACCATGGCCAAAATTATCTCTTTTCTTAGACAGTTTACCTAAGTTGAATTCTTGGCATTTCTAATGGAAAATACTGTAGTAGTGTACATAGTGTGAAAATGCACGTTTCATGGAATGAAACACTCCAGCTTTGCAGCAATAATGGCAGGTATGAACTGGCACATTTTTGTCCAGATTAGTTACATTTGTAAAGAAAAACTGTTTTGTTGATGGTGTCTCCTCTTCAGGACATTCATGGCTAATTAAGACCCAAGCCCCTCTTGTTATGTAATGGTGTCTGGGTTAGCTTTTGAGTCCTGAAGATGTGGGTTTGGTTTTGAGTGCTTTGTTCATGTTTGTTCTGGTAGTATCCCGAGAATCACAATTTATCTACTTTGATATATTTTTAACAGCTTTTAAAAAACTAAGATTTTAATACTGTAGTGAGACTTTTGGGATAAGACCAGGTAACTCACACTGCACCTTACAGCAGCACTGGGTCAGACAGTCTAATAGTGCTGTTACTCTCACTCGAACCAGATGGGGCTGCATAGTCACACTGCAATTGCTAAGGATAACTGCAGTAAAGGCAAGTTCAAAGATCAGAAGTCTGAGTTTACATCTGTATTCAGCTGAGCTGGCAAAATGCTAACTGCCCAAACACAGACTAAGAGTTCCACCCCCCCGCCAAGAAAAGGGAAAAAAAAAACAACTGGAAAACTTAAAACAGGTTTATATATTTATACAGAAAAGAGAAAATTAAAAGTCAACTACAAAATTACACACACCTACACAAGTTAGATATGACAGTAATCCTCTGCCTCCCACTGAAAACAGATCCCATCACTCTGGATCCATAAAGCACTGTAAAAGATACCCAGCAAGGAAAAGAAAGAGGGAATAAAAATAAAATGTTTACTTCCCCAACCTAAAACACAATGTGACATAGCGACGCAGCAGCAGCAAGGCCCAGCACAACAGGACAGCGGCAGCATGTTCTATCTCTATCTTGGCCATTACGGGAACTGAGAGAACTCCTCCTTACTCTACTGTATTTATATTTGAGGTGACGTCAGAATATATATGAAATACCATTGGCCAGTAGGAGTCACTGTCAGCTCCCTAACCCAGCTCGAGTCAGCTGATGATCTAAGGCCTACTTTGAAAACTTAACACCTAAATCTAGGCCTAGCTAAACCCATAATAACATCTCAGTAGTCCCATGGGTTGTCTGGACCCAGTTTCTCTGCTGTCCTCTTTCTACTCTATCTCTCGCTTTCTGTGCTCTATATTCTTACAGAATAATGCTTAAACTCACTGTTACATCTTTCACTAGTATCTAAGGTTAATTTGCACTGATGAGAGTAGCAAATACCATATGATCATTCAAGATAGTGAATGAAGCTGGCAGGGTGCTGTAGCAATTGTGCAGAACATTAGAGGTCAGCTTTGCTTTGTACCCTTTGCCTTTATCCAAAGTCAGAAGTGGCAGATAAAGCTAGCCCTAAAATTCTCATTTGCTGTGAATATCAGAAGCATTTACAAGGTTAGCTTTTTTTAAAGCTAATCAATCTGAAGCCAGGTCGGTGCTGAACATGCTGCCCTTTGGATATAGTCAGTAACTGCAACAACCTGATCAGAAACTAAAATAAACTTTACAATTTACTGAGATACAAGATGCTAAACATCTTACACCACTGAAGAAATAGAGCCTTGCTGCACCTTTATCTAATATGCCTCTGTCTCTGTGCTTTGGGACATTGTTCCCTAAACAAGAAAAAAAAATGAACAAGAAAGGAAAGAGCTGCTGCATAAAATAGTGTCTCAGGGTCACAGAACATGTGGAGTTGGGAGGGATCATCAAATCCAACCCTCAGCCCTGCACAGGAGCATCCCCAAGAGTCATACCCTGTGCCTGAGTGTATCATCTAAATGCGTCTTGAACTCTGCCAGGCTTGGTGCTGTGATCACTTCCCTTGGGAGCTTGTTCCAGCCCTCAACCACCTTCTGGGTGAAGAACCTTTCTCCTAACCGCCAACCTAAAGCTCCCCTGACACAAATTCAGGCCATTTCCTTGGGTCCTGTCACTGGTCTCCACAAGGAAGAGATCATTGCCTGCCCCTCCTCTCCTCCTCACGAGGAAGTTGTAACTGCAGTGAGGTCTCCCCTCAGCCTCCTCTTCTCCAGGCTGAACAGACCAAGTGACCTCAGATGTTCCTCACACAGCTTCCCCTCAAGGCCCTTCACCATCCTTGTTGCCCTCCTTTGGACCTTCTCCAGGAGCACAATGTCTTTCTTACATAGTGGTACCCAAAAGTGCACACAGTATTCAAGGTGAGGCCACCCCAGTGCAGAGCAGAGTGGGACAATCCCCTCCCTAAACCAGCTGGCAATACTGTGCCTGATGCCCCCCAGGACATGGTTGGCCCTCCTGGCTGCCAGGGCACTGCTGACTCACATTTAACTTGCCATCGACCAGGACCCCCAGGGCCCTTTCCATGGCCCTGCTTTCCAGCATCTCATTCCCCAGTCTGTACAAACATCCAGGGTTTCCCCATCCCAGGTGCAGCATGCGGCACTTTCCCTTGTTGAACTTCATAGCTGGTGATTGCCCAGTCCCTCTGATTTGTCCAGGTCTCCCTGCAGGGTCTCCTTGCCTTCAAGGGGGTCAACAGTTCCTCCCAGTTTTGTGTCATATGCAAACTTGCTTATTATCTGGTAGATGTTCTTGTAAAGTCCAACACGCTTCTACCACATTTTACAAAATCTTGCCCCCAAGCGATGTATTTCTACCTTAAAATGTTCATCTTCCTTTTTGAGTAATATCTCTCTGGATTTCTGCATATTGATGTTCAACATCTTCCTAGCTATGATAATGGTTTTATTGTAGATGTCTAGCAGCCACCATATCCCAATATATGTAATGGATTGAGGGTTTTGTACTGTATCTTTATTAAGTAATAATTATGCTTATAAAACTTGCTGTAAATTATACATACATACATATATATATACACACATGTATTTTGATATATATATATAGTCATAGAACCAGAATTTTGCTGGAACATATTCTCTTTTAAGAAAGGTTTGTTTCAATTTGGTTTAAGTAATTGTAACTAAGTTGGTTTAAAATCCCATTAAATGCTATAAATAGTGCAGACCCTTATGGTATGCAGACACTTCTTACAGCTAGGTAATCCATTTGGTGTTACTTTGGAAAGCTCACTGCAGACAGGGAAGAAGAGAAGAAAGGTCTTGACCTTTCCATTAATACTCAAAGCCCCCCCAAAAATCTCAGAGGTGCTTCTGCACAGCCCTTACTCATTGTTCTGCATGCCACATCTTCAGCAGATAGGGCAAGGAACAAGAACAAATGCATCATAAATAGTAAACATTCTAACCACAAAAGGAGGTTTAGGTTCTCTCCAGCTGCCAGTTCAATTGTGCAGAAATGGTCTAACTTAATTGATTTCATGGGAGATACAGCCTCACAGAACTTCAGCTAGAAACTGAATTCTCAGATTCTTAAACCTCTTGTTACTGATTGTGTGTGTCCTATCAATAGCTTTAAAAGGAAGAACTGTGAACTGACAAGAGTTGAAGGTGCATTAAGGTCAAGTCCTAGAATGGAGTAAGATTCCTCAGTACTGTAGTGAGTAGCAAGCTTTTACGTGTGCCATTAAAAAGTAATGAAGGCTCTGAAATTGGCAGTTTCATTAGAGAGACATCTATGACTCATCTTGTGTAAGCAGAGCTGAGTCCTTATGACCAAAATAGAATAAAATACTCCCATTCCATGAACTGAGAACAACATAGTTGTGGAAAAAATAGGCATTTCTCCTCTGTTTTTCTTTTCTCCTTTTTTTTAATCCCTTTATTTCAGTCATGACTTTATAGCTCTTAATTAAATAAGACTTTTAGAACCTCATAAAATCTCAGCATGGCATTAAAAAAATCAGTCAGATGTGTTTGAATGTGTAACAAATTGTTACTGCAACCACATCAGACAGTGATAACTATTTTGAATGTGATAATTCTTTTTCTTTGATTGTGATAATTCTTCTTCTTCTTTGGGGGCATTTTTTTAAAAATGGACTTCAGCCTGTGTTCCATCATGCTTTTAGAAATGATATCTTTTTAAGGATATTAAGGAGTGCTTTTGCTAGGTGTATTAAAAAGCAATCCAAGTAAGTTTAAATTTCTTTTATACTGTTTGACTGTAAATGGTTTAGATAAAAAAAAGCATTGTATTTTTACTGTGTTTTCATAGCATCATGCTCAGAGATGTATTTTCTGTCTCTTATGTTTTGTCATAATACTATTTTTAAACATAAAATGTTAGTCATAAGAAATCAAGACTTTTGAAGTAGCCGTAACCATGACAACCTTCACTTTTGGGAGTGCAGTACAAGGTCCATCACTGTGTGGCTGGACAGTGTATGCTTCATGTGACTAAATGAAATGTTACTGTATATGTTAAAATTACTTATGAATTCATTAAAGATTGCTTTTCCTAGACCATGCCACAAATTATCTGCAAACTGCAATTTAGGAAATTAGCTGTCACTGCTATGCTTATGCCATCAAACATTAGATAAAGACACTCTTGTGCAAGTAAGGTCTATTAAGCAGGGCATGTTTTGTGGATTTTTTTTAAACTTCTTTCTCTTTTCTGTTTTCTCCTCACATTATGCATCCTCTTTTTTTGTTTCCTCCCTTTCTTTTTCTTACTTCTCTACTTTTCTTCTTTTTCTGTTTCTCTGTTTTCTCATCATCCTCTGTATCTAGAGCATATTCTGTAGCTAAAACCTCCTAGGCAATTCTGTGCATATTGCCTTAGGTCTTGGGGAGAAGAGTATGAATCACCTGAGGCAGCAGTTCTCTTACTGAGCTCTTGAAGATTAATTGAGAATAACATGAAGTCAGAAACTGATAAATCAGCCACAGTTACATCTTGAAAATATGATTAATACTGCTTTCATATATACAGTGCTGCTAAGGTTAATATTAAAGATGTGAGTTTTTCAGGTGAATGTGTATAATGAGGTTTTGTAGTTAAAGCCAAATGGTAGCTTATAGTTTTAGTCATATCTGGGAGTGGTGAATTTGTAACAGAAGCCTGGTGAATCTGATGAATTTATAAAACAAGTAAATAGCTTCCTTTTTTTTTTTTTTACTTTCTTGGGAGGTGCACATCTTTTTTAAGCCCATTTGAATTGTGTTGAACTGTAACTGCTTAATTCTCACTGTTGTCACTTGGAATAATTGAGATGTCTTGTGATACCTATCTTTAATTACTTTAGAATTAAATGTGACATATTTTCTGAAGGGACCTGAGGACAAGTTGGACTAATCAAGACAACATTTAAATGGGTGCTGTTCTCTTGAGTACTTTCATTAGTCAGCAAACAGCTAAAAATGTGTGAATGAAACTCTGGAGCCCCTCTTTCTAATGTACTGCAAAAAAAAAAAAAAAAAAAGTACTGTAAGCAGGGATTAAGCTTTGTACATAACTCCAGAGGTGTTTATGATCATGTGTTCTTGTCAGTCTATAATTCCTAGATTCAAAGAATATCATGAATTGTAATTAGCAAACATAAAAAATTAGGATTTTCTACAATCTTACAGAGTTTTTATCAAAATGATTTCAAGCATGGTTTTGTAGAACTCAGTTTAGGTATTAATGAATATGGTGGGAAAAATAACATTATGAAGAATTTAGTCTTTATGCAGGATGTGGTTTTGTTGTAAGACAATTCTCTACAGATTGCATGGTAGAGCTGAAACAAAGTAAATCCAGGTTTCTGTTAAATTAATACTGCCCATTTAATGCAGTGAATAAGAAAATGATAATGCAACTGCAACTAGTGCAAAAATAGTAGAACTTTACATACCATAGTGCATATATACAGACGGCTAGATTAAAGTTACATAATACGTTTAATTGTGCCATTTTTTGTATTCTTGAATGTGTCTTAAATGCTTCATTATATTTAAAACAATTTAATCCATGTTTTTATATCTGTAAAATACACTTTTATAGGCAGTATTTCATAAATAATTGTAGATTGTAAATAACTGATTAGAAATGCAATTTATTATTATTATAGATAAAATTAATTATGGTTACATACTATTATAAAAATTAAAATATTTATTTGATTTTAAATTTTATGTCTATATCAAATCAAAGAATGCATATTTCCAATTTAAGATACTTGTTTCATTACTTCTCTGAAGATTAAGGAATTTTTACTTTTCAGCTGAACAACTAAGACAAAGCTAACCTGGATTTTTGGCAATGAAATAGGAAAGAGTTGTATCCAGGCAACAGCATCTTAATAATTTTATAACATCTTAGATCCACTTGCTCAATATGAAACCAATTTCTGATTAAAAAATAACAACTTATGTAACTACTTGTTTGGTATGCTCCTCATATGTCTGGATTTCTGGTAGCTGTGTGAGTTCCTCCACATTAATACACATCAACAACAAGTTAACAGTTCACTTCCGCCTGTATTGTTACAGGCTAACACATCAAGCTGCCCTGACAGCAGTGTAAAGTGTGACGTTTTGACAGGCATCGGCCTCTGTAAATGGCCTCTGAATGTAAATATTCCTGCTTTCAAATGGCAGGAGGAGATTAGTATAAGAACCATCCTCCCTTTTAAAGATCTGGTGGCATGTGCTTCTCAGGAAAACCAGTGTGAGGACCTTCGGTTCTTGCTTTGCTGGATTAGCAAAGACCTGTGTTCTCCTGTCCTTGAGCCTGTGCATGGTGACCCTGAGTACTGGGAGGGAGGATAGTGGGGCGTTTGCTGTAGTTCCAAGAAACAGGCGAGGACAACAGGGGTTAGGGTGGTAATGCACCCTGGATCATGGCAATTAATGAAGTTGTGTGTGCTAAGCAAAAAGCCTGGGAAATTCCAGAGATGAAGGGAGGAAGAATTTGGGGAAGAGCAAGGTTCACTGGGGCATTTCAGATTATATGGTGTGGGGATACGTTGGATGTGGCAGCTCTTCCCCAAGGGAAGTGAGAGACAGTCTGACAACTTAGGGTGGTGCTGCCCAAGGGCTGCCAGTACCAGCTTCTCTATTAGTTTGGTCAAATTGGTCTCTGTTGCAAAGACTCACTGAGATGACAATAACTGCTTGTGATCCACCATCTTCAAGTAGAGTTGGCTTTGCATTTTTGTTCATTTGTAGAAATTAAAAAAGAAACAAATCTGACTCCAGGAGAGCCTCTTGTGATCAGCATGGAACATTCTCCATACACTACACAGACCAGTTACATGCTGCATGTTTGTATCTCCCATGACAGTGTGAGCAAGCTGTCTAATAAGATTATGGTAGTGGTAACAGTTTGAGTATTGGTTATGTAATAACCCTTATTTCTTTACTAAACTTGGACATAAATAACCCTTATTTCTTTACTAAACTTGGACATAATTGTGTCAATTGTTTTGGTGTATTTGACTTCACATCTTCAAGACAGTGCAGTAGCTTCTGTATTTGAAGACAATCTTCTCTAAGGTGTTTTAGTATACAATATTTGAGCCTGTGAAAGGTGAGCATGGACTGCATTATATTTGCTTTAAAAGGTGGTAGTTGAACTTCGCTTTTCAACTGTGGCAAATGTGATTACTCTGTGTCTTTCTCTTTGACATTGGCACATATCAGCAAGTCAAAGATAGCCCACATCTAAATCTATCCGTGATAGAGTGATTGCTTGTAGTATAACATTTTGTCAGGACTACCAAGTTT
Source organism: Willisornis vidua nigrigula (assembly GCA_021164005.1). Taxonomy (NCBI): domain Eukaryota; kingdom Metazoa; phylum Chordata; class Aves; order Passeriformes; family Thamnophilidae; genus Willisornis; species Willisornis vidua. The sequence goes on from JAJPCS010000033.1 coordinate 19,866,831, forward strand.
TGGTGTGCCTTTTCTGAAACATTTCTGATAAAGTTCTAGTATTTATTTTTTTCATTCCCAAGACCATCCCTTAGACTTGAAAGTTGGTGTTTTTTTTGTTTTGTTTTGTTTTGTTTTTTAACTATAAGCCCAGCTGAATCAGCATAAAAGAAACATGTCTCATAAGCTGAGAAAAACTTAACTGGAGGGCACAATAAGAAAAGGGTAAGTTCAGGAGTATTTTGAGTTCCTGTGCTCTGTGGTGCTGCAGGTGTCATTATTCCTTGAAAGAAATAGCCTAGGGGATTTTTAGGAACTATTATTTTAAGCTAATTTATTGAAATAAAATGCTCTGACATTTTTCCTGAATATTTTAGAAGGGCTCAGGAAGCTCATTAAACAGCCTATGACTCCTAATGCTGGGTTTCAGTGGAAACAATGGAACAAACAGTGGAAAAACAACAGTGGGGGAAAAAACTACTCATAATTAAGCTCTATTTACTGACAGGAAGTCTACTAGCTTGATAATGCAAAGTATCCTGTATTTCTTAAAGGTTAGTGAAATTTTGATTTTTTTTTCTTATTTAAAGCTGCTTGGAAACACCTTATTTTGCAACTTTGAAAGAATTTTAACTCCTGTATGAAATATTTCTTTCAAATTCTACATCCTTGAATGCTTATGACAAAGCCACATGGTAAATTTAAAACGCAGAGGATTTATTAACAATAGGGTATTATCTTTTATTTAAAAGGTGCTAAATCTTTTCATGGCAAAAGTGATAATGTTGAAGTTGCTTGTCTTTATAGAGGTATGCAGTGTGCTGTGCACAGCAATGCCATGTTATCTATTCTGAATGATTCACGCAAAAGAAGGGAGGGCAATGAAGCTGGTGAAGGATTTGGATTGCAGTCGTATGAGGAGTGGCTGAGGGAGCCAGGATTGTTTAACCTGAAGAAAAGAAGGCTCTCTACAACTACCTCAAAGGAGATTGTAGTGAGATATGGGAGTTGGCCTCTTCTCCCTGGTAACAAGTGACAGGGCAAGAGGGAACAGCCTGAAGTTGCACCAGGGGTGGTTTAGATTGGATATTAGGAAAAACTTTTTTCACAGAAGTGGTGGTCGGTCATTGGATCAGGCTGCCTGTCTTGAATCATCATCCCTGGATGTGTTGAAAAATCGTGGGGATGTGGCACTTAGGGACATGGTTCAGTGGTGGTCTTGGCAGTGCTGGGTTAGTGGTTAGACGTGATCTGCAAGGTCTTTTCCAACCTAAATGATTCTATGATCTAAAAGTAGTGGGAATTAGTCTTTTTTAATAGTGATTTTCCTAAAAAAACAGTGGGAATTGTTGATAAGATAAAATAACAGTAGCCAATACTTAAAACTGACTTCTGGCTGTTCCTGCCTGCTTTCCAACTGTTCTGAAGGTATGAAGCACCTGTCCTTCGAGAATGTTTGCTTCATAGACTCCCAGTGCCCACCCACCCACTCTACTTTGCGTCTGCATGTGTAACACTGCACAGCATAGGGGATACATCCCATGACACACACGCCTGGTGTATTAATTTCCAACCTCAGGGGGCCAGATTCTTTTTATGCCATGTACAGAGCTCTAGAACAAGATCTGTCATAGCTTATTGGATTCTGTATGTTTCTTCAGATAACCTATTTCCTTATGTCATGTATGACTCCTATGAAACCATGCAAAGTTGTGAGGGAGATGTGGGACCTCCATCACTAATGATATCACAATACAATGATTTTGTTCTAAAGCTAGTTCAAAACTTCAGCAGCAGAGAGAGAACAGAGCTGACCTGTTCCTGGTGATGAGCTGATGAGCTGTATTTTGTGTAACTAGAGCTTATGGAAATCACTGTGAGACTTGCAAATACTGAATTCCAATAGCAAAGCTGAGGAATAGCAGATTGTCAAATAACTGTTTCAGGACAGCGTTAAACAGGCACCCCAGCTAGAAAGCACTCTGCAATTAATTAAAGTAAGTGCTCTGCTCAGTGCTATGTTAGAGAGCCTGTGAAAAAGCAGATACTTCCTCCAGAAAACGAAGCAGATTCTAAAGTCTCTTCATTGCTGAGAATTCAGCATCACCATTATCAAAGTTTTTGTAAGGTAGGAACAAGGACTGAAAATTTACTGAAGCAAGAATCTGTTTGGTATAAAGAAAAGATGATTTAAGACTGAAAGTCTACACTATAAAGAAACAAAGACTTATCTGTCTCAGCTTGTATGTCATCAGCTATCACAGTGGGTCTCTGTAAGCAGAGGACTTTCTGCATATAATGTGAGCATAGTTATTTCTCTTTTGCAGATAGCAGTAGGAACAAATTTGAGTTATGTTTCTGATTTCCTGCTTTAAGAAAACGCAAAGGTTCTAATTCTTACATGGCTGGAAAAGCAATATTAATTTATAGTGTAAATTATGTAAAGGGAGAAAAAAGTGGAAAATTTTTCCTATAAGTTTAACTAGACCTTACATGTTTGAAGAAATTGCTTCAGGTAAGCTGTGTTAAAGGTAAGATTTTGGATTCTCTGAGGCAACAGGTGGACAGATAACAAACAAATGAATAAGGATAACATGAGATCTGTGAATATGTTATTACACTAATTATTAAGGTCATTAAGTGATCTGTCTGAAGGTGCTTGAATAACTCAACACTGGTAATGAAGTTAACAGTTTGATCTGTAAGTCACTGGCTTGTATGAAGATGAATTGTGTAGGTGGAGATAAGTAATGATGCTTTTCGTCTGCTGCAAAGCAATCTGCTATCCTGCTTATCTTTACTCAGAGAAATGATAAAATAAAAACGACCATGTACAGGGAATTAATTGGTCTTTTAACTCCCAGTGGTATTGCTATGAACACAGAGACATATAGCAGCTTATACTCAGGCTTCTGCTGTGTCTCGGTTTAACTCGGTTACCGATCTAGGCTGTTGTAGGAATTTGTGCCCATCGATAAACAGTTTTTGTGAGAGTTTATCTAAGTTTTCCATTAAATAATAGGAAAGTGTTCTTTCATATGAATTTGGTTTAATAACATCTTTGGGATTGTGCGTTCTGCTGTGTTAGTGCTTTTATTCAGTGAAGGGTTTTGCCCGTGCTGTGTTAGAGTCTGGTAATGTAGTATAATTTACTGACTATTTCTGACATGAATTCTTTTGTGTTATGTATTAGGGTACAATTATATCAATACCTGGATTCAACACCTGCAGAATGAGAGCACTGTTTTTCAAGTTATGTTCCCTCTGGGCCAATTTCACATATTGAAATAGCTTGCTAATGTACTCTTACTTTGTGGGGGTTTTATTCAACAGTATTATTTATAGATTCAAGGTTTCTCTGCTAAGCAAATGGATTGGTATTAGCAAGAAGCATATTCTAATCTTTTGTTTACACTGCAGAGTTCAGAATTTATTGTTTGCTTTTGCATTTTTTCATATAGGCCTTCTTATGTTTTTATCTATTGATAGAACTGACCCTGGCTGTATTAATTTTTAGGTGAGCCAGCATTTACTAGACTTATTCTAACAACTAGACAATTAATTCTCATGAAAACTAAAGTGATTTAGTAAAATTAATTCAGCTGTGTAGTTAGTTGCTTAAATACACAAAAAAGTTGTAACCTTAATGTCTATAAAAATTAATGAAGTTCAGTACCCATGAAACTAAAGCTATTCAACTTTGAGTAATAGATGCCATGACACTCAAGAATTGGAATAGAATGCAGAGATGGGAAAACTCTGGAGTCATTGCATCATTTTGTTACAAAGGCATCTTTTTACCTACTAGTATGTGAAGAGAGTGTTTATTGTGGCCCTCACTTTCCCATCAATCTTTTCCATCTGTGTAGCAAAGTGGAACTACAGTGTTTATTTTCACAATTGAAACTCTCTGGATTTGCAAACTAATTCAGAGATTGCAAGTGGTTTCTGCAGGGCATGTGGTGACAAGCCTGTGATAAAGGTGATGCTTTGGAGTTACCTAGTGGGTTATCAGTCAGCTGTTTTGGGGCACTGACATGATCTAAAGTTTCTGGCTAATGTACTATAGCATTGAAAATACTCCAAAAATGAGGTCTCAGTATGTAATGGAGAAAAATATGGGGAAGTTTTTGTGGACTAGTAAGTTTGGGTTGGCGTTTTTCAGTCCTACTTTCAAGCTGTGTGCTATGATCTCTTCATTTGTGAGGAAGTATATATTCTGGTGAGCAGCTATTGAACTGGTACATGTTAGGCTACCTAATTAATTCCTAATCACAATGAATACAAAAATCCACCCAGGATCAGGAAAAGATCAGGTGTATAATGATGGGCAGGGGAACCCTTGTAACCTAGTACTTGGAATTAGGGACTTACCATCAAAAAGGACAAATAAAGACATCAGAAGGCAAACACTGGGCCGTTATACTTTGTGCTAAAGTTAAGATGATTTCAGGAACAAAATCTCTCACCCCACTAACTGAGGAAGATTCTTCTTGTGGTTTGAACTGATAACAGCATTGTGGTTTGGCCTTGGCAACATGCTAAATACCACAGCAATGCAACCTCCCTCCCTGCTCCAAGGCAAAGGGAGAAAAAAAACTTGAAACTGAAACTGAAACCAGAAAGGGTTATGTATTTACACAGAAAAGGGAAAATTAAAATCAAAATACAATGTAACACATACACACAAAAGTCTTTTTTGAGGGAACTCTTGCTCAACTTAGTCTGTTTCCAGTCTATGCATCTTCAAAAGATATATTTGTTTCTTTGGCTCAGAGGCTTCCCATCTACTGTATAGAGAGATACTCCTCTTGCAGAAAGTCTCTGAAATAGAATTATACTGTGCTGCTAAGACCATTTCCAAATGCTTAGATGAAGGTGACACTGCACATGTTAAAATGCTTTTCCAGTTCAAGGTCTTGCAAAAATTCATATTTGTGTTGTCAGAAAGATCTTTTCCACCATAAAAATAAATGTAGCAAAACGCTTATATAGTGGAGAAGAGCTAAATGGTGATGTTAAAAAATGGATTTGTACTATTTCACATGATAATTGTTACTGTAAATTTCATTTCCTACTCAAAAGGAAAAATACCTTACTTAATGGCTGTGGTGGATTCACCCTGGCTGAACACCAGGTGTCCACTTTCCCAGAGGGAAGAGGAAAGTAAAAAACACCCTATAAACTGTGAATTACTATGAGGCAGTTTATATTTTATGCAGAAAGGAAATAAAGTCAAAGCAGTACATACAAAGACACAAAGTAAAATCCAACAGTAAATCTCTGCTTCCCATAAGCAGTGATGAGTGATCATTCCTCCAAGAAGCAGAGCTCCAACACAACAACGGCCGTCAGTGGGTGCCCATTACCAGAGAGACAGAGCGTACCTCCTCCCCTCCTTCCTTTATATCTGGGTTGACATTATATGGTATGGAATACTTCCTGGGTCAGTGTAAGTCAGCTGACCTAGCCTGTGTCTCTTTCCCAGTAACCAAAACATGGGCCTGTTACCAACACTTCTCTAGCTACCAATGCAGAAACACAGCACTGCAATGTTTTACAGTAAGAAAATGAATTCTGGCTCAGCTAAATCCACTGCAATCTCCACCCCTTATTCCATACCATTTATACCATACTCATATCCCATACCTGCCTATTTCCCGCGCTTGCACAGGTTTTGTTTTTCAGGGCTGTCTTCTACCTTGGCAGATCATGGGCTTCATTCCATCAAGATGGATACTCAGGGCAGGAGAAGCAATTGATCATTGGGCACCAATACCAGCTTGGCTCAGGTCTTCCTTTGTCCCATGACTTATTTCTTGCAACATACAACTCAGAATACAAATTATTTTTTCCCCCAGCTTAAATCTCCTTGAGGCACACACTGGGTCTCTCTCTCTTCTTTCATTATCCACCAGGTACATCCTGGTCCCTGAGCAAAGACAATCCCACGAATGGGTTTGCCTTTGCTCAAGGCAGGGTTAATTCAAATTGCTTTACCTAACATACCCCTCAAGTGAATTACTGGGACTTTGTCTCCATCCACAGTGTGTAGGGACACTGATTGGACACGGCCAGCTCGGCTGACGGAGTCTCTAGTGTTGACTAGCCATGTACCTTTTGTTAGGTGCTGATCCCAGTGCTTGGAAGTCCCCCCACTCAATGCTTTCAGAGTGGTTTTCAACAGTCCATTACACCCTCCAACCTTCCCAATGGCTGCTGCATGGTATGGGATGTCATACACCCACTCAATGCCATGCTTCTTTCTGAACTGTTCCTGAAATGGATGCCATTATCTGACTCAATTCACTCTGGAGTGCCATGTCACCACAAGACTAGCTTTTCAAGACCCAGGTTGGTATTCCAGGCAGTGGTGTGAAGCACTGGATGTATCTCCAGCCATCCAGTGATTGCTTCCACCATGGTGGGCACACTGTGCTTACCTTGGCGGGTCTGTGGCAGTGTGATATAATCAACTTGCCAAGCCGCCCTGTACCGATTATTATCCCAGTGTCCACCATACCACAGGGGCTTCACTCTCTTTGCTTGTTTAATGGCAGCACATGTCTCACAGTCATGGATAACCTGGGAGATAATGTCCATGGTTAGATCCACCCCTCATTCTTGTGCCTGTCTATAGGAGGCATCTCTGCCCTGATGGCCTGAGGCATGATGGGCCCATCCAGCCAGGAACAGCTCTCCCTTGTGCTGCCAGTACAGATCTACCTGTGACACCTTGACTTATGCAGCTCAGTCTGCCTGTTCGTTGTGATGTTACTCATTAGCTCGATTTTTGAGTATGTGGCCATCTACATGGTGGACTCTCACAGTCAGACCCTTACTCAGGCAGTGATGTCTTGCCACATATCAGCAGCCCAGATGGGTTTTCCTCTACCCTTGCAATGAGTCTTCTTCCATCAGTCCAGCCACCCCCAGAGAGCACTGGCTATCATCCACGAGTCAGTGTAGAGGTAAAGCCTTGGCCACTTCTCTCATTCATTGATGTCCAGGGCCAACTGGACAGCTTTGAGCTCTGCAAATTGACTCAATTCTCCTTCAGTAGCTTCTGCCATTTGTTGGGTGGGACTCCAAACAGCTGCTTTCCACTTTCAGTTCTTCCCTACAATGAGACAGGAACCATCAGTGAAAAGGGTACAACATGTTTCTTCTTCAGGTAACAGATTGTATGGTGGAGCTTCCTCAGCCTGATTCACCTGTTCTCCTTCCTCCTAATCTGCCAGACTGAAGTTCCCACCTTTAGCCCAATTTCTTATGATCTCTAGGATCCCAGGGCGATTCGGGTTTCCAGTCTGGGCACACTGTGTGATCAGAGCAATTCACTTACTCCATGTAGCTTTGGTCGCGTGATGCGAAGAGGGCACCTTTCCCTTGAACATCCAGCTCAGCACTGGTAGTTGGGGTGCCAGGAGAAGCTTTGTTTCTAGAAGTGCTGGCCACCTCTGAGGCTGCTTGTATCCCCTCATAAGCTACTAGGATCTCCTCCATTGGGGTATAGTTGGCTTCAGGTCCTCTGTAGCTTTGGCTCCAGAATCCAAGTGGTCAGCCTTGGACCTCACCAGGCACCTTTGGCCAGAGTCTCCAGGAGGGGCCATTATCCCTGGCTGCAGAATAAGTATATTTTCCATGTTTGGTTCTGTCCTAACTGGTCCAAGGGCCACAACATGTGCAGTCTCCTGCTTGATCTGTTTAAAGGCTTACTGCTGTTTGGGGCCCCAGTGGAAATCATTCCTCTTATGGGTCACTAAGTAGAGTGGGCTCATGATTTGGTTGTACTCAGGGATATACATCCTCCTGAAACCTATGGCACCCAGGAAAGCTTGCATTTCCTTCTTGCTGGTCAGTGGAGCCATCACTATTATCTTGTTGACGATTTCTGTTGGAATCTGATGATGTAGATCTTGCCACTTCACCCCCAGCAATGAGGATCCCTTGCCAGACATCCTGAAGTTGAAAAAGAAATTGGAAAGGAGAAAGTCATTTGCAGTCTTTGGAGACAGCTCCTCTCAAGTGTAGAGAAAGGTACCTATTCAAGGAAGATCTAATGAGCTCCCCAAGAAAGGGGACCACTGCAGGTAGAGGTATCCAGTACTTGTGGGAATTGGCAGTGCTGGAAATTGATTGCCATAACAGAAGATTGGATGACATCCCCATCAATCTAGAGGATGTCCCTTGCATGCTGCCCATGTGCAGGAAAGTGATTCACGGTGCCCCCACATCGTATGTAAACTACAATGGCTTATTTGAATTTACTTCCTGTGCAACTACAGGAAGTATTTTGGTAATTTCTCTACACAAAAGTCCTAACATTAGTACTACAAAAAAGGAGTGTTATAACGATGCATATTTTTTCTTGCTGTTACAGCAAGAAAACAGCCAGCCATTGCACAGGCACATTAATCTGAAATAAAAACAAAATTCGAATCCATTCAATATACTGAATATTTGCTTGGGATGTAATCCTTGTTCAGTAGCTTTGGATACGGCTCACTTGAAAAGCATGGTTTGGGTCAGTGTGAGACAGAAGAAAAATAGTAACTGGAAACTTGTTTCAAGTGGTTTTTGAGAGAGGGAAAGAGTTCAGTTAAGGGCATAATAAAGCATTTTAACATAGTATTTACTCCCTTTAGGTTCAAGTTAAAAAAAATTAATGTTTGCTCTCTTTACAGCAAATACTCTGTTGTATGTGACTATTGCAATAGCACAAAAAGATCCTGGTCCCTGTGTAGAGCTCTAGGAATGTTTTAAGTGATAAAAATTTTGGTTTAGTAATAAATGTTGACTCTGTGTCAATGCATACGTTTCTCATTTAGTTTCTACTTAATATAATTATTTTAATTTCACTGGTGCCTGTCTGGAAACCTTAACTCAGTAACAAAATGGAAATGAAGGATGGAGCACATGAAGGATTCAGCTCTGCAGAAGACTCTCTGATAGCTTTGAGAGTGTTGTGTCAGCTCCAGAAAGTATGAGCAATATATCTTTCTGTAGGCAGGTGTGACTGGGTCATGTCCCTAGTGCTGCAAGTCTCAGATCAGGCTGCCTAGAGTTACTGCTGTCTTTCACGGAGTTGAAATCAAACTATTCCTTTCTCACTACCCAAGTGTCCTTGTTTAAAGGAAACCAAAGTGTTTACTAGGACTAGAGGAGAGGACTCCTTCTCAATAACCACTTCATCCCTTATTAAATTTCAAAGAACTTTAATTAAAAAAAAATATAAGAAGGATAACTATTCTTAACTACTATATATATATCTAGATAGATATAGATATAGATATATAACTATAAATAGACCAGAGCAAGCTACCCCCACCATACCAAAACAGCTCCAAAAGAGAGAGATAGTTTCTTCCTGGTGCAATTATATTTACAGACAGCAGGTGACTGTGTAGTACCTTGGCTGGCCACAAGGTCAGTTCTCAGTCTTTTCCCAGCAAGACAGAAACAAGAGACAGGAAGAGGTGCTGGCCTTATGACTCATGTGGTACTGCAGTCACATGGGGCAGGATGGAACCTTTTCCATTGGGAAGAGCAGACTCTCTCCTTGTCCTTTGTTCAAATAAGGAAATGCTGCGAGTTGGAGGGTGGTGGTGGTTCCCCTTGCAGCCACAGTCAGTCTCCAGGAAAAAGTCTGCAGCATATCTTGAAGCAGCCATGACCCTCCTCTTTCTAAAGGTCAGAGTGCCCAGAGTTGGAGGGGGGAAAAAACAGAAAGAACAGAGCCAGAAGAAGCTTCCTCTGAGGTGCTCTCACTAGCTCAGCAAATGGTGGCTTCTAGTCACTGCAGCTGCACAAAATGAAGTGAAGGCAGCACACAGGAAAAGCTTCTCCCTCCCCCAGCTGCTGGAGGTCTATTCCTCACCTCCTATCCACCATTAAGTTGGAATCTAGTGTCATCAACCACACCTTTTGTCTCAGTCCTGGCCCTTCAACGACCCCTTCCCCCCCTTTATTTTGTTTGAACCTTCAATGCCAAGGCATTTTGATGCCTGTTACAAAGGTGGATTCAGCTTCTTGTTAAACTGTTTGGAGTACAGTCCTTCCGTTTGTGAAGACAGGTGCAATCCAACCCCAAAAAATACTCTTTCATATAAAAAATACTAGAAATTTTCCCTCCTGTCCAGTTTATCTGAAATATGAGGCATAGAATGTGGATAATTGCACATAATCTGTTAATCAGAGATTTTGCTCATATTGCTTTCTTACCTAAAAAACACTTAACTGTCATTTTCCACACTCTCTGGGACCAACCTTCCTTTTGTTCAAACTACCTGGACTGGTATTTTTTATGGTGGTGAATAGGAGCTGCACAGCTTCATGCTTACATTGCAGCTTCAAGTATCCTTTTCCATTTTAGATTTGTGAAGCTGAAAAATCTCTGCATGCATTGCCATTTCATTTGTTCTGTATCAGTTGTTTTATTGTGGCATCCAGCAATTTCTCATCAGTTTTATGTTTCTGCAGGGTTTTAATTTTTTGATTTGATTGTTCTATTTTAATTTTCATCATTGATTAGTTTGATACTAGTTCGATTTCTTTATATACTTTTTTCCCTGCAACTTTGAATATTGTTTTTATTGCCTTTACAGTTTTGTTCTGTGTGGATTTTCACTTGTACTTTCCAGTAGATGTCTCTTTCAGTTCCAAAGTAAGGAAAAGTAAAATTTTAGGCTGTATTTCTTAGAAACAATGTTATTGGCAGCTTTACTGACAGTTCAAGATTTGTAAAATGACATTATAATTTTGAGAAGTATTGGAGAACTGTCCTTGAACCTAGCTTGAGGCATTGCTTAGGGAGCTGACAAATATAATAACCTGACTTTTTTAACATCTGGAGAGATTATGTTAAAGTGAACTTCTTTGAACTGCTAATTTTCTTCAGAAGTAAAGTGCAGCCTTAGTGGATAATCCATAATGGATTCCCTTTCCCTCTCCCACTTTCTTTTCTTTCTCTCTTTCTTTGGCTTCCATGTAGGAAAAGCATAACAATGTCTGGCAGGTCAGCTATTGGTAACAGTAACCTGAAAATCTCTAGGCCTTCGGTTGTTCAGGTCACATAATCTCTCCTACATCAAGGACACTGAGAGTATTAATCAGTGCATGTAAATCTTTCAATATCATATGGTTGATAGCGGCAGATATGACTATCAGCAACCTCTTCATCTAAGCTAATGCATTTCAGACATTTTGGGACCTTTCCTAGACAGAGATTATTAACCCTGGATAATGATTTCATTATAAGTCATCTCTAAAAGTAAGCTTGAAACCACACACATTTTCCTTTTTGGTCTTAAAGCAAGATGTAAAATCAAGCACTAAGGTGAAAAGTGTGGTGTACATACATCAGCTCTGCAAATGGTAAACCTAAGGAGAATTATTTTCATGCACAAATTGTACAGATGCTCTCTAATTGTTACAGAATATTTAAGCATCTACTGCTGGTTTTAATTTTTGTTTTATAGCTACTCTCTGAAAAGTCTTTATATAGGCCTCAGAAAATTCTAGAAATGCTTTCAGTTTAGTAGTGTTAGATGCTAGCAGTCTGGTGAACTTGCAGTAATCAGTGGCATATCCAAGAAGAAAAATATCCATGACCATCTGTAATGAAGAGCTGTGTCCTAGTTATGAAACAGAGCTCAAAGATAGCATTTACTGAGTCATAGCTCCACTGAAGTTCATATGGCAGATGCATTTGAAGCTAAACTGTGTACAGAGGGTATATCTTAAAATATGTCAAATAAAGGATTAGTTCTATCGAGTACAAATACAGTATTTTGCAAAACAAAGCTGGAGTGTAGTTCCTCCTGAGCAGTCTTCAGACATAGAAACCTTTAACGTTGAGGCTTTGAATATCTGTAATAGCTGCATCAGACAATAGCAAAGTATGTTCTGTGTCTTTTAAATGATTGATATAGAGCCTCACATAATGGTGGTGCTGTCCAAGAAAATAAGATCTTCTCTATCATCGTCTTGAATACCAAAAAATACTTGTGAGATCTTCTGCTTGTGATTAGTAGCTAGCTAAATTGACAAGAGCAATTACAGTCTGTAGGTCGTTATTATGTAACTTAAAAGTCAATAAACACAGTTATTTTGAGGAACTTTCTGTAATACAGTTTCTTAATGATGGTGCCCCTGCAAAGAAGGAAGAAGGTATCTGAGGGAGTCACCGCAGTCATAAGAGATATGAATCAGATAAAGAGTAAAGTTAAGCGCCTGAACCTAGGGAAAGTGAACTACCAGGTCTACAAGGAGAGAGTTGGTAGGATCCCTTGGAAGACTGCCCTCAGGGACAAGGGAGTAGAACAGAGCTGGCAGATGTTTAGGCAAGCATTCCATATTGTGTAAGATCTAGCAATCCCCAGGAACAAGAATTCAGGCAAGGAAGGCAAGAGACAGCTTGACTGAGAAGGGAACTGCAGGTCAAACTAAAAAGAAAGAAGCAAATAGACAGTGGAGACAGAGACAGGTGACTTGGGAAGAATATAGAGACTAAGTATGGTTGTGTAGGGATGGAGTGAGGAAGGGCAAGTCAAAGGTGGAACTGAACCTGGCAAAGGATGCAAAGAATCACAAGAAGGGCTTCTAACGGTGTGTTAACCGGAAAGAGAAGGTGAGGGAAGGTGTACACCTCCAATAAACAGTGCTGGAAGACTGGTAACAATGGCTAAGGAAAAGACTGAGGTACTCAACAATTTTTTGCCTCAGTCTTCACCTGTTGAGTAGATGGACAGCAGGATGGGAATTGGGGGAGGCAAAGTGCTTCCTGCTCTAAGTAAAAATTGGGTTCATGACCACCTGAGGAACCTGAATGAGCATAAGTCTATGGGAGCAGATGAGCTGCATCCCAGAGTCCTGAGAGAAGTGGCTGATGTAGTTGCCAAGCCACTCTAGTGGTAGTTGAAAAAACATCATGGCAGTCAGGGGAAGTCCCAGGTGACTGGAAAATTGAAACATTGTATCCATCTTTAAAAAGAATAGAAAGGAGGGCCCTGGGAGCTGCTGACCTGTCAACCTCTGCTCTGTGCCTGGGAAGATCATGAAACAGATCCTCCTAGAAGCTATGCTAAGGGACATGGAGGTGATTCCGGACAGCCAGCACAGCTTCAGCAAGGCTGAGTCCTGTCCCATCAACTCAGTGGCCTTCAATGGTGGAATGAATACATCAGTGCACAAGGGAAGGGCTACAGATGACATCTATTTGGACTTCTGTAGGGGCTTTGATGCAGTCTCACACAATATCCTGCTCTCTAACCCGAAAAGAGAGGGATTTAATGGATGGACTGTTATGTGGATGTGGAATTGGTTGGGTGATCACATCCAGAGTATAGTGGTCAACGGCTAGAGTCCCAGTGGACATCAGTGACAGGTGGTGCCCCTCATGGGTCCACATGGGAACCAGTGTTATTTAATATCTTCATTAATGCCATAGGTGAAGGGATTGAGTGCATCTTCAGCAAAATTTCAGATGACACCAAAATGAGTGCTGTGGTTGACACACCTGAAGGACAAGATGCCATCCAGAGGTACCTGGTATGGTGATTTAGGAATGGTACTCTCCAGTTCAGAGTCTCCACTGGGATTCTTCCCAACCAGACACTGCTTGCTCATTCCGTGCTTTCCCCTCCCTCTTCCTGCTCCAGGAACGGAGTTGAGAACTGAAGGCACAAAAGGTGAAAATCATGGACTGAGATACCAACAATTTACTGGAAAAACCAATGATAAGAAAATGAACAGTAACAACAAACATATTAGTAACAAAAGGTATAAGACAAAATTATTTATATGGAAAACTGTGACAAGTATCTACTGATGCATTACCACAACACCGTGCTTGCTCCCACTAGAAGGCAATGCCAGTTGTATCTCGGGCTGCATCAAAAGCAGCGTGGCCAGGAGCTCAAGAGAGGTGATTCTGCCCCTCTACTCTGCTCTGGTGAGACCCCACCTGGAGTGCTGCATCCAGCTCTGGAGTCCCCTGCACAGGAAGGACATTGACCTGTTGGAGCAAGTCCAGAGGAGGCCATCAAGGTGATTAGAGGGCTGGAGCACTTCTCCTGTGAGGAAAGGCTGAGAGAGTTGGGATTGTTCAGCCTAGAGAAGAGGAGGCTTAGAGATAACCTAATTACGGCCTTCCAGTACCTGAAATGAGTCTACAAGAAAGGTGGAGAGAGACTTTACCTGGACATGGACTGACAGGACAAGGAGTAATGACCTCAAACTAAAAAGGAGTAGATTTAGATTAGATATCAGGAAGAAATTCTTTGCTGTGGGGTGGTCAGGCACTAGAACAGACTTCCCAGAGAAGTTGTGGATGCCCCATCCCTGGAAGTGTTCAAGGCCAGGTTGGATGGGATTTTGAGGGAATCTCGTTTAGTGGAAGCCATCTCTGTGGCAGGGGGCTTGGAACTAGATGATGATTCCGTCTAATTCCAATCTAAGAAGAAAAGAAAGCATTCTACTGAAACACTATTTCTTTTTAGTCATTAAAGATTCAGATTGTGAATATGTGCTGAATATATTATATATATTTAATTTCAAAGTGTAAGTAGTGATTCTGAATAAAGGAAGAAGTTCCCTGTAATTGCATATATGTGTTAGTAAGGAAACTAATATTATTCCCCTTTCTCTGAGAAACTAATGTAGCAACAGGTAGAATAATGTGCCCAAAGCAATACAGCACTGGTGACAGGCTGAGACTTAAGACAAGTATTCAGAGTTTTCACTGTCACCTTAAAGCAGGTTTCCTGAATTTCCTCTGTGGGCACGTTTTATGTGTAAGGCAAACAACTGTAGTGGCATACTATAGTTAATGAAGTTTGTGGGCTACAGTAGCATGTTTTCTTGGCTCATGTGTCGCAGGAGACCCGGGGTTTATACAGTGGCAAAAATACTACAAGAGATGGATAGATGAGGATGCCGAAGTCCAGGAACCCGGCTCCCCGAATATGGAAGGTCTGCGAGAGATTTATAAGGACTCTAATAGTTCACACCCTATATTGATGCTTCCCCAGTTTGAATGTTATACACCCCAATATGTCTACCCTGGCTATTTTTCCCTTAGCCATCCTTATCCAAGTTTACTCTTCCCACAAAACCCTCTGCCCACGAGGCGCCGCCGGAGCCCCGGCGGGGGCTGTCCCTGCCTCGGAGTGCCAGAAGCCCTACGGTAGAATTTCCCCGCCCACCTCATTCTCCCATAGGTCGTTTTGCCACTCCTCCCCTCCCTCTTTCCCTTCGTTTGCATGCACCCAATGAGGTGCGTTGCTCCTCCCCGTCTCCTCCCCGTCTCCGCCCTCTTCGCCACCTACATCCGGGGAATTCCCATGCTCTCCTCATAAGCTAGCGCGCGGCATTAAACTAGGCTTTTCCTCGTGGACTCCTGGCAAGTGTAGACTTTTTCCATTCGGGGCGGTCGCCGGACTGGGGGCGGGAAGAGCCGACCTCGCTTCTAAGGAGCCTGATCCTAGGGAGCCCAGCCCAGCTGGCCGCTTTCCTAGCCTTGCCCCTGGAAGCAGAAACCTCTCCACCGTATCGGTGGGTATTAATAATCCACTGATACTCATGTACATGTAAAAATTTCAGATATAACATTTAATATGTATATTTGCTTGTTAATTCTTTTTCTGTGGAAGTTCTCTATCTTAAGTAAAAATATTTGGTAAAAAGCATTCTGTCGTGTCTTTGCAACTCCGTATTTGGTGCAAATCATGTCTAAGTATGATTAAACTGCACAATCAAACAGTCTGAGGATTTGAACGCATCTTTTCCTTCTGTCTTATCAGAATAGCAAATTGCGTATATGGAGCCTCAGTATTAGTGATTTCTGTTTCTTTAGTGTAATTTCTGCTTTACATAGATTGTTTACTAGAGGTGTAGTAGAGCAGTGGGATTCAAAGAAAGGAAATGTAAGTGTGTGGACCCACACAGTGAAAATACTATCCTTCTTCACTTACGCAATAATTTTTCTATTAGAAAAATTACAGTAAATGTGTGCAGTGTAAGTATATATTTATCTATTTGTACAGTTTATCTTACATGCAGATAAAAACTAAAAGAAAGTCCTGAGCAATTGCTACAGCAATAAGTAATAATTCTACCTCATATATTACATGATTTGGTATGCTGCATTTCTGTGGATGGTGTTCTACTGAAAAAAGAGTCTGGAAACAGAGTCTGAAGCTTAAATACAAATTTATGGTATGTTTTCTTCAACAATCAGCATGCTTTTCAACAAAAAGATACTCATCCTTGATGATGAGTTTTACCAAAGATTACCACAAACTGCTGTTGCCTCAGCAGCTTACAAGTTAGTTTCATTGTTCAGAAATTTTTTTTCCATAGGGGAAAGACTTGATCTGTTCCCCTAATAGTAATTTATTTAGGAATGCATATAAATTGCTTATGATTTTCACGTGCAAATTTCACATAAAAGTTTCTAACTTAAGTTTTAGAGATTTCAGTATTCTGCAAGGTGATGTGGGCATTAGCTTTCTTTTTTTTTTTCCTCCCAGAAAATCATCGGCCTAGTTACTGCATTTTCTAAACAAATTATCGGTTCTTATAGTAATTTTTCACTAATGATCACTTTAAATTCAGTTCTTTCTGATTGGTTTTCTCTAACTAAATGTTGTTTAATTTCCCTGAACTTTATTCTGATCCCAATTCATCACCTCTGGATATGAGAACAGAATTCAGGCTGCTCAGGGAATTAGTAAGGTCCCCTGGGAAAATGTTTTTGTGGGTGCTGGGGTCAATCAGTGCTTGTCACTTTATAAACGTCACCTCCTAAGTGCACAGGAACAGGCAATTCCCAAATGCTGGAAGTCAAGCAGGGAAGGCAGAAGGCCAGCTTGGCTAAGCAAGGATTTTCTCTTGGAAATAAAGCCAAAAAGGAAGGTGTATTCCCAGTGGATGCATGGTCAGGTGACATGGGAAGAATTCAGAGATGCTGCATGCTGCTGTAGGGTGCAAATTTGGGCAGCCAAAGCTCAGCTGAAGTTGCAGCTGACTGGAAATGTGGGGGACAATAAAAAGAGTTGTTTCAAATATATTAATGGCAATAGGCCCTACAGAAATATCATTGGCCTGTTACAGGATGAGGATGGTCACCTTACGAACAGGGACAGACACAAGGCAGAGGTGTTTAAGGCTTTCTTTTCCTCTGTCTTCAACATGAATGATGGACCAAGGCAGTCTCAGTGTCCTGAGCTGGAGGACCATGACTAAGAGAATGATCAGCTCCCCAGTTGACGTTGAAATTGTGCGGGATCTTCTGCTCCAGCTGGATCTCTACAAATCTGTGGGGGCTGGAGCACCTCTTCTGTGAGGAAAGACAGAGAGTTTGGGTTGATCATCCTGGAGGAGGCTTTGAGGAGGCCTCATTGCATCTTTTCAGTACTTAAAGGGAGCCTATGAGAAAGATAAGGACAAATTTTTTAGCAGGGCTAAAGCCCATTAGTGGTAAGACACAAGGGTTAATGGTTTTAAACTAGAAGAGGCTTGATTTCAACTAGATATACAGAAGAAGTTTTTTACAATGAGGGTGGTGATACACTGCAATAGGTTGCGTAGAGAGGTGGTGGATTGACCCATCTCTGGGAACATTCAAGGTCAGATTGGATGGGGCTCTGAGTGACCTGATCTAGTTAAATATGCCCCTGGCTCACTGCAGCGTTTTGAACTAGGTGACTTTTAAAGGTTCCTTCCAACACAAGCTATTTTGTGATTCTATCTACAAAGTTGGTACTTTACAATCTGTCTGCTTCATAAATACTGATGTTTCCACTGTTTAATCAAATAGTTCCTAGATTACAGAAATTTCAGAAGTCCAAAGTACAGGGTGGTAGGCCATAAACACAACTAGAGGAAGAGAAAAAAATAAATTACTGATATGGCTTGGGCAGAGGTACTCAGGTTAAAATGATTGACTGGATGGTGGATCCCAAAGAGTTGTGTTGAATCCAGTCAGTGGCCAGTCACAAGCAATGTTCCTCCTGAGCTCAGTATTGGGCTCTCTCAGGAAGATTGCAGGTGCCACTAAGCTGGGTGTGAGTGTTAATCTGCTGGAGGATTGTGGGCTCTACAAAAGGATCTGGACAAGCTGGATTGATGGGCTGAGGCCAATTATATGAGGTTCAACATGACCAAGTGTTGGCTCCACTACCTGAGTTAAAATAACCTTGTGGTGCGAAAGGCTTGTGTCAGAGTGTCTGGAAAGCTGCCCATTGCAAAGGACATGGAGTTGCTATTTGGCAGCAGCTGAACATGAGCCAGCAGTGTGCCCAAGTGGCCAAGAAGGCCAGTGGCATCCTGGCCTGTATCAGAAATAGTGTGGCCATCAGGAATAGAGAAGGGATCATCCCCCTGTCTTTGGTATTGGTGAGACTGCACCTCAAAATCTGTATTTAGTTTTGGGCTCCTCACAAGAAAGACACTGAGTTGCTGGAGTATGTCCAGAGAAGGGCAACAAAGCTGATGAAGGGTGTGAAGAACAAGTCCTATGAGGAATGGCTGAGAGAGCTGGGGGTGTTTACCCTGGAGAAAGGGAGGCTTACAGGAAACCTTATCCCTCTATACAACTGTCTGAAAAGAGGTGGTGGTGAGATGGGGGTCAGTTACTTTTACCAGGTAACAACACTGGAGCAAGAGGAAACAGTATTAAATTGCACCAGGAAAGGTTTAGATTGGATATTAGGGAAAACATGCTCTGCTGACATGGTTGTCAGGCATTGAAACAGGCTGCCGAGGAAAGTGGTGGAGTCACCATCACTGTACATATTTAAGAGACATGTAGATGTGGCACTTAAGGACATGGTTTAGTGGTGGACGTGGCAGAGTTAGATTTATCGTTGGACTGATGTTCTTAAAGGTCTTCTCTCATCTGAATTATTCCCATGATTATGGCAAAAAGTAGTTAAAGCACAGATTTTAGCAGAACTTAAACACAGTTACACTGACTGTAGTAAAGCCTGTTGAACTTGGGGAACCTAAATCTTACCTCTATAAATTACTTCAGCACAAGTCCCATGGAAACTCAAACTTTTTAAGTCTGGGTTTAAGCAACTCTTGCTCAGATGGACCAATTCTCTCTGTTGTTGTAAGCGAAGTAATTTTACTGGTTCATGCTCCAGTTCTAGCCCACGACAGACACACTTTGAGAGGTCTAGAGTCCAGTTCCCTACTCTTGTTCCACTCCCAAGCTGTTCTTCTGTGGAAACAGCTTCTCCTTATTTTCAGCCTGACTATCTTGTGTTTCAGCTTGTGCCGCTATTCTCATGGGGCCATACCATGCTCACACCATCCTGGGCATGCTGCTGACCACTGTTGGTGCCTGAGCATATGTCTGGTCCTGGCTCAGCTTACTACCCACCAGCACCCAGGGTTGTCACCTAGAGCTGCTTCCACAGGAAGTGATATCTCTGATAAAGGTGATGAACAGATGATCAGATTCCAGGGCAGACCCTTAATCAAGTCCTGTTATTACTGGCCTATAGGTAGAGTATGAACCATCAGCCAGTGAGACTGATGATTAAGCCATTTTTTCATTCATCTGCTTGTTCGCGAAGACAGTAGAATCTCTACCTAATTACCAGGATTATCTCAAAAAGCATCAGTAAACTTACCAAAGGTGACATCTGCTTTACTTTCTTTATGCCCAGTTTTAGTCATTCAGCCACAGAAGGCAGTCAAATTGGTTTCTTTCAATAAATCCATGCTGAGTGTTTCAAATCACTACCTTCTCCTTCATATGCCCAGAAATGGCTACTGAAAGGCCTTCCTGTATGATTTTCTTAAGGACTAAAATGACACTGTGGTTTCCAGGATCTGCCTCCCTGTCACATCTGAAGGTGATGCAATATTTACACTTCTTCTGTACCAAGGGGTTCTTCTTCAGTTTCCATGACCTTTCCAAAAAGATAGAGCACACCATTCCTAAGACCTCAGCCAGCTTGGCAGCAACCATGGATGCAGCCCATGTGTTCACTATCAATAAATAGTTATCACATATTCTGAAGACAGCCTTGACTTAGTTCTTTTCCACTCCCAGTAGCTCCTCTACCATTTGAACACAAATTTCTTCAGTGAACTAGATGATCTTAATCTTTCCTTTTAGACCTCCTCCACTTTATGTGAGTTCCTTCTTCCCTTCACTTGCCTCCAGATACTAATTCAGTTAAGTGTAACTTTTTTACCAAATGGCTAGGACTGTGAGATGTCAGAGACCAAAATTTTATTCTCTTCTGTAAAAGAGAGTTTATGAGGAGAACTTACAGGGTCACTTGGTTTGCCCAGTGTTGAAGAGAATTTTTCTCTGGCATGGAGAAAACATTTCTCAGGTCATAGTGAAACTGGTAGAATCCTATAAAAAATTAAGTATTTTTTGCCAATTGGCATTATCTGATAAACCGAGAAATTCCTAAACAACTCTAAATCTACTAAAGTGTACTGGCAGTTACTATTTCTGATTATCATTCAGATGCCCTAAACTAAAAAAAAATGTTTTTTGCAATTAATAAAGGTGCTGATCTTGTGGATTCTTAATGGTATTTATGAAGGGCATCTGAATCAGAAGGTATTACATAGGAGAGATAAGGGGAGAACAAAACATCGTCATGCTGTATCATTTGAGCTTTTTAAACAGAGCTCAGATCAGTTATCTCCTTGATGGTCTTACACGACATGCCCAGTGTCATGATAGCTTCAGTTTTATTGCTTTTGTCTGCAGTTTGCAGGAAGCTTTATAGCCTATGAGGAATGTGAGAGGTTTTTAGACATATCCTTTGGCAGTTTGATGATGGAAAAGTTTAGCTGCATTTTGTCTGTCAAAATGAAGGTATATAGCTCGTCAGGACTAGTGCCTCAGCAGTTAAAAGCATATAGACTTGATAGATGGAACTAGCATGATGATGTATATGCTGTATAAAAATAATCCCAGTGTTATTCAGGCAGACTTACAGCTCCACTATACAAGAGGGAGAAAAATTGAGGAAAAAGTAGATACTACTCTTCACACAAAGAACAGTGATACGGAAACCCGAGCAGCCTCATTTCAAGAAATGGGTAGCTCTGTCAGGTTGTATGGTTAGTGCATCTGGTCCCAGTCCTGCAGTATTTTAGAGGTAAAATTTCTTTGAATTTTAAGTAGAGTTTTTCCTGGGTCAGAACAGCAAAATTGGAACTTGGTATTGTTTTATTTTCCCAGCTTCAAATTTTATGATGATTGTAAAATATATTGTTGATAAAGCTATGTGGGGCATAATGTCCCTATTTTAGTTTTAATTCTTATTTAAAACTTAGGTTTGTTGTTGTTTTGTTTTTGTTTGTTTTTTTTTGCTGACACTCCCACAGTATAAGAGAAGGAAGCACTCATTTGCAATTCTAACTGTTCATTTTACTCTGTTTGACAGAAGCAACTTCATATGTTAAGAAAAAGTGTATTGGAGAAAAACCAACTTCACAAAAATACTTTATACAGCAAATAAGAACTAGGAAGTATCCTAGTTCAGCAGCTGGAGCCACTTTATCACTGGGTGTGGCCAAAGCTGTGTATTCTACACCCTCTGTGTGATTTCTCATAAACTGTTAGCAATGGATCATTTGCAGCAGCTGCCCAGGGCACATCTAACCCCTCAGGCTGTAAGCTGGGTGTTAAAGAAGCCTGTGAGACAGGAGCTGTGATAACTCCCCTCTGGGGAGTCATTAGCACCTCCACACCCAGCCTGAGGGGGCATGTCTGCTATCAACGATTCCAAAAATACCTCATGACTCACAGATCACCCATTGTCGAACTCCCTGCCCTGGGGGAAGTACTGGGCATTCTCATCTGAAACAGAGGGTATATAATCTTGGGATTTTGGGACTTCTGGTACCACTCATCAGATCCAGAGGAGGACCAGAACCTCGACAGGACTGTGACCACCACTCTCAACCAGACTGTGACCATCATCTGCACCAACAGGGTTTTCCCTTCCTTTTACTTAGGACTCAGGGAAACAATGGTGTATGTGTGTGTCTGTGTCTGTGTGTGTCTTTATGTGTCTTTGTGTGTCTGTGTGTGTCTGTGTCTCAGCACAGTGGCAAATGAAGAGTATTCTGTTTGTGCCCCAGCATGCTGGGTTATACTTCTAGTTTTTGTGGGTGAAAACCAATTTCTCTTTGTATCATTGCATTTATTGTAATATTTTTATTAAATTGTAACTCTGATTTATAATCTCTTTTGTGTTGGGTTCATTTCTTCTGCTGGTTTACCTTTAAACCTGGACAGGAAGCTATCAGTTACTCCTACAGAAAAGTAAAATGTTTGTTATAAAAACAAATTACTTGCTCTGTTACATCAAGCACAATAATTCTTTCAATTTCCTCAGTAATTTGAAGTAGCGTTCTTCCTCAGAGTGCCTCTGCTGTGGTAAGATAAGCTCGAGAATGAAATGGAAACTATAGAGCAGCAAAGCCTTTTCATATCTCCACTTTCTACTAAATAAAACATGTCATCAGTCTTGAGAGTGGAGCTCACTGCTAGGTTATTTCAGCAAAGGACTCCAGTTGTACTGATCCTGAAACTGTAAAAATACAAAGCCAAGGTAGCTTGTGGCAGAACTGGTGCATGAACAGATTGTACTGAACTATGTAGTGAGCAGTAATAAAAGCAAGTGGTGGGTGGCCACCAGGTCTCAAGAACTTTTTCTGACAGCTCCAGCACTAGACGTTGCCCCATGTTTGTGGTGAAGTGAAGGAGATAGTTTATAGCCAGGGGTAGCCTTTCATCCCTTAGAAAGAAGACTTTGGCTTGTACATTTTTACCATCTTTTGACATCTTTAGGAGATGCAGTTGGCCTTGGTTTTCCTAATTCCCGTCCTGCTTCCCCATTACTGTCATCTTTCAGAACTCTAATGCTAGAAGGGAGTCTTCTTTAGGCTTCTGTTTTCCCACCATTGCTAAGACCAGAGCTTGCTTTCCCATGTGTCTCTTTTTGAAATTTCTAACACAGAGAGGATTCAATGGGTTATGGCCCACCTTCTTATGGTTCACATATTGGTAGTGGAGAACCTATGGCTTGAAGAATAAGAAGTGGAAAGTAAGGCTTGAGAGCACCACTGATATGTCTTGGGTTGAGCTGGCAAAATGCCAACTGCCCAACACAGAGTCAGAGCCTTTCTCCCCCTGCTGAGAAAAGAGAGGAAAAGAAAAAATCTCCGGAAAGTCCAACTAGGTTTAAACTTAAACTAATTATATATATTTATACAGAAAAGAGAAAATTAAGAGTAAACTACAATATAACACACTCTTACACAAGTGAGATGTAGCAACAATTTTTTTACCTCGCACTGAAAACAGAATTCATTACTCTAGATTCATAAAATACTCTAAAAGACACCTAGCAAGGCAAAAGAGAGAGCATAACAATAAAATGTTTCTACTTCCCTGAAACTAAAACAAAATATGATGTAGTGGCGGCAGGAGCAAGGCCCAGCACAGCAGGGCAGCAGCAGAATGTCCTGCCTCCACTGCAGACATGATGGAACTGAGAAACTCCTCATACCTATCTCAGGTTTGCATCATCTGGTATGAAATATTTCTTTGGGTGCTTAAGTCAGATGATACCTGTCTCTCCTAATCTACGTAGATTCTCTGAGCCTGCTAATTTGAGGCGTAGCTAAAACTATCGCAGTATCCATACAATTTTTTTAATCTGTCCTGATTTGTTGGCTTGTGTATACCAAGCTGATTTTCACACTATCATTTATATGTGGTGTTTTTTTGGCTTTGGAAAAGTGATGCTAAACTTGGGTATCAAGAATCTTTTCTCTTTTTGGACCTCTTTTTTAGAATTTGTCCATGCTTATGTTGGCATAGTGTGTCCAGATGTGAGACTCTTGGGCCATAATCAGAAGGCACAACATGATAGATTTGTAAATTGCATCACAACTCATGCATACTTTAAGGAGAAGACATAAAAATGGTTTATTCTTCTGGATCTTATGAGTCATACAGTAGCTAAAGAATTGGGACAGAGAGAAAATGTTATTCACAGGTTCATGCATATTCAAAGCATGACTTATTTATTACCCATCAGTTTGCACAACTTCAAAGTGAGTGACATACTCAGCATAAATGAAATATGAAAAATGAGCCATTGCAAAATCTAGTATGATTCATCTGTCTGCATACTACATAGTTTCATTTCTATATACTTTTCAAACAATAAATTCCTTGGGTTTGAATTGCCACTAACTAATGGTGAATGAGAGAAATACTAACACTGTTGTCTATACTTATATTCTACATATTTATATATTTTTATTGTTAAAAAACTTCCTCATCTGTATTTGTAAGTATTATAATGCCTGTATTAGGAAGTGACCACATGATTAACAACTGTCCTGCAAATTTCACACCAGATTACTGTTGCCAATAGAAAAGCTCAAGACACAGTGATGTACAATCATTCTTTTTTTCTTAAGGAGGAGGAACAAATTTTCTTTTTTTTGGATGCCGTAATGCCATTATTCTGTAAAACTAAGTATTATGGATAATCTACCTAGTAAACAGGTGGTATGTGGTCATAATGCTTGCTATCAGTGGATTTTGTATGAATAATTTCTGACCTTCCACATTTCCATTTAATTTAGAGGATCAAAGTACTTTCATTTACATATTTGGGATGTTCATGTTAAAGCTTAGCTATACTTTCACTCATTCCTTCTTTCCAACTTTCATGAACAACAGTATGTGTAATTCAGCCTGACACTGTGCTACTTCTTATTATATCTTATCTAACAGAAGTATTAAACTGGTCAAGTTTCACCTTTGGTGACAGCATTGGGAGACCAGGTGTAGATGGGTTACCTGATTTTGCATAGTGAAGTCCTCTTTTAACAGTGTTGGAAGTAGTATTGTTCCAAAGGATAGCCCAGCATTTGAAGGGCTGCTGGAACCAGAGTTCTTCTAGCCATGAAGGGATTGTTTTTTGAAAGACTCCGTAGAGTAGACATAGCTTTTATTTATTCTTGTTAATCAAATAAAATGGTGTTTGAAACAAAAGGGTAATGGCTTTAGCTGTGGGTTACTACGTAATAGTGGTTAAATACTAATTGTATTACATTATATCAAACTGCAGGTAGTAGATACTAATGAAATGTAAAGTCATTGCAAGGTTGTGACATTTCTTTAAAAGTTTTTCTTTCAAAATGTCTAATATTGTTGTTTTCTTTGGGGTTGGTATTTCTGATATCTGGTTAGAACAATGTTATCAACTCCAGTTATTTTTGTGTTAATGTAAGAGACTCAAGAATTCAAGAAAGAAGTATATGAACTTGGAAAAAAGAGCCTTGACAAGACTAACTCAAAAATTAGATTACTCATAAGCAGATTGTAGCTTTTGTTTCAGAATTGTTATAGAATCACAGAATCATATGGTTTGGAAAACACATTTAAGATCATTGAGTTTAGTGGTAAACCCAGCACTGCCAAGTCCATCACTAAGTCATGTTTCCAAGTGCCACATCTACATGACTTTTAAATACCACTAGGGATGGTGACACAACCTCTTCCCTAGGCAGCCTGTTCCAATGCTTGATAAGAAGCAAGGTTTGCTGCCTCTCTACTGAGATAGTTTGTACTTTGCAAACATTCTAATGCCAAGATGTGGTGGATCTGAGCTCATCTAAGTAGGGTAGAATGTGTATGTTCTGAAATCTGATCACAGGTGGTTACAGGCTTGGCTTAAGTCACACTTGGTCAATGACATACCTCAGTGTAAGAAATCTGCAAAGCTAGTGGTGTAATACAGACCCACCCATGTATGAGAAGTGGTGTCTCATGCTCTCTGTCCATAGGGGTACAGTTTCAACTGTAGTACAGAGTTTCCTTGTTCATTGGCTTTCCAGAAGGCTTTGAGGATAAATGAGTTAATAATATTTTTAGAATTATGTGTTCATGAAGCACCATTATAAGCAGGTAACAGTGAAAAGTCTGTACTCCTCATAGATTCAGCAGCCTGCAGGTGGTCACTGTCACTGAATGTTTTGTGCTGTTTAGTCTAGGATTTTCTATAGACAGAAGGAGCATTAAGGTAGCTCAGGACCAGCAAAGCATAGGTTTAAAGTTGACTGCCTCTGAGTATAATTTCTGCTTGCATATTGTTTTCAGTAAAACTAATTCAAACACAGTATTTTAAAGCAATAAACAACAATGTAAAAGATTGAGGACTTCTTAAGATTTTCTTTTTACCTCAGAATGTATACACTACTAAGCAGCATACAAAGCAGAGTAAGCTAGTGAAGTATTTAGTAGCATTTCTATGTCTCTGTTTCTTTCACAGCCAACTACACTCCTGGAGACTGTGAAAGAATACAGGCCCCAACTTACTGTTCCTCCCACATCCCCAAGATGAAAGTGTTTGGGTGAAATGAAATGTTAGTGGCATAGTTGTCTGCACAATAGACAGTAACCCCAAACACATGGATAATTTGGCTAATAGTCTCGTACATTAATTACATTAGGAGGTTAGTGCTGTATTTTTATTTGTGCTTGTGATGCTTGAATATACATTTGAAAACCTCACCTAGTCTGCATTTTTTGTTATTTTTTGCTTTTACATCACATCAGAATAACTTGTGATAAATTCCATATTGAACATAAATGTTCTACTAAATTTAATTAGCAGATTGGCATAAGTGATCATACTTACTTTAGTGGTCCATGTAGACTGCAATATGTTTACATCCTAAAATTCAAGATGTGTTTTAATACTTTCCAGTATGGGAAATATGGGGGGGAGGAAGGGAAGAAAAGGTGCTATTTTCTCCTCTAGTATAAGGTAATTGTCTTTTAAAACATTTTTCGTTAGGTTATTTCAAATGGAAGATGAATCCTATATATTTAAGAGCTTCATTTTACAGGTCCCTTGCATCTTACTCTGTAAAGCACATACATATGTTTTGATAAAATGTGGTACCACTGGGATAGAACATGGCACAAAACAGATCAGTGCCTAGCAAGACGATATACATGTTTTTAAGAAAACAGATGAAAGATGAAGTGGGTCTTTCACTGATAGGGTGACATAGAGCATCTGTTAGACTTAGTTGTGTCATAAAATGGAAGCTGAAGATCCTATCTCCTTTATACTCTGCATTTCCTTGCTATCTGCCAGGTAGTACTCTTTTGCAGGTAGCAAGAAGTAACCTCTGCATGTTTTAAAGAAGCTGGAAAGTCCCCATGCATGTGGTAAATACTGTATGACATGCCTTATGCCAGCTGTGTCCTGCAAAATGGATTCAGTTCAGAGAAAATAAGTGGCAGTGAAATGCCTAGAGATGTAAAGGCAGGCAGAACCCATGGGAGTGGACCACAAGGGCTGCCTTTCCTAGTCTCTTGAAGGCAGATATTGTCTTTCTCAATTGGATGAGACAGGTTTAAACTATTGTTGTGTAACTGAACTTGACACAAATATGCAGGTCTCTTTCTGAAAAGTTATTCTTAGGATGGGTCTTCATCTACATTAACATGCAGAAATAATCAGATGGGGTTTTAGCACCAAGTAGTGTATTTCTGTGTCTATATTTCTACACTCTTGACTATGAATATTGCTCCCTTTATGTAGGTATGATTTTATTCAATATGCACTGTCTAAAAGGTGATTGCCCATTTTTCTGATGCAACATGCCTCTGGTATGATTTAGGAAGGATGAAATGGCAGCATTGATAAAATCTTCCATTTATTTTTTATGTAGACTTCAATATTTTTGAGACTCATGTATCTCTGCAAGTAATCTATCTACATGTGCATCTGCACATTGGAATCTGCGTTGCCTCGTTTGTTTTCTGCTTGGCCTAATGGAGTTTGAAAATACTTTCATTATGGATAATGGACTTCCAGACACTGAGAACAGGGAGTGACATAATAATGGATTAACTCTCAGAAGGCAATTAGAAAAGAATCTGTTGTCACTTTTCATATTTTTGTGTAAATTAAGAAGTGTAAGCAGTCCAACATTTGCAACTTGCAAATCAGTTTTTGAAATTCAAGGGCCTCAATTTTAATGAGCTTGCACAGGCAGTTCTTGAAGACTTCATAATGCTCTTTAAGAAAAGTCAATGGAATCTGTTATCTTTTTAAAACTGAACTTACTCATTGCAATAGTTTATTCTCATACGATGTTAAAATTACAGGGAAGTATAACCAGGGCAAAAAGAAGCAACTGAATTCAAATATGAAGAAGAACATTCCTCTTTTCTGTGAAACTTCAGGTATATATATAATTTGATCCACAATGGCTCAGAGCCTCAACTGCTATCAAAGACTGAAAGACTGACTGTAGAAGACTGAAAAAAATCTTGAGATATTCAAAGGTGTAAAATTTTGCAAGTTTTGAGCTGGCCACAGGTTCTTTTACCAAGGACCTGTGGCCTCCTGTTTTTTTGTTGTTGTTTTTGTTTGTTAAATTTCTTTTGGATTCCCTCCAATAAATTGTGAGCTAATATAGCACAAAATGCCTATTTAATTCTTATGTCTCAAAAATTTGTATATCCCTATGGTAATCAGAGACTGCTTTTTAAATTAGGTAGAAACCTATTGAAAGGCTTTCATTTCACTTTGTCATGAGATCCTTCTTAGAGCATCAATATCTTGAATACCAGCTAGAGCCACAGACTCTATTTCTGCAACTAAAGCAAATTTGTTGTGTTGTTCGATGTTTCATTATGATCAGATCAGATCATGACAGTACTTATGAGCCTGTTAGTGACATTAATGCTATAGTATAGTTTTATTTTCAGGGTGGTAGTGCAGTCATTTTTCTCTTATTGCTTCAGTACATGTTAGAGAGCAGTACCTACTAGAGAGCAACAGATTCAGCTCTGCTTTTGCTTAATGCAGATATGTGTGTGCAACTGCCTGCATGTCAGAGATGCTGCTGGTGAATTTCCGTGGTGTTAGATCAGAAGTCTTGTCTCTTGTCTGCTTATGCAGGTTTTGTTTCCTTACATTTTAAAATGACCTTTATGACTGGTAGCTCGTACAGTGTTGAAAGAAAGAAAATTATCATATTCAAATTTAGACATTAACCACCTAAGGCTGTGGCTATGCATTCATTTTTGTAGGAAGGAACTGCTCTTCTTCCCCCAGCACAGACTCTGACTGAACTTCCTGCTGAACTTGCTGTGGCTACAGAAGAGAAGCTGTCCCTGCTCCTGGCTGCTGCACTGGGCAGTGTGCTCATGCAGCACAGTGTCAGGCTGAGTGCTGCCACCAGTCATTTTATTCTTATATCTGGATCCTACTCAATTCAGACCTAACTCAATCAGTCCCCCTTCTCTTCTCCTTTTTCATTTGTGTACATCCCAGAAGAACAAGATGACATACCACCATTTCAGTCCATCAAGGGCATCACCCTAGAAATGCCCAGAGGCTGAGAGTTACTGTCTTACTGTAGTGCTCTCCATCCCCTGAGAACAGGCCAGTGCTGAGGCAAACATTGCTCTTACATAGTGAGCGTGAGACCCAGGACATGAATTTAAGGGCAGGGCATTCAGTGTAATTAGTAATTTAATGCTTGTGTAAGAACGTTAAAGGTTAAAGGAAATCTCAACAATTTCTAAATGTGCTGCTATCAAACAGAAAGTGTTGGATGGGATTGGATTGCTCTGTATATAATGTTGATAAATTATCGACACTACCAACAGCATAATAAAATGCACAGATAGTTGGGAGGCATTCTGCTGTACTGTATAGACTGCCTTTTAGACATGGTGGCAATAGGAACAGTATAAGTAAAATGTACATCAGTACTAGCAACAGTTTACAGACATGCTTTTCCTCACAAACTCCTTTTAATGTGTTCTCTTAGACGGATAACAATTCAGTGACAGATTCCAGCAAACACACTTTCAAATGTAGCAGAGGTAAGTTCACAACAGTGCAATTTCTACAGCTGTCAAATTGATGAATCATATTTAAGCCATGCTTTATTCTCTTGTCCTCTAGCAGCTTCTGAAGGTTCCCTGCATTCTCACATTTCAAGTCTTAAGGACTAGGCTGACTTTCACCCAGCAGAATACATGTGGACTAGTGTACATTATGTAGAGTTACAAGGTATGCCTTAAATGGGATTTAATTGCTGTAAATTTATCATGCTGTTATTTTGCTTTTTTTATTTTTTGGCCTGAGTATACCCTATTTATTTCTGCTAAACTTTAATTCATTCTGATATTGAAAGAAAAAAAATCACAACATCCCCAAAGCTTTAATGCTCTGTAAAAATGAGCAGTTGTTTTGCCTAACAAAGTCATGTATAGTAGAGTCTGCTTTACCAATCAAGGTTGTTGTTTCACTACTTGCATACTGCTGATCAGGTACTTGGACTCTATAATTTGTAGAGATGTTAGCTAGCTGTAGACTGTGCCCCAGCACTCTTTACCTGCTATGCCTGCCTGTGAAATACTCTATTGTTGATGTTTAGCACATATAAGTCAGCTGGATCAGTAACTAAGACTAAACATTATTCATGAGGAGTGTGAAATCAGCCTTCCAGTTGGCAGCTTAAACCACTGCTGCACACAGTTCTGTGCTGAAATGGAGTAGGTGAGTGCAAGCAGTCTTGTGATGTGATAAACCATAGGAGCACTTAACCTTCCCGTCACCTGCACCCGGACTGGATCTGCTATGTGACAAGGTTTGCACCAAGTGAAGCAGTGAGAAGGAAGAGATCATTGTTTCTGCTCAATGTAGAAGCTGTGTGCATGAAGCAAGTGTGTGTAAATGTATGTAGTTGAGATGAGTTGGATCATGATCTATAAGTATGCTGTACCTGGGCTTCGATTAGAATGCCAGCTGGATGGATACATGGTCTGTGTTCTCTTTCCCTCTTTTTCCACTCTGTATGTTGTATATGGTGTTAAGACCCACAACTCACCTGCCTTGAAGTACAGCAACAAAATGTAAAGCTGCAATTCTGTCTACCCAGAGGAAGCATCTTCCCCCAAAAACCTCATAAGAATTGTTTTGGAGACTCAGAGCAGTATGGAAATTTGAATGAATGTGCCATTTCATGGTTTACACTCTCTTCAAATACAAACCCAGTATTTATTCGTGATAATAGAGCATGATAGGCCAGGAGCTGGCAACTGGTAGCATTCCAGAAGAGAAAGCAGGTGCTGTGCACCTTCCTAGGCAAGAAATGAGAACTCCAAAAATCACTAGCGTTCCTGTATTGCATTGAAGAAACGAGCAGCTATTAACTTTCTTTGGGACTCTAAGAAATACAGCACATGTGTCTTCTTTCTCTGTGGTGGTGCAGTGTAGGACACACTATTGCTGTGTGGTGAACTTGTAAGGAATGTGGGCCTGAATCCAGATTCCTTTGTGGAAAAGTAAAAACTGGTGGGCATTTCATTGCCCGCAGGTCCTCTATAGGAACTGACTGGGTTATGGTACTGTTGTCATCAGAATTAGTGCTATCATATAGGAACAGATTCTCTGCTTCTTTCCTGTACTGCAAAAAAGCAGAGATTGGCATGTCTTCTGGCTAACACAGCCACCTTTTAATACCAATTTCTTCTCTTTCTCATACTGGTGTCCTGCTGGGACAGAGAGCGTTAAAAAGGCACACAGTGTTCTGACTGTCCTCAGCTCTCTGTCAAGCTTTTGAACTTCTGCCAGCTTCTCTTTGCCAGCTTGCAAGACCAGTCTAAACTGCAAAGGTGCTGGGGTTGGGACCAGCTCTCTGGCTGAACTTCAACTTTGCACCGAACTGGCCTCCTGATGTGTGTGTTTGGTAAGCATGTGAAACTTAAGCAGTAAGTTTAAATGCATGAAATGAATTCTTTTGCTTATCATGGATGCATTGCAGTGCCTCAGCTATCAGCACACCTATGACACTGAAATGCATAACACTGATTTAAATTTTTGCCAGCTATAGGGTAGTACATCCCTCATCTGTCGTAGTGGGTGCCTCTAGGCAGGGAATCTCCATGCAGAGGTACAGCACAGGTCCAAATGACACCAGCACTTTCTCAGCAGTTCTTTCCCTGCCCTCACCCTGCTTTTTTCACTTTCCAGAGCACAGTTTCCAGCGTATTGCAGTGGCATTGCAGCAGATACTCTGCAGTAACTCCTGTCAGTGCTGAAGCTTGTGGCATACTTTCATATTGTCCACTAATACTAAGTGTGAATGACTCCCCCTGTATTGCTGCAGTGTGGTCCTTGCTAGTAGTTAGAAAGCAAAAGGCTAGATCACACTGGTCAAAGAAAGGACTGTTCCCTCCCCTTTGACATCTTTAGCTGAAAATAAAAAAAAAAGAAAAAAAAGAGTAGGGATTGATTCTAAAGAGTAAGAACAAAGGACAGATTCCTAATGCGTATTTCTTAGCAAATTACAATGCTGGGGGTTAGAATCCTGATCTTTGTGTATCCTTCTTGTAGAGGAATAGTCCCACTGAGATTTATTGGGTTTTGCTTTTGCTCCATGGGTGTTACTGGAGATCCTATCCCACAAAGAATTTCATTCTTGACTTGACAAGCTTTAGCAACAGCTTTCCTTTTGCACTGACAATTGGTGTGTCTTATGTATGTAACATCTCTAGCCAGTTTTCCTGGCTTTATGACCTGCCTTCAGACTGTTACTGGAGCTCATAAACCAGGCTATGGACCTTACTACTAGCAGCTGTGAGGACTTGCAAGGCCAAGCTATTGTATATATATAAAGGGTATTTAGAAGATGCTTTGTGAGAGAAGAAGGCAAGCCTTTTAGAGTTCAAGTCATAGCCTTCCCTGCTAAAGGTTCCAAAATTCAGTTTACTTCCTGGTCTTTGAATAGTGCGTTTTATTGTTCACAGTCAGCATCCAACAGCACAGTCAAGGGAACTTTTAAGGGTGAATAAAGCTAGCCTGGCTGTGACTAGTGTGGTGCTGTGGTGGAAAAGGCCAACAAACAAAGATTTCCAGAAGGAAGGAAGTGGTTTCAGTGCTATCAGAGGACATAGTATATTATTTCCTGATTAAATATATCTACTGAGTGACAGAAGGGAAAAGGAAAAGATAATCTCAGGCATGTCTGGCAGATGCTTACCTAAAATACATCATGAACATTTCTGTTAGATGTGCTGCTGATGGCAAGCAGTAGCAAGTGCAAATTAATGCTAACCATTTTCCCATGTGCTTCACAAGTATATTTCTTCATTTTGCCAAGGAGAAAGCAAAGGTTCAATGTCATAATCAAAGTCTCAGTGCAAACAGGAGATACAAAATTAAGTTCCCTGGAGATTCATAGATCTGTCATTTTTTTCGCTTTTGTCTTTCACACTGTCTTCGTGGCCCATTACAGTTTCTGTGTTGGCAATGAAGTCAACTGTGCTCCTCAATTCTGTAACAGAAGGATCTTTTGCTGTGGAGCTTCAGCTGGCATGGTGGCCTGTCCTTATGGCTGTCCAGTTGAAGTAGAGAAATTTACTAATAAAATATAGAAAGACATTACTGTAACTTAAAGCTGGGATCCTACTTTCATTTTACTACTGAAAGTGACTTTTTCTATATTCTCAAGCCATGTCCTACTGACAATCTCTATTTTGCACAAGCACAAGAAAAATTAGAAGAAAAATACAATAAAAAACAAATAATTTTAAAATTCCCTCTGTTGCTGACTGTTGTTGCTGAGAGTGTGAAGTATGTTTCATAATCTGCAGAGAAACAGGGCCATGATCATAAACTTAAATTGCAGGGGTCACATGTTTTCTGTGGTAACAAATTCTGATACTATAAATGCAAAACTGTGCAGAATCAGACAAACAGAAAAATTAGCCTGCAAGTAACAGTTTTTTCTTACTCTAGCTTGTGAGGTGACAGAAAAAAAAGTCTTGGTTAGACACTGTTCTTTTTGAATAGAAATGTTCTTTTTCAGATGTTTTGTCCTACTGAAAAGCCTCCAGCTGGATCCCTACAAATCTATGAGGCCTGATGGGATTCATCCCAGAATCCCCAAAGAGCTGGTTGATGTCATCACAAAACCTCTCTCAATGATTTTTTGAGCTGTTTTGGGAATCCAAACAGGCCCCAGCTGACTGGAAGCTGATGAACACTGTCATGATTTTCAAGAAGAGGAAGAAAGAGGACCCCGGAAACTACAGGCCTGTCAGTGTCACTTCAGTGCCTGGTAAAGTTATGGAGAAGATTATTCTGGGAGGAGGCAGTTAAATGCCTCCCTGACAGCCGATCCCGTCAGATCTCGGAAGCTAAGCTGGGTCAGGCCCAGTTAGTACTTGGGTGGGAGACTTCCTGGGATTACCGGGGGCTGTAGGTTCTAGTCCTGAGGACTTCACTGTCACCATCCAAGCTCGCTCAGCCATGGCAGATGAACCTCAGGAGTTAAAGGGTGGGGCCAGTTCTGCGCACGCTGAGCCTCACCTAAAATATCCACTGTGCAGGCTGGAAGGGCACACCCACGTGGGGAGAGCCCTGCCCAAATCTTTGTTCACAAAGCCTAGCCATACATACATTCTGGGAGGTATAGAAAAACACCTGAAAGACAACACAGTCACTGGTCACAGCCAGAATGGCTTCATGAAAGAGAAGTCCTGCTTATCAAACCTGATTTCCTTCTATGACAAGGGGACCCACCTTGTCAAGATAGATCAAGGGAAGCCAATTGATGTCATCTTTTTGGATTGTAGTAAAGCTTTCAATACTGCCTCTCACAGCATCCATCTAGATAAAATGTCCAGCACACAGCTGGATAAACACATCATGCAGTGGGTGAGCAGTTGGCTCATGGGTCAAGCTCAGAGGGTTATAGTGAATGGGATGACATCACTAGTGTCTTGTCACTAGTGGAGTTACACAGAAATCCCTCTTGGACCCTGTGCTCTTCAACATTTTCATAAATGACTTGGATGCAGGACTTGAAGGGATACTGAGCAAGGTTGCACAAAACTAAGAGGAGCTGTTGACTCCCTTCAAAGCAGGAAGGCCCTGCAGGGAGACCTGGACAAGTCAGACTGGGCAATCACCAACCATATGAAGTTCAACAAGGGAAAGTGCCGCATGCTGCACCTGGGATGGGGCAGCCCTGGATGTTTGTACAGACTGGGGAATGAGATGCTGGAAAGCAGTGCCATGGAAAGGGTCCTGGGAGTCCTGGTTGATGACAAGTTGCATATGAGTCAGCAGTGCCCTGGCAGCCAGGAGGGCCAACCATGTCCTGGGGGGCATCAGGCACAGTATCGCCAGCTGGTCAAGGGAGGGGATTGTCCTGCTCTGCTCTGCACTGGGGTGGCCTTGTTGTGAATATTGTGTGCAGTTTTGGGTGATGATGTGATTGCTGGTGATGGTCCTGTGCAGGACTAATTAAGGGTTAGGCTCCAATGATCCTTATGGGTGCCTTCCAGGTCAGCATATTCTGTGAAACTTTCACCATGTGTACACGTGACTTCTTCCTAATAAAATGAGTATTTCTTACTACTTCCTTTTGCAAGTCATTTACGTCATCCCCGTGTTTGCAAAACTCACAAGGTATCACAGCATTTTAGAGCCTTTTTGAAAATCCTTAACAAACCTGAAGCTGCTTCTGTCACTGTGCTTCATGACAGTGACAGAAAAAAGTCAAAAAGGCAAAAATGGAATGCATCATAGGGAAAGACAATGTATTATGATGGTAATCTATTTAAAGCTGGTTTTCCACTTCTGTGTAGAAACAAAGCTGCCATTTATACATGCTGCCAAAGTAGTATTTAATGAAATTAATCGAGCTACAAATTGAACTGATTAGCAGAATAGTTAAATGCTGATCTTACTGCATTTTCAAATTTGGGTAGTGGCATATAATACTCTGCAAGGTTTTCTGAGCAGTTGTTTGACCTGTGAATTGTTCAGAACTCTGGTACAGTGTAGCATCACTGTACTGAAGAAGATAATTCTTGTGGAATAGATATCTAATGCATGTTTGATTTATGTTAGTATCTTGGGAGTAGTGAGGGCTGACAGCATCAGAGTCACATCTTTGGAGGACTGCTGTAAGAGATATTGTACAAATGATCATCAGTGTATTCTATAAAAGGCAACTGGAATTTTGAGGATATTCATGGTGACTGCACAAGCATTTTTTCTTCCTCCGTGACATGCTGCATCATGACACTGCAATGCACCAAAAAAAAGGTTAATTGCACAAATAGATGAAAAATTGAACAACTTGTTTCATAATTAGGATGTAAAAAGTTTTGTTATTTCGCATGAAATTCACCTACCAACCCCCATTCCTGTTATTATATTCCATCCCCTATGAGCATTTACCAAAAAACTTTTTAATATTAACTACCAGGAAAAAAAAAAGGCCCAAGATTTTTTTTCCCCTAAGTGTAGGAGTCATGCCAGTTTTTTTGTTCCTACTAAAACCATTCTGACTGGCAAATGTTAAATTCATAATCTGCCTGAGTGGAAATGAGGTCTGTATAAAATTGGAATTTGCTCTAAGGAACATAGCATTGATTTTTAGCCAAATAAAATATGGAGGTCCCAACAGTAAAATATGACATTTTTAGGGGTAGAAAAATCTGTATATTTTTGATTCACAAAAATGTTTTCATTAAATTTCCTCCTCTCTTAAAAGGCCTATTTTTCATTCTGGTGATACAGGCATCCCTCAAGAAAATAGATTTTATCCCTTCTCCATAAAATCATAATGATCTTTACTAATTTTTAATCAGACCTGTACTAACTTTGTATTTTATATTGATTTTAGCTTGTACCTTAGTTTGTCAGTTATCTTAACCATGCCTAGCTTTAAACAAAGAGGAATTTAACCCTGTTAGCTGTAAGCTAAACTTTTAAGAAATAAACCAAACCTTGTTTAGATTAGAGGCTAAACTGTAAGAAATAAATGAGAAAACCCTTCTAGGTTGAGGTTTGAAGCTGTAACATTGTTTAATTAAAAGGAAATATAGGGCTGCAGAGATAAGAGAAGCCCATAAGATCTGTTAAAAGTAACCCAAAATACACTGCTTAACTTTGGGGAGGGGTTATCAGTTGTAACTAAGTATTTAAACTTGGAAACACAAAAGTCTCGTGGAACATGTCTTTGGTGGAGTTACCGCACATGTTCCCAGTGCTGAATAAAAGGAAGGATTTTGTTCTATTCTACTGGATTTGAATGTTTCTTAACTCACTGTTGTAAAGCAGGAACCAAAATGTTGGAACCTTGAAATGACATGGCAAAGGAGACTTTTGGTTCCTAGTTACCTATAGCTGTTAACTGCTGATGTTCCTGACTGCTTCAGGAATCTTTAGCATAAGAGCAGATCCTGAGCTGATGTAAGCTGGCATACCTTCATGACCTATGATAATCAAATCTGGCCATCTTAGATGTTGGTGGAGTGTTAGCCTTAGTGAAAATGCTTTAACAGTTGATTTGGAGGACGAATATAAACATGCTTATATATATATATATCTAAATTTAGTCAATATAGTGATGACATAGATGGTGGGCTCTGTTGCAAATGTTTAGGCTGCCTTTGCTCCTATCTGACCACTTTAGATTATGGCCTTGCAAAGGGGGGGTTGATATCCTCTCTGAGCAGATTACCGCCTTCTGCCCTAAGGGTCAAGAACTTGTGAGCGTTTAGCTTTTTTTTCCCTAAAACTTGATATCTGAATTTGAGTTCTCATCTATGCCTAAGTGTCTGCATTTAAATTTGCAGGCGGGATTTTCATTCAGCTTGACAAAAACGGCTTGTCAAAACAGGTGTCTGGATAATGGAAGTGAAGATAGTTTCTTGATGGTCTGTGATGTACCTATCTTGAAAGAAGAGTCTTCTCCACCTCCAGAAAGGCTGAAAACTTAACACATCCTCTTTCTCCTTTGACTCACCCTTGTTGTCTGTAACAGTACTTAACACAGAATTTTACAAATTAACTTTCTGCTTAGCAAATAGTTTTGTTAGTCACCTTAGGTGAGTGACTGATGATGAGGATTGTGAGGCTTAATATTGACAAAGTGACGAAAAACTGAAAGCATATTTAGAAGAGAGGGATGACCTGCCTTTTTGACTTCACAGTGACCACTGCAGCAGACTATAAGGTTGCACTTCTAAGATTGTAGTGTATTCCTCAGATAGAGTAATGATGAATACGAAGGGAAGAAGCAATTGCTATGGTTTATAGAAGTGAATTGGGATGTTTAGGGCATCTGTGGGGATGATAAGCCATGTCTTTGCAAGTCCTCATGAACTACAAAAATACCTCAAAATGGTGAAATGTAAAGCTACAGCCAGAAAAGGCTGGGAGATTAATTACCATGGGGTACTTCATATCGTCAGAGTTGAACTACAGTTACAAAAAATATATTTTAAATATTTAAGTGCTTGCATATTGGCATAGTGTTGTTTTCAGGGACCTGAAATTTTGTGGTATAAAGCTCCTCTGCAGGTTTAGCCATATCTCTGTAGTAGGATGTCCATTTGCGGAAAGAAGATTGATTCATGAAACTGAAAATGAATAATAACTTTCAGAGGATTGAATCTATCCCTTGTCCACTGCAGAATTGCTCCTAACAGTACCTTTTTGGGCTTTCTGTGGCACTTCATTAGTCTTGGTAAGGCACAACTCATCTACATTCAAAGTACTGATGTTTCACTAATGCCCCATTTTGGTTACTAATTTGCAAGATGCTGACAGAAAACCAACAGCTGATAGCTATTTCCTATTGCACAGATAATTACAGCCTGCATTAGTAAATGTTTAGCTATGATGTGCTTCCAGATTTGTTGTAGTGAACTGGAGTGAATTTTAAATTATTCAAATGTCTAGATTTTATTAATGTCATGTGAGTGAGTGACTTTGGGTATTCCTTCTTGTTATACTAAAAAAATTGCTGTAGAAATGAATTACTACACTGGTTGAAACCAAGTGGGAAAACATGTAATTTTTCTATTGTTTCTTCCTGTTTATTACTGGAATCACTTCACTGAAATCAGTAGTTAAAAAGTTGTATTGCTGATTAATTTCTTATGACAAATACCATCCTAGTTAAAGATTAGTACATTCACTGGATCATGCGCACCTGTCTTAGTTGTGGAATTACACCTCTAAAAGACTTAGTGACTGAGAATGAAATTGCTAAACTCCATTTTGAATGGCGCCAGATAGCAGTTATCATTCAAATCTGTTACTGTTGATATTATTGACTGTAAAGGGAAACATGGTTCAATGTGTTCCATGAGGAAATGAAACAGTAGCACAGAGCAATTTTCCAATTAGTTTTCAACTGAGTATTTTATAAAAAACCCAGAATATTTGCTAAAGACATGACACCAGAGTTCCCTTTCATTCTCTCTAGATATGTCAGTTAGGTAGTTAATATATAACTCACGTGACTCTCAGGCTCTGCATGGTGTGATTGTAGTATTTTTTTAATCTCTCTCTCTCTCTCCCCCTCTTTCTCTCTCTCTCTCTCTCTCTCTCTCTCTCTCCCCCTCTCCATTTTATTTATAAACTCTTGATTTTTACTGGTGAAAGTCTGCTTGTGGGTTGAGTCAGTACCTGAGAGTTCTCAGGCATGGGTGCCAGTTGCCTTCTGGGTGGCTGGAGTCAGGTCTTGGGACCTTCTAATTGCTCTGTGCTTAGGTATGGTTTTTATCCTTGGTTAAAGACTAAGTCTCTGAGGCTTAAGCAGTAGTGTATTATTTCTGATTGTTTAATTTAGAGTGTATTTGAAATAAAATTTTCAGAACGAATGATAAGTCTGACAGTTGTACTCACTTTAGAGAAGAAAATCTAACATCTTTAAAAATACTATAGCTAGGTTTTTGAGTTGTTGCTGAATGTTTGTTATTCTTTTTTTAATTGCAGAAAGTGAGTGAAAAAGTAGGAGGTGCAGAAGGAACCAAACTAGATGATGATTTCAAAGAAATGGAAAGGGTAAGTCAAAATTCAGATACATATATTCATTATTACCATCCATTTTTTCTCTAAGGAATTTCAAAGTTTTTGGCCCTGAATCACTCAAATAAGTTTGAAAGACTTAGCTTTTATTCAGCAGAACTGAGCTTTCCATTTCCTATTCCAGTTTGTTTTCTAACCAAGGCATATATGATGTATGACTCTCTATAATACACATATTTTGTTCAGAGATTGAAGCTGATGTCAGCTACAAATTAGCGTCAGTTAAACTATTGTAGAGGATCTCTGAAAACAGGGTCTGTCTACAAGATCGTCCCTTCAGCAGCAAAGAGTGCTAGTAGTTCTCAGCTCCTTGAGTATCAGTCAGAGAAGCAAGATCTGTCTTCTGAAGTGTGTTGACAGTGGCACTGGAATATTTATTGCCATGTTCAGATCCTGTTAGGCAGCCTCCACTGGCAAAGTGCCTTGGGTAGATGGGACTAAGCCGCCACAACAGGCTGCTTGCTGGCAGAAGTAGCACCAAGTGTTTCAGTGGTGGGAAACAAAAATAAAGCCACAGCTGTGTGTTGCAGTGATAATATTTCAGCTGAAAGAATCAGTAGGGGCAGTTTTTTTCTGGCTTCAACTTTGAAAGGTACTACCAAATCTTGTAACACAAGCTAGTGCTAGGTGATTTATAGGGTATGTATGTGATATGTAACTCTAATTAAGAGAAAAGCTATTTGTCTGTACATTTGTATAGTGAGGTGGTAAAAAAACCTTGGATAGAAAAGAAAGGAGTGGGGCATATTCTTTGTACTTCTGACAGAGAAAGTATAGACTTGGTTTGTCCCCTCTCGCTCAGCTTCCCTTTGAATGTGCTGCCAGTATGGGCACTGCCACTGGAAGATACTAAGGAAGATTCAAAAAGCTGGTGTAAAGTTTAGAGTGGAAAAGAGGAGATTGCAACAGCTGGGGGTGTCCCACATAATGCTTGTGGGGGCATGGGTTGGCTGCCCAGGAGATAAGAGCACTGAGAGCTGAGAATGGAATGGAGTAAATTCCCCAGTTTCTTTCACATTCCCCACCTGGTGCTATGTCCATTGCCAGCTTTTCTGCAGACAGTGGACATGATCCTTCTGACCATTCCTAGCCTTCTGTTTCCTCACCCCCGCTCTCCTCTGCAGACTTCTAGCCCTTTCTGGGTTCCCTACCAGGCAGTTCAGCTACTTATTTACGCAGGTCTGGCAGACCTCTCCTGTTTTTTTGTGTAATGCATAGAGCAAGACCTGGCAGATGGCAGTGGCAACAGGAAACACGTCAGTCACAGTGTGATACAACCAACCTACTTCAGGTGTTCTTTATTAAAATAG
This sequence comes from Willisornis vidua nigrigula, assembly GCA_021164005.1. NCBI lineage: Eukaryota > Metazoa > Chordata > Aves > Passeriformes > Thamnophilidae > Willisornis > Willisornis vidua. Next base: position 19,908,067 of record JAJPCS010000033.1, read on the forward strand.
GAACTTGCTGTTGTGGTAAAGGAGTTCTCTCTGTGGGACACAAGCTACCCTGCAGAGAAATGCAATGTGTCCCCATAAAGACAGAGTACAGGACAGGTTACGGGGATCTCCCAATCTGCCAAAACAGCATTTTTTCTTTGAGACCTAGTTCAGAGAGGGATACAGGCTTTTCTACATTCCATTTAGAAACCTGATAGGGAGTGAATCATAGAATCACAGAATCAAGAAATCAATAGGGTTGGAAGAGACCTCCGAGGTCATCAAGTCCAACCCTTGATCCAACCCCACTGTGACTACTAGATCATGGCACTCAGTGCCACATCCAGTCTCATCTTAAAAAACTTCAGGGATGGAGAATCCACCACCTCTCTGGGCAGGCTATTCCAATGCCTGACCACTCTCTCTGTAAAGAATTTCTTTATAACATCCAACCTAAACTTCCCCTGGCAGAGCTTAAGCTCGTGCCCTCTTGTTCTACTGCTGGTTGCCTGGGAGAAGAGACCAACCTCCCCCTGGCTACAACCTTCTTTCAGGTATTTGTAGAGAGTGATGAAGTCTCCCCTGAGCCTTGTCTTCTCCAGATTAAACAATCCCAGCTCCCTCAGCATCTCCTTAGAGAACTTGTGCTCAAGTCCCTTCATCAGCCTTGTTACCCTTCTCTGGACCTGCTCCAGTACTTCAGTATGTTTTCTGAACTGAAGGTCCCAGAACTGAACACAATATTCGAGGTATGGCCTCACCAGTGCTGAGTACAGGGGAAGGATCACTTCCCTGGTCCTGCTGGCCAGGATACAGGATTCTTGATACAGGCCAGGATCCCATTGACCTTCTTGGCCACCTGGGCACACTGCAGAATCATGTTCAGCTTCCTGTCAATTTGTACCCCAAGGTCCCTTTCTGCCTGCCTGCTCTCCAGCCACTCTGTGCCCAGCCTGTAGCGCTGCATGGGGTTGGGGTGGCCAAAGTGCAGGACCCGGCACTTGGCCTTATTGAACTTCACCCTGCTGGAATCAGCCCATCTCTCAAGTCTATCCAGATCTCTCTGCAGAGCCCTCCTGCCTTCCAGCAGGTCAACACTTCCTCCCAACTTGATGTCATCTGTAAACTTGCAAATGAGGGACTCAATCTAAATCATCAATAAAGATTTTAAACAAAACTGGGCCCAACACTGACCCAGCGCTTCCTAGGAAAGCAAGAATTCTTACTACAGAAGAAAGTAGAAGAAAGTAATGCTATTCGGTTCTAAGTATTTTAAAATCCTAAATACAGAAGTCAGCCAGGGTGATATAAATGATCGGTGTATCCATGCTGGTAGGTTTCTTGAAACTGGAAACTGAGTGAATACCGAGTCTTCCCTATCCCAATTTTACCAGACCTTGCTCTGAAAGAGGTAGACAGCCCATTTTGTCATTGGTCATTGGTTTTGACTGACTTCTGCTTTACTCCTATATTGCTAGTTATTACAGAATCACAGACTATTCTGAGTTGGAAGGGACCCACAATGATCATCGAGTCCAACTCTTAGGTCAATGGCCCACATAGGAGATTGAACCCATGACCTTGGCATTATTACAACCAAGTTTTAACCAACTTAGCTAATCTCAGGGGAGCAAAGATGGCCAGTTCTCCAAAAAAAAGTTGTCAGTTACTATTCTATCAAAAACTTTTCTCTGTTGTGGATGGTTCCCTAGTTGATGTAAAGAATCTACACTGTACAATGAGTTGTACCAAATTCCTAACACATCCTGAGATGCTCTGTACTAATGGTCTTGAGAGTGGATCTGCTGTAAATTGAAATGGTGTGCTTATGCTTTAGTAGTTTTTTAGGGATTATCATTACTTCAGTACCAGGGCTGTTCTCAGGGACATAAAAATACAACTATAAGAAGAGTTAAAAGAATTTGTAAGAATAGAAAGAAAGTATCTCCATTTTGTCCTAATTTCATGTTTGTTTTTGTCTAACATTCTTTCTTTTAGAAAGTGGATGTTACCAGCAGGGCAGTTGTGGAAATAATGGCAAAGACAATAGAATATCTTCAGCCCAATCCAGGTAATGTAATTTCACAGTGTTACAGTACTTGCACATTTTTTGAAAGTACTCTCCAGTATAAAGTCTGACAGATCTCATTCTCACTGGTGCAATTAAGCTTAACACAAAATTGGTGAAATTACTGTGAAATAAACAAAGGAAATAAGTACAGGCTTCTGTGTCATGCTGTTGGGGGCAATGGAGTCTGGCTTTGGGAGGCTTGTTTTTCTTCCATGTCTTCTTCCTTTACGTAAGGGGACAGAATACACCTACCAACCAGATGCATTTACTTATAGGAGTCTCAGTATCAGCACTGTGAGCATGGGGACTCCCTTGAAGCTGGAGGTGGCTGTGGACTCCCCAGGGACAGCAATGCAGGGCCTGCAGCCAGGGCCCATCCCACTGCTCCCCCCAGAAACCAGGCAGCCAGTGGCACTGGAGCAGCAGCAGCCCTGGGCATCGGGCACCTCCCTGGATATGGGGACCGGTGAGGCCAGGCAATCAGTCCACTGGTGGGGATCAGGAGAGGCACAGTAAGAGGTGTCTGCATGAGGCACATATTTCATTTACTGTCTAGTTATTCACCATGTGAAAGAAAAGAACCAGGCAATCCTCGCAGACCATGAAAGAAAGGCAAAATTCTGAGGCAACTTCCTCCATGGCACAGGAAGAAACATCACTTTTCATCTGGTCCTCTGGTGATTTCCTATCCTTTAATTAGAATTACTGGAAAAGGGAGGGTGCAAAAGACCTGTTGATGCCATACTGGAGAAGACAAGGGAAGACCAGGTGTCATCAGAGATGACTAAATTGAACCTTCAAAACAGAAATCAAGGAGTGTTTTCCGTGGGCAGATGAAAGAACAAGTTTGTGTTTGGGCTGATAGATAGCTATATGTTTCTCTTTTGCCAAAGGATCCTCACAGGGAGGGGTGATCCGGACATGTAATAAATAAGTAAACAATTAAAATGAGGAATATGAAGATTTCTATCGTGATCTAGGACCATAAGTGGTTTGATACTACCATAAGTGCCAGCATTGCTGACGGGGTTAACAGTTAGCTTGTGCAAAATCAGGGTGAAGGTAAAATTAGACGCTCTAGCTACCAGAAGTATCTTAGAATTTCATGGAAATACAGACCAAATTCATTCATTCACACTGAGGAATATATCTTCCTAATAGCTGAAAACACACTTCAACTGGTGTGAATTATTTCAGCTCCAGTGTGGTATACTATGATCTGCTGGTATAGATTAATTGGGGATATTTTTATGTTACATTACAGATAAAAAGGATAATAATAGTTTGATGATGCTGCCACTGGATTGAAAGAAAAAAAACCAAAACACCAACAAACAAACTGAAAAGGACTAATAATATTTACAAGTTCAAGAACTGCTAGAGAGAAAATAATGATCACTAGAATGGTTTCTGTATTAACAGATGAAATTCTGTTTATGACTTGAGTCCACAGCTTCACTGCTCATAATCAGCAAGTACTCTGCAGGAAAAGCGATAGAATTGACAAACATTATGGGACTAGTGATAAAATTGTTAACTACTGTCAAGGTGCTGTTTTGCAACACTCTGTAGACTGAGTAATAAGTTTTGGCTGTTTAGTGGTTCTCTGACTGCCTTCCTGAGTGGTTAGGATTGCTGTGAATTGTGAAACAGGCTCCCAGCAAAAGTACAGAGCAAAATTTCTGGAAGTACCTAAGGGTGTGAATTCAGGCACTTTGGGCTGATATAGTGCTGTGCAAAAGAACAGTTTCCATAGTCCAGCTATGCATTCTTTCATTTGCTTGTGGCACATGCAAATAGCATTAGAAAATGAAAATCATAGTAGGCAGGAGGAAGATTTACTTTCACACATATAAAACGAGATTGTGTTATTTATTCCATTAGTAAGAGGAAAGGAAGACTCTTTTCAGCACTCACCTGATCTTTGATTGGTTTATGTCAATTGCAAGAGGCTCTGTATAGTAACAAGAATTGCATAGAAAATTACTGCTTTTTTTCTGCAATAATATTAAAAATTTTCTCTTTTTAAATTCTCCCTACAACTATATTACCATTTACATAGGGCACCCAAATGCTATTTTCCAGTATTTCCCATTTGCTTTCTCATTTTCCTAAAAATTACAAGTATTACATTGGGAAAAGGAAGGAATTTAAAGGGAAAAAATGAAAAGAAAACCAAAGATCAAATAAATCCTTTAACAGCAGTATTTAACAGAATAATAAAAGTTTACCTGGGTTTGCTGGGGAGAAGAGGGATTGGGGTGTAGCACACATTCCTTTGTAAGTAAGATGTGCCCTGAAAACACCAATAGGCATGGAGAACATAATGCTGTGGTTCTAGAAATCAACTGGCTTCATGGCATTTTGAAATATCAACAAAAGAATTATGCATCATGGTCTGACTTCACAAATCAGTTAATTAATTAATACTGGAATGGAAAAAGAAAAGAAAAAGGATATTACAGACAAAAGTCAAAATTATTGAAGGAGATATGAAGCTATGGTTAGTGCAAATCAAAAAGATAGCTTTGTGACTCCCCAGTTATGCAAAAAAAAAAAAAAAAAAAAAAAAACAAAAAATTAAAAAAAAAAAACATGAAGAAGAAAAAAAAAAAAATAAAAAAATTTAAGACCCCAATTATAAAAAAAAAAAAAAAAAAAAAAAAAAGCTGAAAATTACGAAAGTTGAACATGATGAAGACTTAAAGGTTTTCCGTGCAAATGTACATGACTATAATTTCAAGCAAAACTGATGCAGGATGGACAAGATTGAAAGTACAAAGAATGAGTGATTGAATTCACCGTTCAAGGTTCTTTTAAACTCTTTTTACAGCATTCTTATGATTCAGTATGGTTCTGTTAATACTTAATATTAAGGTAAATCATTACTGACACCCTGAAAATTAATGTGAAGGAGAAGGAACGCAACTGGAAAAATAATTGACCATTCAAATCACTTCCATGTGATGTTTTGTACAAATTTACCTGTCCTTGCTCAGGCTGAAATATAACTTAGATAAGAAAGCACCTAGTACTAGCACAATAAAGCAATAGAATTGAAAAGCTCAGGGTGGGATTTTGAAAGTGGCTGAGTACAAACTTTTGTTACCATGGAAGTTACAGGAATCAGCTTTAGAAGAAAAAAGTGGAATGAGACCACTGGAAGTTGTATCCTAATAGCTCCTACTAAATTATTATTTTAATGTAATCATTATTAAATTATTAGATTAATCATTCAATCATGAATTTTTCAAGCTTTTGTTTCTTCTCTTTTGGATGTATTTCTTGCCTTTCCCTTATTATCCTTTCATCTCTTTCATTCTTTTCCATATGTGTTGCTTTCTTCTCTTACCTTGCTGTCCAGAATCTAGCCACTTCAACTTTTTATAATCCCTCCCACATTTTTTCTTTTATTTCTGAAAATACTCCCAATTTGTTCCTGATTTAATTCAGCTTGCTGCCTCCATTTCCCTGACTAATTTTGTTTGTGTGTTAGTTTCTTCTGTGCTTCTGTATTTTCCCATTGTCAATGCCATATTTAAAGACCAGACACTTCATTAAAATGCAGTTTCTTATATTGAATAGTCAGCGAATCTGCTGACTGTAGTTCTGTAGTGGTTAGAAAGGCATCAAAAAATTCAGATGTTGAAAAGCATGATCTGGTGGCAGTCAAGGGTAGACAGAAAACTAACAAAAACCTAATTACAATGTATTAAAAACATGTCATCCTTTCATAACTGCTTCTCAGGCAAAATAAGTTCTTTAGGACTTGCCTGATTTCCAGTGCCTGTTTCCATGTCTGTGTTTGTGCATACATTTGTGAGCCACAAAGTGAAACATACTTAGCAACAAGAGCTATCTCTTGACATGCACTTGTAACAAGAAATTGAGAGAAAAATATTTATTGCCTCCAGTCTGCTAGTGTTTTGTTCCATTGCAGAAATGCATGCAGGGTTGAGTTTTGACCAATGAAATCAGTACACAACAGTGTGAGCTACTAATGTTTTGTAAACAGAAATACTACCTTATCAGAGCACCTAACAAAGGTGCCTTTGTAAAGTGGAAGGTAGAGACATTCATAGCTGCCCTCCTGTAGCAGACACAATAATGTAGTTAAGAAACATCCTGTGAGTCAGCTTGCTGGCAATGGGATTCAGCTGGCAAAATTTGAAGTCAAGTGGCATTAATTCACTCTCTGCAGGCCATTCACATTCTGCAGTTTCACAAATTCACTAAAGCAATCATCAAACAAATTAGTTCTTTTGTGTTTGCTGTCTTTGTTTTCATCAATTATGATAATTGTGCCCTTCTGATCTGCAGTTGTGTGTCTGAAATAAAGTTCAGGCTAAGTACAGTTGAAAACCATATTGAAGTAGGAGTTTCCCCAAACTCCTACAAAAAGCAAAAAGTGTTTCAAAGGTTGTTGGATATCATGTTTGGCCACATAGGTTTTATTTAATATTCTAAAACAGAAAAACTTTCAACAATTCCAAAAATGTGTGTTTAATCTTGAGTGCACTGAGTCTGGACTTTTTCTTCAGAGGAAGGCTGCCTCAGTCTCTATCCCGTCTGCTACCTAGGGATTTTAAGATTAAGAATTTGGACATATCTTAAAGATTTTCTTACCTGTCACATATCAAACATGCTGTCTTGGGAGTGTTCCTGGTCCTATTTCTGTCCAAGTTGTTTCAAGGGAAGCTTTGGCTTAAGGTTCTGGACAGAGACTCCTCTCTAGCCTATCAGCAAAAGAAAAATGGCAATGACTAACAGTATTTTGTTCATTTGCTCTAAAAACAATTAATGGACACAGGGCTTAGTCTTAAAGTTAGACAATGGCTTTCAAATACATTTTAGATCGCTCAGATAAATTTAAACATGGGAGTGCATTCACAGCTGTGTAGGCGAGCAACTGCATGTTTGTGACATCTGTCACTTGCCTTCTTCAGCTTCCAGAGCTAAACTCAGCATGATCAACACTATGTCAAAAATTCGAGGCCAGGAAAAGGGACCAGGCTACCCTCAGGCAGAAGCCTTGCTGGCAGATGCGATGTTGAAATTTGGCCGAGAACTTGGTGAAGAATGCAATTTCGGTAACTTGTTTATTTCCTTTTCCATTATAATGCAATAAAAATGGTAGTAAAATTTCATATAACTGTCATTATTAAAGGGCTGTGTTCTTACAGAAGATGAATTTCTACAAGAATCATTAGAGTTCTGCTTCATCACATTTTTCTTTTAAGGTTGCTCAAGGCCTGCTTGAGTATCTTTTGCAAATTTGGACTAGAGAATTTTTTCTCATGAATGAAAGTCAAATTGTTTCCATTTGGACCCATATCCATATGGGTTGACTCTCTATCATAGATTATGATACTGGGATTGTGTTGGAATGAAAGATGTACATATACAGAAACTGTATTGTCAATGCATATATACAATAAAGCCCTTTTGTCTTCAAAATCCTTATACTAACTGTTACTGTCTTCAGTACAGGCAGGGAATAAAAGCTGACATATTTTTTATAGGCTTTGTTCTTTTTTTCCTGACCAAAGTCCTCATTTTAAGGCACTAATGCATGCTTCTGTCAACTCCTTCTCTCTCCAAGTCCATATGAATTTACCTCTGAGTTACAAATGTTAAACTGGCTCTTAACATTGTGTTCTTCAGCCCTAGGCCTATACCTAGAAGTGATGAAGTTATAACAGGATATTTTGCTTTTCTGTCTTGTTTGTGTTGGTTTCTCTGTTGCCATTTCTATATGGCAACACACAGGACCCTCAAATGGGACTGTGAAAGGCCTATTTTCTATTTGAACCTTCATGAAGTTGTTTCCCAGTAATAAAGATATCTGCAACAGAAAAAGTACTTTCTTGTTTCATGTAATTAACTAGTTAGCTTGGCAGATGTAGGTAGATTTGTGCTAAGTGCTACTGACTTAAAAAAAATGGTTGCTTATTTGCTGAATGTCAAACACATTTTTAAAAGTAATATCAGGAAGTAACATAATTTAGTTTCTGCAAATTGCTGTATATTCCTTAATAACTGCACTAGCAGGAATCAGAGTAAATACAACAATTATTCAATTATTTTCACATTCTGAACTAACAGCAGCTATTATGCCTTTTTCTCACTCATTGTCCAGTCTGGCAGGCTCTCTTATTTTGCAGGGTATTCCTGGCATCCCCTACTTGGGAAACAAAGCTCCTTCTGATTTCTCACATTTTTTTGTTTTCAGACCCTTTGTATTCTTTGAAAGTGGATTTTTTTTCCCTCCAACCTACACCTCAAACCAGGAGGGTATGTTTGAGTTTCTTGCTTTTGTTTTTATGCAGAGAAAGTAAAACAGAATGGTAATTTTTGTGGCCCTCAAGATAATCTTGGAGGAAATACCAGAAGGCAGCTAATTTTTATTGAAGTTTATGAGCTTGAGACACCTACCGTCACGTAGTCTATGTAGTGGACCTCTGAAATGTAGTACTACTGTAAAGTTTATAGTTTCATCAAAAAAACTTTTAATTAAAAACAAAATAATCTGTGAAATTGCTAATAATTTTTACATTTGATACTGTTGCCGGTCTTTGATAGAAATGGGGAGACCTAGACTTGAATTAAAACTACTTTTTAATGTGTCTGGTGATGGCAATGCTGGAACAAATACAGATGATTCTATTCTAGCATGTTTCAATAGAGTGAGGAATGAACAAACCAGAGATGTGGAGGAGGCTGTCTTGTCACAGCATGGAAGATCAAATTCAGCTGTATTACAAGGCATGAAGTCTTGATGGCTGCAGAAGTGTAAAATCCATGTTGCCCTTTCACAACATGCATCATTTTCTGTTTCTTGCCTAAACTTGAGACTTAAAAGTACTAACTGAAGTTTCCATGACTCAGTTTCATTCCACAATGATTTGAGACTGTATTTTGATATAAAGTGTGCATCTTTTCTTTCAGGGCCAGCACTTGCTGATGTGGGAGAAGCTATGAAGGAGCTTTCTGAGGTCAAGGACTCTTTAGACATAGAAGTGAAGCAAAACTTCATTGACCCACTTCAGAATCTCCACGACAAAGACCTGAGAGAAATACAGGTGTTGCCCTCAATGCAGCATTTTAACAGTGCCAGCTGTATGGACTGTGTATATGTTCAGAATTTACATTAGTTGTACAGTTTAAAATGGGAGTTCAGATTTGCAGACAACCTGATTTTAGTCTCTTTTGGCTTGAATTCTGCTTTTCAGTTCTGTCTCTGTTGGTGGTTTAGAAAGGGACAGATCAAAATTCTAATGGTTTTTGATGGCGGCATCACTAAGCTAATGCAGGCATGAACACAGTATCCTAGTCTTATAGTTTGAAAGCTCATTTCAGTATATAGATGTACAGATGTTTACATTACATTTTTAGTGTATGGCAAGTGTTTACTGTATAAGTAGCTGCTATTCTGAGCTCAGTAGGGCTTTCCTACTGTTAAGTATATGTGGATGAAAGATGTTTTGGGCCCTTTGATATAATTTACAAAGCTGATCAAGTTATGCCTATCTTAACAGATGACAAATTGATTCTTTGGAGGGAAAGTATACACCTAAAGTAATCATGCGCATCCTGGTAGCATTGACTTGGCCAACTTGAAGTGGCAGCTGTTAAACAGATTAACATGAATGTTACATCAGTTAACAGTCTAGAAAATCCTTAAGATAACTTGAAGATAATTGGTGGTCTGATAGAAATAGTATAAATATTTTCTGTGTTGCTTTGTTTAAGACTGCTGTTGCACAGGCAAAAATGTACTAAATTGTACTTTTAAAAGAATTTTCTCTTAAACATCTATGTGGCATTGGAGGGTAGGAAAGACATTCCCCATAGATCACTCTGAGCTGGGGAGCGCATGAGAGAGGCATCTATTCATTCAGAGAGACGCGTGGCGAGAACCCTTTTATTGGGCAATCACGTGGCTTTTATAAGCTTCTGAAGGGAAGGTGCTGGAACTGGGGAAGGATTAAATAAGGGCTCAAGCGCAAGGGAGAATGACTTCCATGCTCGGCTACCTAGTAGGAGGATGGAGGGACCAAACCCAATAGAAACTCAGGGTTTGGGGATAGACGGGTTAGGTAACGAATAGGGTTAGGACAGGGCCGGAAACCAACAGGCGCAGCAACTGCACTGCCACAGACTGCATCGGCTACACGAGGCAAAGCAGTCCCAAACGTGGTGCCACCCTGGCTCGTCCTGCCAGGCGCAGCCCCGGCCAGGATCAGTGGGGGCTGGCCCTGGCAAGCTCTGGCTGCTGCCGCGTTGGCAATGCGGGGAAGGAGGGGACACCCCCTGGGCGGGGCTGTACCAGCCAGGGGAGTCACAGTGCCTGCGCCTAATCAGTGCAATGAGTCACTAGTGACAATGCCTCAAGGGAAGACAGGGGAGGAGGAGTGACAACCCTGCAGGAAGGGGAGGATACAGAAAACTGAACTAAACACTGTACAGGTAAAATGCATAACTTTTAAACTCCAATAACAAGGTCATATATGCAGCTGGTCAGGTCTGCTCTGCTTCCTGGCACTGTTGTCTGTGTGAGTCTATATCTGAATTTGTTTTTTCCATATTTCATAGTCTGGTCTGTTTCCCACAAACATCTAGGGTATAAACGTTGTAGTCAGGTAATTCTGCACCAGAGTTAAAAAGATAGGAATTTGCACATCTTTTATACAGATGGCAATTGCAGTTGTCCATTCTGTGTGGACCTTTTTAGTACTGCTCAGTCATTTAGAACATCACTTCTTAAACGATACATAAAACCATCTAATTCATAGTTCTGTATTTCTCTGGGGAATGGCTGATATACAGCAAAGAGCAAATGCTTAGAAGTGTGTGTGAACTACCTGCTTACAATGCAGTATCAGGAGAGTTAGGGAGCATCCTTTATTCTGTGCTTGTGTTTGTATTTTTTGTTTTTTAGCATCACCTGAAGAAAATGGAGGGTCGACGTCTGGATTTTGATTACAAGAAGAAAAGACAGGGCAAGCTCCCTGACGAAGAACTTCGCCAGGCTCTGGAGAAATTTGATGAATCAAAAGAAATTGCTGAGTCAAGCATGTTCAACCTTCTGGAGATGGATGTGAGATATTGTTGTTAATCTTTTACCAGAGTCGTAGAAATATACTGGAAGCGCTTTCCTCCTGGTTGGACACAGTGAGAGCCTCAAAAGCTGTAGTAGTGTACAGCATGTTCATGTAGGACTAAATTTTTAGGTATTTTTTAGCTGAGGTAAAACATACAAATCCTCTATAGCATTGTTCTGCTTCCTAGCTTCAAAGTGTTACTTACAAAACCAAAATATCTTTCTTTTTAGAATTATGTAAATGTAACATTGTTTATTTAGCTGTGGGTATAGAGTTCAAGCCAAGGCTTTTGCTCAAGTTTTTGGGCTGCTGAAAGGATTAGTAAAGATCAGAGATGTTGAACTCACAGCCCCATGGTCTTTGCTGTAATCATGTGCAATAGTTAGTGAATAGGAAAACTGAAGTTAATGTGACTGTTTATATGTGGCTTCAGCATATGTTTTGCTTATAAACCAGTTAGGATTGAGCATTTACTAGGTTTATCTAATCTTCTACTTATAATTAATGTTGAAAGTGTAAAATTAAGTGAGAAGAGACATTTATCTCTTTTGGAGGAAAAATACATGTCAGCTGAAGTCTGTCTTACAGAATATGTAGTCAGAGGAAATTCAGTGTAAGTATTTTTGTTGATACAAGTTATTGGATTTATTTTAAGTTTCAAAGCACACCTAATCGAATTCTTCATTTTGTTATGAGATTGTTCTAGAGGAACAATAACACACCTGAAAATGCATGCATTTACAAATTAATATCTGCATAAAAGTGAAATGTAGCTCTGCTGAAACAAAAGAACTATAAAAAGTTTGTAGTTTTAATCCTTGTACTAATATCCATCCCTATGCAGCCAGACAGTGCTGGCCTGCATTACACCATTGCAGTGTTTTGTGTTATGGAAGTTGTTGGCAATTGCATTGCCCACACAAGTGTTTTGAATGTTTTTTCCCTCATGAAGTACAATGCTATCTTGCCTTCCCTACAAATACTCTTCGTAAAAGAGTATATAGTATCCTCCTGTATTGGTCTGCTTCACAGGCCAGAATACAATAGAAACATGACCATAGTCCTTTTAGAGGTAGGGAGGGAGAAGATGTATTATGCTATAGATTATAGTCTAATTTTTACTTTCATAGTGTTTGCTGAATATGGTAGGTCTGTAGGCTGCTGTTTTTGCAAATCAGCCATGGAGAGATGATCAACAGAGAAGAAATGCAGTTACCGTTCCAGATCAGATCGTAACCAGACATGGCAATGAATAAAGACTGATATGTAACTATTTACTATTAACTATAAAGATAAATTGAGTTTTAGAGAGATAAGTAAAACTACCTTTGCAGCAGAGAGTCATCTTTACTTGTTATTGCCTGAGCTGCTAGCATTTGCCTAAGATGTGATGCTTTAATGTCAATCCTCAGATTGAACAAGTGAGCCAGCTTTCTGCTCTTGTGCAAGCCCAGCTGGAGTACCACAAGCAAGCCACACAGATCCTACAGCGAGTTACTTCTAAGCTGGAAGATAGGTAATGCACTTTTTTAGAAGATTGTTAAATAGATTTTTTGTTAATTTTACAGAAGCAGAAAACCTGTGAGTAGAATGCAATGATGTTATCTTTCTCAACTTGGTATTTGTATGTTTATGAAAACTAGGGCCATTTCATTCGGCAGTTGGAAACTGAGGTTTATATGTGTTGGAGATGTATCTACTTCTGACTCAGTGAGGAGTGAGTTCAGGAAAGTACCTTAGATCAGTGAAGCTGTTAAACGTGATTTAACTGAAAGTGTTTATGAATTCACTGAGACTTAGAACTTTTGATTCCTTACTGTTTGTGCATGTATTCACAAAGTAGTCATTCTGAGGGAAGATGTCAATGATTCCTTCTAAGAAAAAGTATCGTGTTGTATTCTTATCTACCTGAAGATCTTCCTAAGCCAGGTAGCGAGACTCTCCTTATTTGCTGCCTTATTAAATACCCCTTTGTTCCAGCTTTATTATAAGATCAAACTTCATACAAGAATTAACTGAGTTTACCTCTTCCATGCTTTTCTCTAACAGTGTATGCTATCAGAATTGATGTTATATGTTTTTAATAGAGTTTTGGAATTTTTGTTTCCATCAAAACAGATTGATCAGCTTCCCAGACACATCGTTCTTCAAGGAAATGTAACATACAGGATATATTTCCTTATTCTTTATGGTTCTGGAAGACACTTAGTAAAACCTGAGTATAATTCCCAAGATGAGATAATGTTCACATACTGTGCGAAGGCAGCTTTTTAATCATGCATGATTCTTTGCTGTTTTCTGATGTCATTAATGTAGATCAGATTACTGGTACTATTTGGTCTGTCAGTATTTATTTTCTCTGAAAACTTCACCAGGTGCAAGTCTTAAAATTTCTTTACAATCAGGAACAGCACTTGTTTTGGTAGGTAGGCTGCCCAGCTGACTGCTTCTGGATACAGTTTGCAGTACTGTCTAAAAAGCAAACAAAACGATTTTCAGCACTTCTCAATGAATACTGCAATTCACTTTCTCTCCAAAGGCATTAAAAAATCCTCAGGAGCAGGTGGGTTTTCTGAAGTCCACAAATTATGCCATTTAAGTGAACATACCTCTCCCTGCAATATATTTATCTTTCTATATCAATTTAGATGATCCTTTGCCTTTTTGAATGATTTTAGATTTTCAACGACCTTGGATGAGGCTGCTATTATAGATCAGCTGAAGTACATCTTTTGCATAAACTTACTGTCCATCCCTGATTGTAAAGAGTCTGCTGGTGAAGTCCTTTATCCACACCACTGGATACAAATTAGAGCTATGTGATATTCTCATGCCAGAGATGAGGCAGGGATGTAGAGCTGTTACTATTTGAACTCTTTTCCTGCTGGTGATATGCAGGTGGCAAGGAATGCATGTCCTCTATGTTTTGGGGATTGTTTTTTTACTATATGGACCAAAAATAAATAATGCTTTACTTTTATGCTGAACAGATTTGGTTTTGTTCACTCTCAGTAATGTCTACAACAGATACTGCCCATTTTGTAGATACTTTTTAAAAGACGTGAATGGAACCTATTCATGCTGTTGTTTGGCATGGACAATGTCTTTTAACTACCAACATTGTCCTGTGTAGAATATTTACCAAAGAGTGAAAAAAAATGTTGAAGACTGTAAAAACCATGAAAAATTTAAAAACACACTTGTGTTCTACTTTTTCTGGGATGTTTAGATTAGACCTCAAGACTTTATTCAGGAACTGCAAGTGCAAGAATTTTAATTTTTCTTCTACACATTATTGGAAGGCATAAACTTCCTTAAAATATGATTCCAGGAACTGGGACTTTAGAATTTTGGCAAACATTGGGAAACTTGCAGTGAAATTAATAAAAACTGGAAGATCAGCAAAGGCTATTCCTTTTAAAATTCCCTTTTTGCCCAGCAGAAGGAGAATGCAGTTTTGATGACACAGTATGATGACAGAACAACTGCGAAGCCAGAATTGGTTTCCTTGGAGATGTTTCTTTTCTTAAGAAACATGGCGCATGCTGAGCTTTTGGATAATTTTTGGCACGTCACTGAAACTGCCACTTTATAGTTCATAATCTGAAAAAAATGCTGTTTGTTTCATGGAAGTAGTTGCTTGTTTAAATATTTTTTCTTCAAAACTTTAGTGCCTTGAAAAAGTTAACTTTTGTTAATGAGTGATACACAGCAAGGCTATTTTTACAACTTCAGTTTATTTATGTTTTTAATATGCTTATTGGTTTGGGAGTTTTTTATGTTGAAGAAAAGCGGTGTCTGGGGATTAATTAATACTGATATTTCAGATGGTGAGGAAAGCTTTGTTATCAGGATCAAAACTCTTTAAGTTAGAAGCAGATCCTTTCAGTAGATAAATCAAAATATGCTACCAACAGCATGTCCAGGGCAGATCTAGAAAAGTTAAAGAAACCAACTTGTCTTTTAAATCTAGAGGTCTTGGCTCAAGTATTCTCCCATATGTGGTATTAGAGATATATGTTGTTCTGCATAAACTAATCTCGTTCCATTCATCCCTTACGTGGATTTTACACTGAAATCTAAAATATACCCTTTCCTAAAAAAATCTACATTTCTTAATTAGAAGAATAAGTTGAAATTAATGAAAAATAAAATTTTTAGTTTGGGAGTCAGGAAGACTGGATTTATATCCCTTCATGAAACAGTATTCCAGACTGCAAATTAACCAAGTCTGGAACTAAACACAGTACATTACCACGGAGTTTTCTCACAAAATGACAAGAGTTGGCATCAATCAACTGCATAGTTAACACTTGTCAGGAATAGAAATGAAATTCATGCTAAAAATGGGAACAGGGGTGTTTGTAAAGCCCTTTCTATAAGCACTGATAGTCACATAACAAGTTTTTCTCCATTAGAAGCTCTTTGTTATTGTTAGACAAAAGGAACACAGACAAAATGCTAGGTTTCTAGAAGAAAAGAAAAATTAACAACCTCATGGAAGAGTCACACTAGCTGGTTTTTGGTAATTTAAACTACTGTTGTAAACAAAAACAACCCCACTATTCCAAATGAAAAAGCTTGTTTAGTCTGGATGATTGGTGGATGAGAACTTCAGCCATGAAAATAAAGATGTTTGGTGTGTCTAGTCTGCTAACAAGATACTAAATCTTCACATTTAACCTGATGTTTTGGTAGAATAAAAGAGGCATCATCTCAGCCAAGGCGAGAATACCAGCCCAAACCCCGTATGAGCCTGGATTTCACAACTGGTGACAATACACAGCACAATGGAGGAATATCCCATGCCACCACACCCAAACCATCAGGTAATGTCAGTAACAATGCGAGAAATAAAAGCCAGATCTGTCTGAAGTTTTGTGTCAGTGTAGAAGTTGCATGCTTTCTTCTGGAGATTAGTTCTTCCACTGTGAGGGAAAATGAGAATGGAGATAGTATAGGAGAGATCTGTTGGAATTGTTTCTTTGTAAAGTGTTCATATCCCCAGGCAGAAGAACAGGAATGCCACCCACTGCTTTAAATGTTTAGGTCAAAAATTTCCTTTGTGCTAGAAGCTCACCTTGTAATACAAGATGCCTATTTACAAAATAGGAATTTAGAAAACTGAAATAACAACTGAAAGTTTTAGATGAAAGTGCAAAAGCCTGAAGCCTGACAGACCTCCATAACCTTATCCTGCTCTTTAAAACCAGGTATTACAACACAATGAGCCTGAAAGTAAAAATCAATGACAAGAAAAACTAAGACATCTAAGCTATTTTCTTTGTCCAGCTGGAAGCAGCACAATCAAGATTAAGCATTTGTATGAGTGTGCATAATTAATATCTTTAAGAAGCATTTATTTCTTTGTTTTCCTTCTTTTATTTTTTATGTGCATGTTCATTTCAGAGAAACACCTTCTTCTTTGAAATTATTTGAATGTATGTTTGGGGTGGTTTATTAACAGAATTTATTTGCTAATTCTTCTAAATTTCACCTGGTTGCAATGAGCATACCAAACACACGTTGTAAGGCTAGTTGATGTCAGCACAGTAGTCTTTGTGACAGAGAAATTAAAAATCAAAATACACTGTGATCAGTATGTAAAGAAAAGAAATAAAGCTTTACTACAGAATTTAATAAATTAAATGTAGTATTTGAAAAACTTGCTTTATGGAGACCTATAGTTCTGCTAAATCGTAAATATTTTGGCTAGTAACAATTTTGCTTTTGGTAGGCTCAAGGCTATAGAAACTTCAGGGAGAATATCTGTTAATTTCATACATGTTTGAGTATCTTATCTAACTAATGACTTAAAATAGTATCAATTAGCCATCCTAAAGAGTTTATAGTCAGATGTTCATGAACTAGCTATAAGAAAGCTTTCAATTTCATACTTGTTCTAAAGCTATCCTTCTGGCCCTGAAATTAAGTATTTTGTGGGAATGGGGAGAAAAGGTCTTTGGAAACATGATACTAGGATTAGAAGCATATACAGTGGCATAGCTGTACCAGCGAAGTTCACACACAAAGGGCACAGTTATATCTTCACTATTGTTTTAAGTTACCCCTTACTCTACTTACCTGAAGTAAACAGACAAATCATCTCTTTGCCTGTAAACATGGAAATACATTATGGCTTTTGCTTAATTTTTTGTGTTTTGTAAAGATAAAAATTTTATTCCAATTTGATCATAGTTGTGCTTTCAGGTGTGAGCCTGACTGTAGCCTGGCTCTTTTTGGATTCTCAGGCATTTACTACCAAGCGCATATAGATACTGAAGGTTGCCGAAGCTAATGGTTAGTAGTCCAAATTTAGATTATCACAGAACTGTCATCAGCATATGAGTGGTACCAGAAACAGCAAAATCTGTTACAGGTACAGTAATAAAATGGATACTCTATGTGTTGAGATTTTTAAGCACGTTATTTCTTTGTGTTTCTTCTCTGTAGGTGTTCACATGGATCAGCCATGCTGCCGAGCTCTGTATGACTTTGAACCAGAAAATGAAGGGGAGCTGGGATTTAAAGAGGGTGATATCATTACCCTCACTAACCAAATTGATGAAAACTGGTATGAGGGGATGCTTCATGGCCAGTCAGGTTTCTTCCCCATCAATTACGTTGATATTCTAGTTCCACTACCCAACTAGGATGGCCGATCCATCGCCTTTGACACAGATAGTTGTGTCAGTACCACTGCTTTCAGAATGCTGCTTCTTACACCCTACAAGTGCAAACTGCAGTGGTTAGTCATCAATTCCTAATGAGCATCTTTGGTTTACGTGTTGTCATACTGTGTGGTGGTGATGCGTTGTATCTTGTAAGCCAGCATAGCGTGGATTAGTTTATTGACCATGCTGGCCTGGTAGTAACCAGAGCCATTAGTGAGGTGGAACTGGGAAGATGATGGCAAGCAAAGCATGCAGCTCAGAGTGAAGCAGCAGGAAGTGAAAGTGGTATTGGGAAGATAATGCCTATCACCACTGTATTATTTTTCAGTCTTAGTTCTCTATAAAAAGAAGGAAAAGTTTTTGCCATTCCATCTTTCCCTTCCTAATGATACAGTACACACAGGTCTAACGTTGACTAACTAGAACTGTATCTTCCAACCAAACTGGCTGTTCTCACAGAGAGATCACAGGTTAGACCCTCTGGTTTCTCAGAAAGTGAACCACTGCACTGTGTATCCTGCTGCTCTCTGCTTATTTTTATATTCTTATTTGTTAGAAGGCCTGTTTCCATCTAGAGGTAAAATTGTATGGTATGAAATGGGGATTCCTATAGTAAAAATGTTGGACTACACACCACCTGAATTTGCCCTTCAGGAACTTTTAGCATGCTCACCAAAATGCCAGTAAACGGGCAAGATGGGGAATAAAACTGGCATTTATTTAATGTTTCTTGTCAAGTCTTGGCACAAAACCTTGCTGCTTAAGCACCAGATATGCTTTGTAGACTCATTCACTGAGGAATACAGTAACCAACCAAACATGACCCTCACTTTATTTGTTTCTGTCTACCCATTTGTTCTTTGAACATCATTTGTGCATACTCTCTCCTCAATGAGGACAGAATAAAACATTTTTGTGTTGAGCAGTTAAAGGCATGTGGCTCTACATGCAAAAACATTTCCCATCTGTTCAGTTGGTTTTCTTGTGTTCCTCCTTCCTGCACTTAGTGTGTACAGTGCTGTGCCTAGCTTCTTGTAATTCTTTTGGTAACAGTTGCAGAAGTTCTGTTAGTTTAGTTATCCAGAGTTCTATTTATCTAAATTGTACAGACTCTAACAGAGGTTTAATGTGCTGCTTCGAATGTGCCACTTCAGTACTGGATGATGTGAAATGAAGACAATTCCCTACTGCTTAATGTATAAACTGTATTATGGAAAGTATTGTTATTTCAAATAAATGCTGAGAGAATAACTAGAATAATATTGTGGATTATTGCTTTGTTGCTTTAAAATCTGTTGTGGTAACTTCCACTAACAAGAATATTTTCAGAAATAATGTTCCTAATTTCCTGCAAATGTGAAATTTTTTTAAATCATTTTGCTTCAGTCAAATACATCTCACACATATAATGGCCCTCATAAACAGGATAAACTGAATACTGAGCACATTAAATTAATGTCCCGATGACCTGCATGCAGTCTGGTGGATATAGGTTATTTTTTATCAAAGAATACTTGTGTTCACAAACTCCCTAGTAAAGCTTAAAGACGTGATAACTTCTAATTTATTTATGGATTGAAATAAAATCAAGGACATTGTCACAAGCAAAACTGACCTGACTGGAAGAAAACTAATTGACATCAACTGAAGTATTTTTATATAGTTAGAAACAAAAAAGACTATCACCTTTCCGGTCCCAGTCCCCAAGCTCGAGTTCACTCCTCACTCCTCCCCACCAGCAGTGCATGGGCATGGGTAATTGGAAGTTTATAGTCAGTCCATAAGAGCTCCTCTCTCCTGCTTCTTTCTCTTCATTGTTTTCCACTGTTCCAGTGATAGGTCCTTGCACGGGCCTCAGTGTATCTTATCTGCTGGTGTGTCTCATGGACCATCTCCAACTCATCCTTCTTCAACCTTGGTGTTCCCTGTTTCTCACTCTTATTTTCCTCCTCTTATCTCTGCCCTATGTACATATCCCATGCATGTTGACAGACTGACAGAGTGGAAGAGAAGTCTGGCAGAGCTGACACCTCATTCAAGGCTCAGTTCAGTGTCAGGCTGGACAGGGCTCTGAGCAACCTGGTGTAGTTAAAGATGTCCCTGCTCATTGCAGGGATCTTGGACTAGTGACCTTTTAAGGGTCCTTCCAACACAAACAGTTAAAAAGATACAGATAAAGATACAGCTCCTGTAACTTTTTATTACAATTCTGTACTAAACCTGAGGACTGGCCTCTGAGTAAGTTTCTGTCAGTGATCTAAAGAAATCTGTTTCAAACCCGATAGGCCTGAAACATTTTACAGATGCTCTAATGGTGGCATACTACAGTTAAGAACTATGTTACAGTTAAGTAACTTTGTTAATCACTAAGGCTTAGCAGTCACAAGTAGTGCCCTGGCACACCTTTATTTTATCAGATTATAATTATTTGGCATTTGTGGAGGGCATGCAAACATAGGACAACAACCACAGAGATAATTTTACATGATTCAGAGCAGAAGGGTGTTGGTGTGCAGTGCTGCCCCAACCTGCTGAGGGGCCCTGTTTTTTTTAAGGTATAGGGAACCATAGTGTCTTCCAACAAATGGGGCCAGAAGGAATGGCAGAATAGACAAAAAATCTGTTACATGCCATCACATGATGACATAGTCCTGGTCTTGACATGTTGCACAATTCTTGGCACTTCCATATTGCTCTATTCTCTGCCTCGTGCAAGTAATCCCTAAAGAACGCTTTGTTCCTCAGGTGGTAAGATCAAAATCTGACTTGGCCAAGAGAGACATTACCAGAGCTGACCAAAGTTTTTATCTAAAGCTTCAGTGCTAGAACGAAGATGCTGATCTGACGATTGGAAAAAAGTAGGAGACTATTTGCTATTGCATATCAGGTAGTTCAAAGCTTTGCCTATGCACCACTGTGACTCTTTCATTCTAGAATTACATAAGACATGTTGATGGATATACAATTCTTCTTTCACTGGGAAATTTACAACTTCTGTCATCCTGCCCCCTAAGGTGGATGTTCTCAGAAATATTCCAGAAATGTGATGTGAGTTCCTAATTACCATACTTGGCTGCAGAACTGCTCCTGACAGAGGAAATTAGGAAGTCTGCCAGTGCTGAGGTATCAGCTGCCAAATATAGCTAAATGTTTTTTGTTTGATGTTGGATTCTTTTCTGTTGAACCCCATAGTTTCATGAAGCTTTTACCTTCTTAGACTTCCTTATTTATTGCAAAGTGAATCTTATGAAAAACATAGCAAAAGACCTAAACAGTTCCCTCAACTGATCTCCATTTAAATAAGTGATTGAAAAGATAGGGATTTTCTTATTTTAAAATATCCTCTTCCCTCCCTCCAGAAAGAAAGAAAATGATAGTCACACCTGGAATTTCGTATCTGAATCTTGGTTTAATGATCATGCAGACAACTTTCCATTTGCACGTAGTCATACTGCTTTTCTGGACAAGACTTGAAAACTGCTATGAGGACTTCTTTTCTGGTTTCACACTTCTAGGTCTTGCAAATCTTTTTGGCCATCATTATACTGAGGAATAGTTCTGCTCCAGGTCATATGCTAGGCTGATCATATCTCATGAAGGCAGGGATTAGGGTTCATGTAAATCAGTGTGGAAAAGGGTCTTCTTCCCAGCATGGGAGTAGGCTGACTTTAAGATATGCAAATGAGGTAATGAATCTGGGCATATTCATAGGTAACAATGTATAAAAGTGAGTACATTTGATAGACATGTTTAATTTTCTGTAAAGCATCCATAGGTTGTCTTAGACATAGAGCTCAGAATTTCTAGAATGTTCTGTAGTTATTATTTTATTATTTTTAGTCTTTTAGCACTCTGGTAGTTCAAGTGCAGTCTTGGCGGAAGTTCCAGAAGGCTTTACTGTCTCTCCTTACCATTTGGTCTAATGTGTTGCCAAAGATGGGAACGGCTTTGTGATATATATACTTGCTGTGCATTGTAATGTACACATAATTTCTAAGCTATTTAATAGTATTTCCTTGGAGATACAGCACAGGGGAGCAGGTCAAAGAAACAGCAGCTTCTGCTGTGCCTTCCTAGAGCTGCTGACTCTTGAAAGCTCTGACAGCTCTGAAACCCAGAGAACATCTGCCTTCCAGGTGCTGCTAGGGCAGACAGTGGACAAGCTGAAGTCCTTGTAGTAAGAGCCCTCTCCTGGCCCACAGCTCATTTAGTAGGGTAGTGGCAGCCCATCTCATGCTTCTTGTACTCAACTTGTGTAGCACTCAGGGCTTGTGTGTTTCACTTTCTCTTCACCTTTTATGAAACCTGGAATTGAAAAGAAGCACTAACAATGCGCAGAAAGATAAAGGGGCTCGATCACCTGTGCCTCAGCTCATCTGTGAGCTGGAATGCTCCAGGAGGGGCTGGGTAGCTCTTCAACAAAATCTGCTTTCTCATTACCTGCAGAAACACCCTGATACTTCTTTGGGTCACTACCTGAAACTAGAGGATTCAGTGATTTATCCAGCTATGACAGTGTTTATCTATGGGACTTTCCTGTCCCCCAGTAGTCACAGACCTGTGTTATGTCCTTTGCTCAAGAGCACCCACACAGGCAGCAAGATCCTTCAGTAGACACCAGCTGTCACTGTGAGAGCTTTTTTACTAGCATTTCTAATGATCCTTATAATCACTGTGTCTCCTCCCACACCAGAGTGGCAGGAGGTTTGCTGGAGACGCAAACCTCAAATAGGGACCCTGTCCCTGGGCATTGTAGGTCTGCACATCCCTGGACTATGGTTATATTTGGCACCCCACAGTTATTTCCTATTTCATCTCCCTGCTGTAGTAAGCATCAACACGAGGCTCCATGGGCTGCAAGAGTGACATCCTACAGGCCCCTGTTAGCTGTACTCTAGGTACTGTGCTTCTATCCCACAAAGACCACTTACTTTGGTACTTTCCTTTGTTGAAGTTCATGAAGTTTCTGTCAGCCCATTTCTCCAGCCTGTTCAGGTCCTCCTAGATGTCAGAAAAATCCTCTGTATCAGCCACTCCTACCTGTTTTCTATTATCTGCAAAGCTGTGAAGGGTGTACTCTGCCTAATCTTGCAGACAATTAATAGTGAAATCAGAGTGTCACAGAACAGTTTGGGTTTAAAGGAACCTCTGAAGATTGTCTAGTTCCAGCCCCCCAACCCGCCATGGGCAAGGTCATGTTCCACTAAATCAAGTTGCTGAGAGTCCTGTCCAACCTGAATTTGAACACTTTCAATGGTGAGGGATGTGCAACTACGCTGGGCAATCTGTTCAGTGTCTCACCATCCTTGTTGTAAAACACTGACTTTCTTGTGTCCAATTTGTATTTTCCTCTCTTACTTTAAAATAGTTGCCCCTTATTGTGTCACTATAGCCATTGTAAAAAATCTTTCTCCATCTTTCCTAGAAACATCTTTAATATATTGAAAGGCTGGTATAAAATCTCCCTGGAGCCTCCTCTTCTCTGAGTTGAACAGCCCAAACTCTCTCAGCCTTTCCCTATAGAAGACATGCTCTAGGCCTCTGGTCATCTTTGTGACCCTCCTCCAAACCCACTTTAATGAGATGTTGAGCAAGATTGGGCCCAGTAGTGACCACTGGTGTACACCATTCATGGCTGGTCGTTGTGCCACTGAATACGACCCTCTGTGTCTGTCAGTTTTCCATCTACCTCACTGTCCACTTGTCAGTTTGTCTATTTCGATGTAAAACTTTGAAGAATGTTACACTACAGGGCTCTCAAATCATTAAATTGTGTATATTTCTGTAGCATTTTCTGTATGTAGAACAGTATGTATGTAGATGATAGTATCCTAAAACATTTTTATTCTTAAATAATGGCTAAATTTTTAAATATTAAACATACTAAGTCTGGCATCTGTTTTCATGTTGGTTGATGAAGCAAATTTTTATAGAACAAAGAAAATGCTTTAGATTTTTAGAGACTAATCCAACCTCTTCCTCAGAGGAGATATGATTAGGTAATGCTGCTCAAGGCCATATTGTTAAGTCTTAAAAACAGAATCATGTAATTCACAGAATCAGCTAGGTTGGAAAAGACCTCTAAGATCATCAAGTCCATCCTGTGACTTAATACCACCCTCTCAACTAGACAATGTCACTAAGTACCATGTTCAGTCTTTCTTTAAACACCTCCAGAGACAGTGACATCAACACCTCCCTGGACAGCCCATTCCAATGCCCAATCACTGTTTCTGTGAAGAACTTCTTCCTGATGTCTAACCTAACCCCCCTGTCCTGCAGCTTAAGGCTGTTCCTGCTTGTCCTACTGCTGGTTGCCTGGGAGAAGAGACCAATCCCCACCTGACTACAACCTCCTTCCAGGTAGTTTTAGATGGTGATAAAGTCTCCTCTGAGCCTCCTCCAGGCTGAACAACCCCAGCTCCCTCTGCTGCTCCTCATAGGACTTGTGCTCCAGACCCTTCACCAGCCTTGCTGCCCTTCTCTGGACCTGGTCTTTCACCCCAAATGCTTCCTCAATTGAGGGACCCAGAACGGGACACAGTACCTCAAGGTGCAGCCTCACCTGTGCCGAGTTCAGGGGAAGAATCACTTCCCTGGTCCCGCTGGCCAAGCTATTCCTTATACCTGATCACACTGCTGGCTCATGTTTAGCTGCTGTCAATCAGTACCCCCAGGTCCCTTTCTGCCTGGCTGTTCTTCAGGCTCTCTGTCCCCAGCCTGTGATGCTCCATGGGATTGTTGTGGCCAAAGTGCAGGACCCAGCACTTGGTTTTGTTAAACCTCATCACGTTGTATTCGGACCATCTATCCAGCCTGTCCAGGTCTTTCTGCAGAGCCCTCCTACTCCAGAGATCAACACAACCCCTACAACTTGGTATCATCTGCAAATTTGCTAATGGTGGTCCTCTTGGCCAGATTGTCAACAAAGATATTGAACAGCACTGGACCCAACACTAACTGCTGGGGAACACCACTAGTGACTGGCTGCTAGCTGGATGCAGCACCATTCTCCACCATTCAGCCATTCAGCCAGCTCTTAATCCAGCAGAGAGTGCCCCTGTCCAAGCCATGGGCTAGCAGATTTTTCAGGAGCATGTTATGGGAGACAGTGTCAAAGGCTTTGTTGAAGTCCAGATAGGCTACAACCACAGGATTCCCCTCACCCCGCCAGGAAAGTCATCCATTCATAAAAGGAGATCAGCTTGGTCAGGCAGGACCTGAGCCTTCTAAATCCGTGCTGGCTGGGTCTGATCCCCATGCCATCCTATAGGTGCTGTGTGATGGCACTCTGGATGATCTGCTCCATAACCTTGCCAGGCACTGAGGTCAGGCTGACAGGCCTGTTGGTTCCCAGATCTTCTTTCTGGCCCTTCTTGATGATGTGTTTCATTAGACTTCCAGTCATCTGGGACCCCGCTCAGTGAGCCAGTAGTGTTGATAAATGGTGGTGAGCTTGGCAAGCTCTTCTGCCACCTACCTCAACACCCTAGGACGGATCCCATCTGGTCACATCATACCTGATCTGTTTAAGGTTGTAGGATAGGGCTTAGCATAGAATTGATTTCCCATGCTGGTAGAGAATTGTTGCTAGAAACTGGATAGTGCATTTACTTTTAATCCTCCAACTGTTCAATAGGACTGATAATAATTCCGTATTTCACACAGCTGTTGAGGATATATATTAATGTGCATAAAGCCCTCAGAGACTTGAGGAAAAAATCTGTTGTTTTCTTTGTACAATTATGGTATTCATCCAGCCAAAACAAAATGTATGCTTTTACTCAAGGCCAGACATTACACTTTTGACAGTCTAAGAATTAAGAATTAAGTATTATTACTCTAAACTTCAACTGAGAGTCTGAAAACAGAACTAAGCTGAAGGTATTTTCCACTGAATACTGGGCAACTAGAGGTATTAATGCACTGCAATTTCATGGGTGTCTTCAGCACTTCACTAGGCTGTGGAGCTAACTGGTGATGTGCCCTCATCTCAGAGCCTGTCAAGTAATAGTGCAACAAGCATCAGTGGTTCTATTTCTATTCTTATTCTTAGCCTACAAAAGTAATACATAATCCACATCTTACATATTTTTCATTTATTTTTGTCTAAGTGAAGTTTGTGGAATTCTGAAATTCCCTGTTAACCAAGAAAAGCTCTCACTTCCTGCCTTTCTGTGCAATATTGAAGTCAAAAGGGAGGTATGAAGTCTGCTATAATCAGCTGCTGACAGCTCTGAGCAAGTATTTCCAGTTTGCACAAGAAGTTTTTTACTTGATGTCAGACGTGAAACTCTCCCTCTAGAATGCAATTGTCAATCTTTTTCTAAGATTAAGTCTTAGGTCAGCAGCCCATTTTCGTCATAGCTCATGGGGAATTAGAGCAAGGAAAGACAGCAGAAGCAGGAATTTCACAATCTGCTGAACCTGTAGGCTCTGATGAGATGTAGAAGTTATAACAGAATGTTGTTTCTATTTTCATACCTCGGAAAGCATTTATCAATTGATGATGCATAACATTGCAGTCTTGTTGCTATGTTATGAATGTGGTTAATTCTGCCATGCAGTCACAGCCACCCAAGAAGCCACTCTCTTCCAGCTGCATACGGCATATGGTACCATCACCTTTCCAAGGCGTGGCAGAGATCTAAATCTGTTTTTAACGAATCTGGCATGTTTCACATTAGATGCAGCTGTCGATCTCTTAGGTTTTGGACCATGGTTCCTGATGGGTTACAAATACCTGATTTTTCTTAGCGTGGTGCTAATACTGTAAGCCAGTAGAGGGCAGCTGTGCCTTAATTTTAATTTTAACTAGATATGTTTTTCTTTTTGAAATCTAAAGTTTTAAGGGATACTATTAACAGATGTAGAGATTCCTATACATAATTGTGCAAAGATAATTTTGAAAATTTGCTTTTTCAATATTGTCCAAACCTGAATATTCAAATTTTAAAAACTCCAATCAGCTCAAAAGCATAAGCTGTGGAAAGCTCAGCCTACCTACATTCATCTGTTATATTTTCATATTGTAGGCAATTTTTTTTTCATATTGACCTTCACAATGGGTTAATAAAACTCACCTAAGGATTGAAAATATTGAAGAGTTGGATAGCAGCCACGTCACCCATCTATCCTGAAGTCACTTTTAGCTGTCACTTAGCTACAGATCCTTCCATCACAAAGCATTATATTTCAACTTTATAATTTCAATCAGACACATACATGCTTATATTTAGCTTTTTTCTCTCCTCTCCCCAGTATAATAATAGAATTGTTGATCCTCACCTCAGGAAAATTAAAAAAGAAAAATCATAATTGCTTCTGAAATTTTTCATTCAAGCACAAACAATTCATCACAAAAAACATCTGTCAGCCTCTAGCCAGAAGGAGAGTTGCTTACTTTGGGCCAAACTTTCTTAAGGAATATATTAGAATTTGAATGTTTTGGCAGTGTATAACATCTTTCATCTGAATATCTCCTAAATACTTCACATACATTAACTGAGGTTCCTTCCAGAGGCAAAATTTTTTATTATACCTAGTTTATACATAAGCCCTTGAGGCATAAGTGATTAAGACACACTTCTTCTTAAGTGTGTTTTAAATAGTTGTCTCGGTGCTCCCTGTAAGCTTAGGGTAATTTCAAATGTATTTTGTTTTGTTTCTCTAAAAATGTGTTACGAGTAAGAGGAGGTGTGCCTGTCTAAGAGTTTAATTAATTTGTGACTTGACTGCCAGGCGTGTCAGAATAAGGAACAATAAATGTTTTTAGGAATAAAGTTGTATTCTCCAGAGATGTCCCAAAAGTTATTCATATTGGTAAACAGCAAAGCTGAAAATACCTCTGCAAATGCTGAAACCAGTACTCTTCACGTGAAATCATAAAACAATCCTCAAAACAAGATTGTAATCATATCAACCTTATGCTCCTTGTGCAAAAGGAGACAGTATATGGAGCAAGAAGATAATAAGCTCAGACATTAGGGGCTCAGTATAGACAAGGCAAGAGGGCTCATGAGGTCAAAGATACAGATAGTAGCAATGATGGCAAACGTGTGCCTGCATGGCACCACCTAAGAGATGGCCTGTTGTCATCATCAATACCAATGTTTTGTAAAATGTGTTTCGTCCAGTGGTATACAGATTTACATTTTCCTGAGACTTTCACCATCCCTAGCTATTATTTTGACCCTTTAGAATAAGTTGAAAAGAAAAAGATTCTGGCAAACAGAAACTGGATCTTTTTTTATCCTTACTCAAGTAGAAAAATAACTAAAGAACAGCAGAGCAGGGATAGAGCTCCATGGATACAGACCTCTGGTTCCACCAGCACACCATTGTTGTTGGGAAGGCTTACAAGCTGTGTGGCAGGCATGAAGTGTCAGCAAATTCCTTGCTAGTACCTTGAATGTGCAAAGTAGAAAAGTTTTCTTGATGAGCTCTGGAAAATCCCTTCTAGCAACCAATCTTTGCCGTCTTTATTCCTGGGTCCTTTCAAAGCATCATCAGTGACAGGATTTGCTTCAGCCAGTGTTTTGTCCCTAAGGCCTAAGGGAATTCCTTGCAGTTAAAACCATCTGGATAACAAAACACCACATTTCCAAGGAATAGGCAGTTTCAATGCCAAATTATTTCGATATTCTGTGCTCTGATAGATTTCCAAAACCTCTGGCCAGTACAGATGACAAAATATGTTGTGATGGCTGAAAGAAAATCTTCTTCATAAAGTGTTTAAACTTTCATTTCTTTCCAAATATTTGATTTTTTTTTCTCAAAAATCTTTTTTATATGCTGCAGGAGTATTGCAACCTTTACCCTAAGGTCCTTAGGCATAATTAGCCATGGCTGACAGGAAAACAAGGAAATAAAAACTGAGTGGAATGAGCCATGTTATGGACCATGGATCAAGAAGTGCCAGGAGAACAATGACTGAAGCAGCTGGAAAGGCCTAGTTGTGATACCGTCGTGTATCCATTTGAGACAGCACGTGGCTATAAACACCCCCAGCAAGAAGAGTTTGGGAACATTGGTACATGGACATCTGGCAGCACATAGAAACAAAGCATTCAGGATGCAACAGGAAAACATTTTCTGCCACACCCTTAGGCAGAATGCATCACAGAGCAACTAGAGGGAGTGTTTTCTCAAGAATCAACTTTCTGGCATGAAATTGTGTACATGTGTACATGTGTGTGCAACCTTTTACCTAACATGGCTTATACCACAGTTTTGGTCCACTTAATAAAGAAATCAATTTATCTATGTCATGTTATCTGGTGTAACTTTCCCCCCATGAGATTATGTTATGCAGTTACCTTCCTTTGGAATATTTTCTCCATTTTTGTGACAGATGACAACTTTTTCTTACAACAAAGATATTTTCTGTAAATGTCTCAGCATTGGAATTTTCTTTTCTTTGTTAAATTCTTGGGCTTGATGCAACAGGGAGAGTGAAAAGGTTTAATGTTCTAGTCTTTTTTGTTAAATGATCCACTGAAGAAAAATGGCTGCTGTTTTCTCTTTCTTATACGTTCTATATCCTCTCCAGCCCTCTGATCATCTTCACAGCCCTCCTCTGGACACACTGTAACAGATACATGCCTTTCTTATATTAAGGACCCCAGAGCTGAATGCAGTTCTTCAGGTGGGGTCTTAAGAGCGCAGCATAGAGGAGAAGAGTCACCTCCTTGGTCTGCTGGCCATACCTCTTTGGATGTACCCTAGGATGTGGTTAGTGTTCTGGGCTACAAGTGCACAACTCTGGCTCATGTACAGCTTCTCATTCACAAGAATCCTTCTTGGCAGGGCCGTTCTCAATGACTTCTTCTCCCATTCTCTGTTCATATCTAGGATTGCTCCAGCCCAGGTACTGGACATTATACTTGGACTTGTTGAACTTCATAAGGTTCTTGTGGGCCCAATTCTCATGTTTGTCCAGGTCCCTCTGGATCACATCCTGTCCTTCTGTTGTATCAACTGCACTGCTAGTTTCATGTCATCTGCAAACTTGTTGAGGCCACACTTGATACCACCATCAACAACATTGATGAAGATACTGAAGAGCACTAGTCCCACAATGGAGCCCTGAGGGATGCCAGTTGCCACTGGCCTCCACCTGGACATAGAGCCATCAACCACAACTCTCTAGCTCATCCAGCCAATTCTTTATCTACTGAATAGTCCATCCATTGAACCCATGTTTCTCTAGTGTGGAGATAAAGCTTTACAGAAGTCTAGACAGCTGACATCTGTCAGTTTTCCCTTGTTGACTGTTTCCATTACTCCATAGTACTTAGTAAAGCTGTGCTGGCTGCCTCAGATCACCTCCTTGTCTTTTATGTGCCTTAGTGTATTTTTTAGGAGGATCTGCTCCATGATCTTTCCAGGCACAGAGGGGAGGCTCATCAAACTTAGTTTACCGTATCTTCTTTTCTCCCTTTTTAAAAATTACTTTTTCAGTCACTGGGGACTTCACCTGACTGCCGTGACTTTTCAAATATGTTGGAGAGTGGTTTGGCAACTACATCAGCTACTTCCCTTGGGACCCAACTGTGTAAGATTAAGTCTGTAACTGCTTTGATATGCAAAATTACTGGACAACTTGCATTATGTCTTTTCCACTTTGCTAGTGTTCCAGTTTACAGACTGAAGGAACAGCTTCTCATTTTATAAGTGCTCATGTTTTTCTGGAGGGTAACTTTTGCTTGTGTACAGTATGCACACCTACTTGTTAAGAAGTTTGACCTGAAGGAGAAAATGTTGATAAAGATAGTAACTATTTCTGAATCTCTGTTATCAAGCTTATTCTTTTTACTTCATTTTTTTCCTGTCATCACATCTGTCTTGTGTATTCACTGTAAACCCTGAGAACTCATGTTCCAAAAGAGACTGAAAACAGTTACTCCTTTTCACCTCCTCTGTCTGTGTATTAGAATAGCATCTGCAACTCTTTTGCATTTGGCCTTGACCTCAACTATTTAACATTCTGTAGAACTTCATGGAGCTTTTTTTGTTTTGTGGTGGATGCTCAGACAACAGGGATCTAGTTGAAAAGCACTTTTTAAAAATTTGTAACCCCTGCCTGCACTGAGTGGTGCGCTGACACCAGTAGCATGCATTTCCCCTATTTTGGTTCTATGACTATTTGGTTCAAGTAACTATTTTAGTTACTTGACTTTATTTCTAGAGAATTCAGTACTGAATGAGGAAAAAATTGGCCATATTGGTTTTTTAACATTATGTCTGATACAGTGGAAGTTATACAGTAATTTTGGTTATCAGTACTTAGCAGCTGTAGACACAATCATAATATATGTAATACCAAGTATATCTCAATCTTGGCCTAAATAGACTGTCTATATATCTTCTATAATAGTATGTTACTGAGACTTCTTTTTAATCTCCAGTACTAAGCCCTGTAATAACAATCGAGAGTGTAAGAACAGCCTTTGGATGCTGCTGCTGAAGTGCACAAAGAAAACAAGTAGCAAAGTGTTTCACATTAGCAAGGTTTAGAAACAGCTAACCCTGTGCAATTGGTATCCTTGGGGTCAGCACTTTCGCAAACTGGAACTAGCCAGTGGGCGTGTCCACACACAAAGGGATATAGAATGGATTGCTGAAGGCTAGGAGTCTGATAAGGAAAAGATAATTAAAGATTCCTCTCTAGCTGGTATCAAGCAGAATGCCGTCCAAGGTCCCTGCTCAGTTTGATTAAAAGGAAATACAAGACGCAAGAAACTTCTAACTGAATACTCTTCCATTGGAGTAATAAAAGGAAAAGCATAAGGGCATGTTCTTCTCTTCCAATTAGGTCTGAAGATCTTGTGTGAAAATCTCAGCCAAGTTTCTGCTTTTGTTATTTCCACTCAAGAAAGTTAAGCCTTCATATAAAATATATTACCAAAGTGCTGATTTATCAGTCAAAATATTTTGTGGAAGCTTTTGTGGAGTTATGCTTAACATAGTTTCTGACATCTTGAAAATTTCTAAAGTATAAATATCCACATTGATAGGATATCATAGGTAGTTTTATTTGGTAAAATTTTCATCTTAAAAAAAAATAAGGCTACATTTTCTGACCAGTTACAGTTGCTGAAATTCAGAAATGTTTCTTAATACTTCCATGCAGGTGCTCTGATGTTTAAAGGAATTGATACTGGAAATCTGTTGTTGATCTTTCAGAAGTGATCAAAGCTACATTTCTCATATGTGCTTAGGCAATGAGAAGGTCAGAATATTTGTGAAGTTTTGTTTTCCCCATCTATGCTCTTTCTTCAACTCCACAATCTGTTGGTGCATGAAAAGAGCTGAGAAGGTTGCCACATTCAGAGGTGGTTTTCATTCTGGGCTGCTGCTAGAGGATGATAAACAGAGCAGTGGAACTATTGGGCAGCACTCCACCAACTTCTCTTCTACCATGACCTGTGAATTAACTGGACAACAAAGTAATTGGCTACCTCAACTTGCCTATTCCCACATTAAATTCAAAGGCAAATGAGGAAAGCAACAGGAAAGGTGAGTGAAAGTGCCCAAGCTTTCACCACAAAGCTGGAATGAGATGATAACACTGTTTTTCAGGCATCCTGTACTTAGCAGACTAAGAGTTTTGAGAGCAGAATTTTTGGCTTTAGTGTTTGGAGTTTACATCAGTCTGGATATAGGTCCATATACTTGAGAACTTGCTAATGAAGGTGTAGAGCTGAACTGAGCAAATGTCCCTGTTACAAAGACGTGTGTCTGTGTGTACAGGATTCAGCTGGAAACTGTTTTGACATTTCAGGGTGGGGGAGTGGTGGCTCATTAAAGACAAGCAAAAGGCAGAACTGGAGGGCTGTGCCTGTCTCCAGAGCCAAGGTGCTATCTGAATGGGATGGACTGGTGCTTTGGGGATTATAACCCTCAAATGCTGCCAGGCTCTGATGACTCCTTCCTGGGGTGAAATGGAGGGAGTACCTCTTATGCCAAAGGATTTTGTCAAGGAACAGAAGGCTATGGGACTGTTGACTCAGTTAGGAAAGAACCCCATGGTGGAGAAACAATGGAAAGCCTGAGGGAGGTCTCAGCCTGCAAAAGGCAGAAAATAGGAGCTTTAAGGAGGCCCCTGGAGCCCCACATGGAAGGAGGGTGGCACAAGTCCTAGGATACCAGAAGGGTGTGCTGCCTCTGCAGGGCTGTCAGGGCCAACAAGCCAGGCAGGCTTGGTGCAAAAAAGACTGCTGAAGTGCAGCAAACCAGGGAGCCTGCATTTGACCCCCTTTTCTGCAGCACTGCAGCATGCATATCCTTGCTGACTGCTGTCCTGTGACTTCTGAGATCCTACCAGGCTGCTGCTGACTCCTTCCCCTGACCAGGCAGATTCTTGTGCTCTTGGAGAAACCTTTCTCCTCACCATCATTATGGGAAAAGAAGGTCTCCTGCAAACTTACACACTGTTCCTCAGTCACAGGAGCATTGCCTGTCTGGATAGATTGCTGCCACATCGTACCCAAGAGAAGAATGTCTGACAGGGATTCTTCTCTTCCTCCCAAATTTGATGTGATTCAATCTGTGCACTTGAGCAAGATTTTTATTCCCTGCATACCTCAATAGCACTTGTTAATCAAGTATCATTCATATTACACAACCTGGTAAAAAACTTGCTCCCTATGTGATAGTTACCACAGCATTTATTCGCCTTGCTTTAAGTAGCAGTTTGATGTGATTTGAATAAAA
Organism: Willisornis vidua nigrigula; assembly: GCA_021164005.1. NCBI lineage: Eukaryota > Metazoa > Chordata > Aves > Passeriformes > Thamnophilidae > Willisornis > Willisornis vidua. The sequence goes on from JAJPCS010000033.1 coordinate 19,941,612, forward strand.
TGATTTTCAGTGGCTGCAAAACCACATATCTAGTTATAGTGTGCACCAATTTATTAATTTGGATAATAAACAATGAATTTTCTCTATTTAAGACAAATATATACATATTTATGGTGGCATAACATATACTGAAACCTAATACAGTGTTCCAGTTGGTTCAATAGGTGTTGTGTCAGGACTGAGATCCTGTAGTGACCAAATCCCTGACCTCTTCTGTCTCCAATGGCTTTAACAGGAAGAATTGCTCATGATTTAACCAACTATTGGGTTTGGAATAAAGAAGTAATTTTATTATAGATCAAGTTGGGAAAAAGAAATTTTTTTCCTTTCTTTTCAGTAATGTAGAACATGATTTCATGCTGAAGATCAGCTGGGAGGTTCATCAAAGAAGGGTCCTGCTAGATCAGAAAGATATAAAATTTGCGAGACCTTCTGTCCTTTCTACTCACTTCCAATCTTTCTTTATAGTTGTGGATTTTCTTCATTTGGCTTTCTTTTCTGTACATTATTGAGAAGTGCTATGGGTTCTGTGATGACACACAGAACAGAAATCCTAGAAATCGTTATCTAAGCTGATCCTTTTCACAGTGCTTTTTTCATTGCAACAAGTGGACTTGAATATCCCTCTGATCCTTTCCAATATTATTTTTCTAAAACAGACTTATTGTTGTCTTACTGACTTGCTGAACCATGGACTCTAGGGCTATACTTAGGAGTATCATTAAATCCTCAGTTATTCATCTTAAATTTCCAGTAAGAGCCTTGATAAATTTTGATTGTTATAATTGTTTTGAAACAGCACTTTCATTGAACTACAGAAAGCAATGCATCTTATTACCAGGACTGTGAGATTTGAGCTTTTCATTTGACATGAATTGAAGAATTTATTCCTCCTGCTTGCTTAACAGTTTCTTGTGATTCCTTTTCAATAGCATTTATTCCTTTTCAAAACTAGGTGGCTACAGAAAGGAGAGACATTCATTCCCTGACTATCCTTTTCCTTCCTGCATCTTCCATGAAGCTAGGCAGAGCAATTTAAAGACCAGTTACTGGCAATTATCTGTTTTATCTACAGCTTCAGTGTGTAAATGAGAGGTGATCCCTGCCAATGTAGATATCTGCTGTCCTCTTACTTTGATTATGATTATCATTAACTGTATTTCACTTATCTAACTAAAGTGTCAGTGCAGTAAGCATAAGTCATGTCCCATTTCCATTTCAGTGTGGATACCATCCAGTCTCTTGTGCTGAATGACTGGAAATCTGGAAGCTAAGTAGCTGGTTAGCTGCTCTTTCTTAAGTCCCAGGACTGCAGTTACATTTACTCACCTTGGTTCACATCAGAATTCCTTAGTACTGCTTTTAAATATTAAAAATGGCTGAGAAAGGATATATAAATGTGGAGAAGACAGTGTTTAGGATCCAATTTTGCATTGCTGGTCAAGACTTGATCTTTGTGTAATACTCTGATAGTAGACAAAGACAAATGAAAACAGGAATTAAATTATGTCCATGGCTTATAACATGACATTGTTTTAACTCTCTTGACCAGTGCAGTCAAAAAACAAAGTTTAAGTATTTCCAGTTTTATTTCAAAAGCTCTAACACACAGATACAACTGGATACATGAGAAAACTTTTAAGTATGCTTTTTGCTCCCATAGAAATTTGAAATACTTATAAGATTTCCAAATACTTTTTAGAGTATCAAAAGAAGAAGAATAAGAAAAAAGAAAGGACAGCTAAAAAGGGAATTTCCAAAAAATTGAATCTAATTATTTTTAAGAAACTTCTATTTCTGAATGGGAGTTATGGTGTTGGGAGTGCAGTTTGATACATGTCTCTGAAAAGCCACAAAAGACAAAGAAGTATCCTCTATGAAAAGGAAATTCTACATCCCCAAATTCTCCACTGAGTGAAAAGAATTTGTATTTCAAATGTGGTTTTATTATCATGCTGCTGTTTTAGCCTTCTAGGTGAAGATCTCTATAAATAAACACAAGTAGCTGACAGTCTTTGTAATCAATCTCTTCAGTGAAGGTCTAACTCAGTCCCCCATAGAGCAGTGGTAAAGCTGCAGTTTCATTTCTATTTCTGCTAGTCTTTCAGGCATGCTGTTTCTGAAACACAGATTCTGGGTGAGGTGAGGCACTTGGACAATGTGAGTGGTACCTAAGGAAAGAGAACAGGGCCCTGCAGCCCGGGGGAATATCAAGGATCTTCCAGATATCAGACAGTTTTGGCAGATTATTTTTTCTTTACAGAGAAACCAAAACAGGGAATGGTTAAGCTAGGCAGATTTTTTTTGTGGAGAGGCAGGAAAAGAAAGAGGGAGAGAAACAGCAGCGAGTAACACCAGCAGATGCTGAGCCGCTGCTTTGTGGCAAAAACTTAACCTTTTCAAACAATCCTTTTTCTGGCTAGGTACTTAGGGCAACTCTCTATGCTGCATGCATGTACAGGTATGACACATTATAGAGGGGCTTAGACTTTGAATATTTCTGGCTCAGAATAATTATTCTCTGAAAAACTTCTGTCAGGTCCTTTTTGTCTAAGTATTTCTATCTCACATTATGTATATGAAATATTTTAACTTTTAAAGCAGTAGCATTTGAAGATGATAATTCATCTCTTTCTGGTACAAATGAACTGATGTATGTACAGCAAGCAAGGAAACAAGAAAGTGTTAGTTACTGAGATTTCTATGCAAACAAAGAAAGCTTCTTATCTTGCAAAAGAAAATATTCTGGTGAATACCAAAGATCTTCAAGATTTCTAAATGGCCTAAAATATGTTAAGAATTCTGAGTGATACATGAGAAACCATGCTATAAAAAAGTGAGCAGTTCAATAGATGATATTTTGTGCTTACCAACCAACATAATACTGTATGCAAACAAAACTAATAAAAAGCACTTAGTTGCCTCTTAAATGCTCAATACTTCATTGTCATATAAAAGGTAGAACTTGTGGACACAAAATGCATGCACATTCAGTGGAACTAGTAGAGTGTGCACAGTGAAAATTTTACCTAAGTGAATATATGAATAAATTCTAAATAAGAAAATTTAAAATTAATTAATTCCCTAATATGATAAAGCATCTCCTAACATATGTTTCAAAATGCTTTGTTTTTTTACAAAGCTCAATCATTTTAGTTGCTTAGAAACATGCATCCATTGCAACTGGGCTAGAGCTACAAACTAAGGCCCAAATCCAAACATCTTTAAAACTCAGATATAAGGAGACCCAAGGATTTGGTTCTGCTTATTATAAAACAGCTGCAAAATCTGAATTCCGATGCAGTAACTTCCCGAGAGTTTGCAATGTCCAGATGTTTGGTGGGGAGTGTTCCTTGCTTGAGTCATTCTAGTATTTGGTTTTTGTCTTTTTTTAAGTATATATTCTTAAATTTTTATCTTATACATGACATATATCTGTTGAGGCAGTAAGCTTTATGCTGACTGTGCTTGAAACACTGAAATTCCTTTAATCCTGGGGGGAGATTTTTGCAATAAAATTAGAGGATAAGCATGATATTTTAGAGAGACTATCCTGCATGGATTCATTGTGATATTCTACTATTGGGCACGGTCTTGAATTCAGTCTTGGAGTGATCCAATGCATCACTTCAGGGACTGAAAATCCTCAAGACCTTGCAGCACCAATTAAACTAATTAATACAAATTTAAAACTATGGAATAAAAATAATTTTCAAATATGCACTTTCAATCAGAAGCTTTATCTCACTAACACAATGGTGTTATGTTCCTACTCAGTTAAAAAAGTGTCATTTGAACTAAAAAATCCAAGAGGTGTTGTTTTCAAAACCAGGACCATGTAGATAGTGAACACCATACAGAATGCACATGGTAGACCAAACATTTTCATTTATTGTTATTGAAGGTTTTGCTCCTCCTTTCAGAATTAAGTTCAATATATCAGCTCCATTCCCGTTTGTTACTGACTTGTTGCTTCCTTCACATATGCTAATCATGCCATTGAGTTGAAAAGTGCCATTGTTCTTGAGTAGCCATACCTTTACGAATTGTTCATGGAAATGAACATGAAGGGGTAATTATTTCAAAAAACTAATGATATTGAGGTAGGTACATTAACCATAGCAGAGTACACTCCAATAAACTTTGTTTTGCTTTCTATTGCAATTAAGCCCAGTGACCAAAGACAGGGATGGACTTCTACATCAGTTTATCTACTTTAGAAAACAAGTACCCTGTGACAGTAAGTAACTTGCACTAAAAATAGTGAATATTCTCCTAATTCTGTATTGTGGGCTGTGCAATATACAAACAAAATCTTCATCTAGGAGGAGCTGTATTTAAAACTGATTTGTTCTGTGGCATCTAGGCATAAAGAGAAAATGAATTCCCTGCATCATAAACATCCTTCTATTCTGCAACAGTGTACTGCACATGGTGACCATCCAGAGGCAAAGCTAGGAGCACCTCTCAACAGAGAGCTGGAGCGTGTGATGCTTCTGCATTCTTACCCTGCTGAAAAGCCACAGGCTGTAAAATGGTGTGTGTTGGGGTGTGGTGGGGAAGGCAGGGCCATTCTTTGCATGTCTCCTGTGCCTTGTGATCAGTGTTCACTTGGAGTGTGCTATGTTCAGTCAGTATGACTTCACTAACAGGGGACAGTTTCCACATGTCAGGCAAGGAGGAGCAGTGCCTTCTAAGTCACAGGGATGTTGACAAAGCTGAGCTGCACAGGAACATTGTGCAGACAAATGTTTGGCAGCAGAATTACACTTGGGCTCCAGCAGTTTAACTTCTCAAGTCCTGTTAGGCTCTGCAGCCAAAATCACAATGTTCTGACTTCCCAGTTTATAGAGACCTTTATGCCTTTATATTAGGTATCAATCTCTGCTCAGTTTAACCTACTTCATTATGTAGTAGAAAGAACAACTTCCAGTACCCTGAAAAGTTGTAAATATTTACTTACAAGAACAGCATAAGATAGAAAAAGAATGCCAAAATTACTGTTTTAGGGGCTGATCAGGATTTCCACCTTCTGCAGCTTGGGAAGGTCTTAAGCATGTACACTGGCTAAACTCCTACTGAGCTGTCTAATAACAAGAATTTTAAAAAGAGGGCTCAGGGACTATTTTGTGTGCCATCTATACTAGCAATACTATTTTATTTCACAAGTAGCCTTATTGATCTCCAAGATAATTCCTGGATGGTAAATTATTGTTTAAAATATGTGTAAAAAGCAATATTAAATCATGAAGCAGAGTTCCCTTTGCAATCTTGGGGAATTCAAACCAAGTGGTTTTACAGTGGGCCAAGGAATTGCTGGGCTTTTTTTAGATCTCTGCTCATCTAATCCATCTCAATAAGCAGGGCTCAGTCTCTGGCATTTAGCAAGAGTGTCAGGGAGTGTACAGAGCGTACTTCCAGCACCAGAGATGAAGAAGGAGGCTCCTCATTTGCTTTCTTTATGGTTTCTCTTTAAAGAGTGCTTCTAGTGCATCTGGCAATCTCCATTCACCTACATGTAGAGGAGGAGGTATATTGTACTTCTTCATGTACTTTTTCCTGGCAAGCTGCTCAGCAAGACTTTTTGGATTCCTTCTAGCACATAAATACGATCAGAGGTGACATTTTCCTTATTTCTTAAATTAACATTTAACTTTTGTAGCAATAAATGTTGAACATTTTGCAGAACAATCAGATATGCATGTTAGTGCTATGGAAAAAAAAAAAAGATTCCTCCTTTACCTGAAACATCATAGTTATGTGCGAAGAAAGGATGGAGAATTGCTTTGGGTGGTACCACGGATTTGTGAGTACTGGAGTCAGATGATAATAAAGAGAAATCAGCATAGGCTGAGCAATTGCCAAAAGTTCTTAATGAGTTAGCATCCCAAGAGGCATAGGGAAAACCCTGTCATATGGAATGCTTAACATTTCTTGTTTAACGTTAGAGTGCAAAATGCATTGAATGACAGAATAATCCTGCTCTGGCAGAGGAAGGTACTTACAATGCAACTAATAATTTCAGGGTCAAATTCTCTGCTAGCATAAATAAGCCAAACTCTGCTGAAGTCAAAGGAGACTCACCCTTTCATGCCAGCAAAGAATAGAGTCTTCCTTGTTACTCTGAATGGAGCACAGTTTTGAATAGGGCTCATTAATCCTCATGAAGCAAGAGGACTATGTGAGTATTTGGCTTTCCAGGAGAGTTTTGAGGGGTTCTGGTTTTTCGGGTTTTTTTGGGGGGTTTTTTTGGGTTTTTTTTTTGGTTTGGTTTGGTTTGTTTTGTTTGACTTATTTTCTCCCCACTACGATTAAAGCCTGAATAAGAAAAAGCAAACTGTGGCATGCTTTCTTTAACTCCCAGTATGTGGTGTTTGTTGACTCTCATCGCAGTCTTTGTCCTAGCTGTGTCTCATGGGGCTGTGTGACTTTTTCAAATCAGGTACTGCCAAAGAGAATTGCATTGAACTAAATCTTTCATTTTTTATTTAATATGCTTGATGAAGATAAGGACATAAACCACAGGAAAGAGCATTCTAACCACATGCACATTAGTAAACTCCTTTTCAATGCCTTTGTTGTGTTGTTTTTTGAGGAGGGTGTGTTTGTTTGGGTTTTGGTGGTGGTGGTTTGTGGGTTTTGTTTGTTTGGGTTTTTTGTTTGATTTTAATTTGATGGTCTTTCTTTCTGCTCGTACTTTAAACAGCTAAATCCCTCTTCCCTCTCTCTTTCTTCTACTCTCTACTTCACCAGCTTCACTCCAACAAATAAAAGGCTCAAGTGAGGTCTGAGGATGTATCTTGGGAGATCACCCAACATCTCACTTTCAGACCTCTAACTTTTGCATGTCTAGAAGCAGTTCACAATTTATTTGTTCTTCCTGCTAACTGCTTTGCAAGGCTTGAGGGAATTACCAAGACTTACTAGGAATTCCAGTGGAGAACTTTTCAGCCTGGAATGAAAGTTGCTATCTTCAGGTGAACAAAATCTGATCAGATTTAGTCAGAAATAAAAATTTAAACCACATGAACCTGCTGGACTCTAACCCCCACTATAGGCTCAGTAGGCTCAGTAGGCTCAGTCAGAGCATTGCTTGAAATGCCAAAGGGAAAGACCTAAGTGTGATTTGGTGCATCATGCAGGCAGAGGCAGCACACAATTTTTGCAAGCATGTTAGTGTATTTTTAACTCCAGATTTAGGATTTGAATGGGCTTGACTCTTCCATCTCTCTCCCTTCATCCTGGGCAGGACCACTCCATTTGAGAAATGAAGGGAAATATTGCCATGAACACCAACAGAAATAGGCAGAAGTGTCCTACAGGCACGTGAGCTGATCCTTATTCTGATTAATCATATGCCTACACCACTTTGTCATAATTACTATATATTTATTTATAATAGGAAAAAGCAGTAGGCTCTTCAGCAGGTTTAAGAAAATCTTTTAGGGAGCATGGGGAAGAAAGACAAATTGGAGGTCCACAGCACTTTCTATCTACTTGATATGCCAATGCAATGATGCTGATGCAATGATGTCAAAATCACTATATAATACAACAAAGCTCATTGCATCTATTGAACCTATCCAGAACCAACCAACCCTTTCTGATTTCAACTTCAGGTTTCATAGTAGGTTTAACTCCAGTTTGGATAATGGTGGAAATGCCTTATACAGTGCTCTCTCTTCAGGAGAGACAATGGACTTGATGAAGAGAGTCTATGGTAACCTTGCAGGGAACAGGATATAAAGGACACACTTTTACTGCTCAGGATTTTAATGAATCTGCAAACTTTATTCAGCATATATGCCTCTTGGGGTGTTAATGCAATGCTCCTCTTCAGTGTGTTGTGGGCAATTTCAGAAATGTCCTTTATCACGTCATCAGAAACAGTGCAGAATATTGCTTTCCTCTGCCAGGGTAAGGGCTGATTGATAAGTCCAGGAGGGAAAGACACTGGGGCATCCTGTTTCTAAGTGTGCACTGATAGTAACACAAGATGTCAGTCCACGTTCTCTCTATTTACTGTTGAACACCAATCTTTTATTTTTAATCTGTAAAGAGCCAGCTGCTCTGGCTGAAAAACACCACTTGTAAATCCTCTGGGCTAGAAACATTTAAACTGGCAATCAGACACCCACGTGGTACCTATGCAACTTATTCAAACACTTCTAAAAAGAACAGGGCCTTGAGGATACATTTGCCTGCCCAGGGACTCAGCCTGGAGGTTGTCTCTGGGATTCTAAAAGAACACCATATATTTTGTTCAGGGTGATTGTGCAGCTTTTTGGACACTGAGATTCCTATAATGCACATAGTTTGTAAAAGTTTCCTCAGTTTCTGCTCTAACAAGCAGAGCTCATGACTCATCACAACCTTAGTTGCTTTATTAGAGGAAAATAAATTGATATCCCTAGGACTTTCAGATGAAATGAGCAAATTTGATAAAAGAATATTTACAGAGCAGTTCCTGCCAGCAACAGTCAGATCACACATAATGGACGAGGCATAACAGAGAAGCAGTGGTTAGTGTTCTCCAAAAGAATTTTTACAAATTAAATTTTCTGAGTTGCTAGGCAGAATAGCAGAAAAGGGATACTTCCAGCACACACTTATGGCCAAAAACTAAAGAGGAGTCTTTTAAAATATTAGTAAGTACTCCTTGTCATAGACTACCTTCTGCATCTTCTGGAGAGTTCTCTTGATCACATCTCATTTCTGATGATATAGTACTACACTATCATGCTCTTCTTAAAGTCACCACTGGCTGGATTTAGAATACAGCCTAGAATGAGATCCCTCAGTGCTTCAAAATTTGTATTTTCTCTATTGCAACTTGAGTGATATCATTAACCTTTAAACCACACTTGCCTCCAAATTGCAAGTTGACATGAGATTTGGGATCTGATGACACTAACTCCATAATACACTTATCTGATGGCAGCTAAACAGTCCCTGAGCAATGACATCCAGTTCCCTAGATGACTCATAAATGTCACAGAGTCTGTGTCATGATAAAGGCAGCGGTACTGCAGGGCATGCAAGAGATTGTAAAGTTCAAGGTCCAGGTATACTGTGATGAAGCACACTGTGAAAATGTTAGTGCTGCTCTTCAGAGTCACAGATTCTTTGGCAGTGTGCACATCCTTACTGGATCCTTACTGGTACATTCACAGGAGGATACATGACAAGCAAGAGAGAAGAGAAAATTCTACAAGTCACACAATGTTTTTACAAAGGTGGTGTTGCATCACTGTCTCAGTTTTCCCTGTGGGGGGATTTAAAAATGGTTTTGCAATTTGGCATTTGGCACAGAGTTTTCTTACTATGTTCAGGCCACAAAATGACATCTTTCTGCTTTTAATCTACAACATATTAGCTTTTTTTCTGGTAAAAATCTGTGTGTCAGGCTGGGTAACCTAAAGCTTCCTGCTTCTGTTGAAGGTAGAGTTTTACATTATCTCTCTAAAGACTTTGAAAATTTAAAACCCCATAAATTTCATAGCCCTTCTCCAAAGGCTTGTTCAGTTCCAGGGAATACTAGGTACTCATGAGGACTCCTTCTTCACTGCTGTGAATGTGGATGCAGAGGGCACGGCGGCTTCTGCACGAGCATGGTGTAAGAGAACAGTAGCTCTTGTCTTTTCCCCTCATGAGAAGCACACGGAGAAAGAGCCCATAAGGTGGGTAGACCTTTACTCTGAACTTCCAAGTAGGCTGTCAGGGGTGTCAAAAAGGAATAGAAGTTACAAAAATCTTAGTGATGCATTTTTCTGTAAGTGGCTGGTTCGTAATGAAAATGGCATTTTTTCCTGCCACCAAAACCCACATTTCTGGGGACCTGCAGTGTAAGCAGTTTGCCTGAAAAATTTCCGTGTCTGGTTTTTTCAGTGACCCCCTCCATGCACATCTTTAGAACTGATGTTAAAACCCACTTTTTTCAGGTGGTGCATCTTTTGTTATGTTCTGTAATACACAAATGTAAAGCTGTCCCCTGACAGAGCATACCAGTTCTTTTCATGGTACTATTCAATACAGCCATGGATAAACACCCATTAAATCAAAAGTTGTAGGCACTCTGTCAATGACTGGATGGCCATCTAAAAAACAGGATCCTGCTCAACAATCACCATTTTGTAACATGTAACAGATTTGACTGGTTTTAGTTTTGGCCGCATCCATACTCTATTGAATAGAATGCATTGAATACCTCTTTTTCCTCTGATGATAGCTGTCTGGAGAGAGGAGTGTCACTGTGCTAGGTTTAAGGGGCACATACTGGTACACAGACTTGCAAGTAGAGGTCAGTGTAATGCTGGGGATCTTTACAGCAATAAACCTTTACCTTTTCATTGTCTTTTTTCCCCGACTCTGTGATGGGTCATCACTATGATCTCATCCTTGCATGATCTGCAGGCCTCCCTAAGATTTTTCCATCTTGTTTGCAAAAATAACTCTGTTCATTTTGCAAGTCAAAAATCTATGCATTAGTTTTGTGCGGTCAAGTTTCAAGCCTTATGCTGTCCCCATCCCCCCTAATATTCCAGTGGTGGGAGAGGGCCCACATGTTTGATTTTCAGCAGTGTTGTAAAAAATGGGGGAAATAAATATTCCTCAAAAACTGAGGAAGGCTGTTTAGCTTCACAGATAAAAAATGTAAAGACCCTATGAAATGTATATTTCTATATATGAGTTTACCACCTCGGGTGATTAATGACACATGCATTTTTTCATTTAAAAACTGCTTAACAATGAAGTAGCCTAAAGTGGACCTAAGGTAACAAATCTGTATTCTTCTACATAGTGTCCAATCCCTAGCCTCTGCCCTGTAAGTCCCGCAGCCCAACACATTCCACAGCAGCTGTGGGATGAAGTGCTCCCTCCTCCGCCTCTGCTGCAATAATGAGTGAGTCCTTCAGGGAGATCATCTCCTACCCTAGTGGACACTATTGCACTGGCCTGTGTGTTCAGAAAAGCAGTTTGCACCTAAGGGCTCTGATGGTTCCCCGTTGCCAAGAAGACACTTGGAGTAATGCAAAATGCATTCAGCTTTCCTAATTAGAAGTCTTCACTCTAACATTTTTAATCTGTTTTCTGGATCTGTGAGGCCCCACAACTAACGCCTGCCCTTTTGTCACTACCTAACTGCTTGCTACTCCTCTGTGCTTGAAAATACATAATCATAGTTTGTACATAGTAAACCCTTCCTTACTGTCTATTGTTGAAGCCTGCAAAAACAGGCTTGGCTGCCCTTTTATCCACAGCATCCCACTGGTGTTCTCTGGGAGCATATGGCTGCAGTCTGTGTCCCAAAGCTGGATGCTCAGCCCCCCACCTCTTATTTGCAACATCAGCCTAAGGATATGGAGAAACATATAGTACTAACCTCCACCCCTCAATGGTGCTATAGGTAACTGTAAGATCAGCCACAACTACAGGGAAAGGGAGCCTCCCACCACCACTCATCCTTTCTGCATGAGAATGATCTTGAAATCCAGTTTGCAGTTCATGGGCCCATTTTTTTCTGGTTCACCTGGTATTTTTTTGGAACATTTTTATATCTTTTCCTTTTTGTGCCTTCATGCATCTTCTTCTGAATTTGGCACTTTGTTCTTGCTTTCCACTTTGCAGATAGCATTACCTGTGTCTTGTATCACCGAGCAAAGTCTCAGCTCTGCCTCAGTTGCCTTGCATGCTTATCCTGCTGGACTGTCGGGCAGGAAGCTCCCTAATACATGTATAATTCTATATATGTATATGTTGAATACAGCTGTATATATTTTTATATCTAAACTCTTCCTGGCCCAAAGGACATAGGCAGGTAATCACAGGACTGCCTGAGAACATGTGGGTACAACAGGGTCAAGAAATAGCCATCAGACAACTCTAGTGCAGTGTGAAAACCTGTTAAATGCATCATGTTTAACCACAGGTGCCATAAAATGTGTGAAAACACATGATTTTCCTGTAACTGTTCTGGTTCTGTCAGGTCCTTTTACACTACCTGATGTTTGCATCCCAGCACCCTGAATTAGGTGTTGATTTTCATTTTTTTTTTTAAGTTTTGACCAAGCAGGAAAAAACAGAAGGAGATGGCCCAAATGTGCAAGTGACACCTCTCTCAAAAGAGATCTCTCTCTTCTACAGCCTCAGAAAAAAAAATGTGGTGTAGAAGTTGAAACTGTCTCCAGGCAGCTTCAAGTTTTAGGATTGGCACTTACATAACTGATCATACTAGGCCTTACTGAATTTGGCAGCCTTGTAGTGTTGTGTTTTTCTCATAGATGAACTGTTCTTGAGCAGTTTCTCCAATGTATTGAGCACAAATAGGTTTTCTTCAACATCAAGCATACAGGTCTCTTTCTTTCTCACACTTCCCCTCCACTTCCATCCCCTCTCAACAACAAATGAAGTTATTGTGGCCACAGTGGCTGTGGAGTCAGTCTAATAAAAACCCCATATTTCTGGTAGTGTGGTGTTATTAAGAATGGGGCAATGGAAAGAAGTAAATTCAGTTTGGGATGGGTTGCAACAAAATTGTGCTGGAGGGGGAACATACAAGGCTATTGCCCCTGTGCTCACACACTTTGCAGATCAGCAATAACCACAACCCCAGTGAATTAGCAATGCTTCAGTACCAATAGCACAAGTCTCTTACAGGGCTGAGGGAATATTGTGGGGTGCACACCTGCTGTGCACTGTAAATTCCAGCAGAAGACATGGAAACTGCTGCTCCAATCCTGGCAGCAGGGAGGAATGCAGCTCTGCCCTGGTGCAGCATTAGGATTCAAGTCTTCAGAGGAGAATGGAAAACCTTTCCTTTCCATATATCCCAGGATACAAAAGGCACAGGAGACAAGGGGTAAAATACCTGCAATGTATATAGAGTGACTGTGTATGCTCAACCCACCTTTTATCCAACCTTTGTGCGGTTTTTGAAGTGGCTTCTTGTAATTTTCACTATATAGGCAGCACAGGGATAAAAAAGGAACTTCTGAAATACTGAGAAAATCGAAGCCATAATTATTGTTACAGTTTCAGAGTGAAATCTTTTCTTGAAAATATACTATATAGTGGTTGTAAGAGGAATAGGGAAACTAGTATGTTCAATGTACAAAACAGTGGCATTTGAATAAATATTAAGTAATATAGTTCTATGTTTGTTTGTTGTATTTTTTTTAATCTGAACTTTTATCAAGAATACAAATTGGGAGAAATATTATAAGCCATTAGTAATTCTTTTGGAATTAGTTTTTGAGAAAACAAAATGTAACGAACTCCATATATTATACGACAACGAACACAAACAGTAAAAACCTGATGGTTCCACCTCTCAGAATTTCCAAACAGATTTTTTGATTCTGTTGTTTCACTACCCCGGCATATATGAATTAAATTTTTGACCTATGGATGTTCCATTTTGGGTATAGTTGACCTGATTTTTCTCATGTATTAAGCTTTTATATTCCCTGCTAGATTTCTTATGGCTGCCTTTGTTACCCTCATAGTTTAATATAAAATCTATTTAAATGAAAGGATTTTACTTCCTTCATTTGTGCTAATTGCAGTATTTACTTTGACAGCACATGTTGCCCATGTTTTCTGATCTGAGACATTCAGGTAACAAACTACTTTTTAACCAAATACTGCAACCATTTTACATTAATGTCTGGTTTCTTAACCTCTTGACCTTTTCTTAAATTCTTTTTTACAAAAAGTAGTAGCATTGAAACAGTGAATTAATTATCTGATTATCAGAGACATTAGGCTAGTCAAGCTTCTTAAAATAAGAGCAGCAGGTGTTTCTGTACTTTGGAAAATCAGACTATAAATGGGAAAGAAGCAAAGACATCAGATTTAAAGAACATCTGAATGTAAAAAAAAAGGAGGGAGACACTTCCTAAAAAAGCCCAACGTATTTGTGCTTAAATAAAACTGTTCCTCATTGAATAGTGGATGTTCCGCATAGAACATTCTAGCATGATGATGTAAAGTAGTTTGGGTGTGGGAGACCATACCATGAAGCACAGGAAATAGTTGAGATCTTTTGATATGTTTATAATACTAAGTAAATGGGAAATGACTACAGCTGAGGTTGTCAACTACTTCACAGTCTGGCAGATGGTCACATTTCACTGTCAACATTTCTCTGAAGCAAGCAAGCTGTGCGAGTATATTCTGCAGCTCATGCTCGGGATATTCTCATAAAGAAATTATTTTCAGTTTCAGCGTTTTGCTTAGTTATTCCTCATCTCCTCTGTGAGGGTCCAGAATACCCCCCTGCCACTTCTAATGGGTAAACATGGGAAACACTGTTTTCATATGGGGGAATGACTATTGCTATTGCTATTGCTATTGCTATTGCTATTGCTATTGCTATTGCTATTCCTATTCCTATTCCTATTCCTATTCCTATTCCTATTCCTATTCCTATTCCTATTCC
>JAJPCS010000033.1:19959400-20102698 GCA_021164005.1 Willisornis vidua nigrigula
ATCTATCTATCTATCTATCTATCTATCTATCTATCTATCTATCTATCATCTATCTAGCTATCCTTTAGCTGTCTTTTTTCTTCCCCTACAAACCTAGCCTTGAATGAAAATTAGCTAAAACTGACTATTGTTGTGGTAGCTTGAAATCTTATGGGTTTTGTTTGAGTGGTAAGGGAAAATACTTTGGGTATGATCAGAAGTCACTGTAATTTTTTCCCTTTCTTCCTGTTTTTAATACTGGAAAAATCTTCTTAAGATGTTTCTATTAGAAATTCAAATTCAAATGAATAATGTAAAAAAGCTATTTGTTCCCTTATGTGTAAAAAAATATGAATTCTGGCAAATACATTAGTCAAAATTGGTAAAGCCCAAAGAAAAAAAGACAACTGAAGTTTTCAAAATGGTTTTATTTAGACTGATGGGCTGTAGGCTTTTAATTTATTTTGAAGTTAATATTACTTGGCAATATAATTAAACATGTCTTTCTTGATTCACTCAGTCTGAATACAAATTTTGATTTAGCCCTGAAGGGATTAGTTCAGGAAGAAGTTATGCACTTTTTGCAATATTCATAGCCTTTTTGAGGAAAGTAGGAATGTTGCACAAACACGTACAGTCACAAAGACTACTTATCTATTTATATTAACCCTCTAAGCAGCCTCTGTTCTCATCTCCCTACTTAAGGTGTGGAAACTCAATTAAGGTGAACTGTAGTGAAGTGTGTAACACTTGTTTTAAGCATATGTTAGCTTTTGTGAGTAAGTGTAAAATCCCTGGGGTAAATTTTCTATAAAACCATTTTCACTTGCAAAGCTAACAGAATTTTGCAAGTAAGGTTTAGTGTCCTGTTTCATTACCTACTGATGTATTTACATACCAAGATTTATATGTTGTGTTAATGCATGTGGTTTTACAGGGTAACTTTTACAGATCCTTTGGAAGTGTCAATAAATTGTCCATGGCTTTTATGTATTTCTTTGTACATGTAGTTGAAGTTTTCTACATGGCATATTTTTGAATATAAAACTGCAAAAACTTGGTCAAGTCAATTTCCAGAAAGAGCTTACTTTCCAAATGCAAATTCCATTGGTCCTCTTCTTTTTAGGTAGCAGTTAGATGGCAGCCTTGTCAATGGCAGTACAATTCCTGTTGTACTGCTGTCTACATTTCTGTCCTCCAGACAGGTATGAGAAGCAGCAGATAGCTGTGTAGATATTATCTCATAAAAGTAGATGTATTAGAATTAATATATTTCTTTGAAATATAACTTTTTATTACTTGAAATTCTGAACAGGTTTTAAGACAATATTTAATTAATTCTTCTGTAAAGTAGTATTCAAAACATACATACAGATCCTTCAATAAAGATTTTCTATTTAAAAATCAGGGATTGTAATTTTTAGAATCTGATTTTCTGCACTGTCAGATCATTAAGCATTTAGTTCAGTGAAAACAAGAACATTTCTTCATTTGACTTATTTCTATGTTGTGCTTCACAGTGTTGTTCTTCATACCTTTTCTCAGTAGGCAAGGTAGCTGGCACAAGTTACATCTATGCACTTATGAACAGCTATTAAACACTGTTCAGACATCGCTGTTTGTGGAATGCACTATATCACAATGTACAAATCAAGAATAGCTGGTACCATGGTGCCCCACGATGTATTCTCATCGCGGCCTGGAAAGGAATGAGAGGAATACACTATCACTGCTTAGTGTACTGGTTTCTTGGCATTTTTGCTGAGCCTCTTAAGCAGTTCTGGAGACAGCTTTCGTTGTGTGAGTCCTATTAGGCTGGAAACGACTCAAAATAGAGTTCTGAAAACTGGCAATGATTTTGTTAGTGACATGTGAAGTCTTTTTCTAGGTAGCTATTCTCCCTCTCATTTCTTAATTACAAGACGGAAAAATTGATAGACTCTTCCAAATGTGTGTCTAAAGCCAAACCTTTCCCCAACTTTGTGATTTGAGTTTATGTTTTGATAGAGAATACAACAGATGCTAGCACCTAAGTCCAGGTCCACTAAAGCTAAATGCAAATCACTAAAATCTGGGAGCTATTGTAAGCATGATTTTAGTCTGTAGTCAGACCTGATTTGTGCCAAGATAACCAAGATATATTTACCACAAAGAGCTTCCTTCCTTCCTACCTTCCTTCCTTCCATTTTTAACAACTATTTAATTCCTTCTATACTTTTGATGCAGTGAGTTTTCCACAGCTTGAAGGTTTTTATTAAAATATGCAAAATTCAGGTAAACTTTAATACAAGATACATATGTAAACAGATTTGACTACTAATAGATCTTTATTAAGAAATATAGTTTGATAACATGTAGTAGCCAAAAATTATATTGGACTATGTATTGCCCATGTTCTGCCCTTCTGGTTTCCTCTTCTTTTTGTTACATGTGGATGAACAATAATCACCTGATGAGAAATTGTGGAGTACTTGTTGATACCTCTAATTGTGTAACATCAAAACTATCTTGATAAATTCTAAGGCAAAAGGCAAAATTCAAAATAGTGTGTAGCTGAAGCGCCTAGAAATGAATGTTAGGGCAGAGTATAGTTGGTAAACTCTAAGTCTTAAAAGCAACATATATTCTAGAAATATCTTCTACCCACCACTCCCCTCCACCCTCCAACCCCACCCCAGGACAAGAAAGTCAAAAAGTGCTTCTGTAGTGTTCATGAAAGCCGCAGGCTCTGCAGCCTGGAGAGCAGCTATCAATCCCTTGTGGAGTCCAGGTGAGTTATGGAGCAGACTGAAGAGTGTTGAAATCAGTGCCAATCGTATAGCAGCTCTGGATGGGTATCTTCTACTTTATTTCAAAAAGGCATAAGCAGAACTGGAGGTGAATTTTCACTTTCCTTCATACTGTGAGATCTTATCCTGCCTGACAGGACTCCTGTTGCAGAGGAGGAAGTCTGGTCCGCTGTACATGTTCTCCAGGACTGGACTTGGTCTCCAGAGTTCCTGCAGCACAAATCTGTGAGGTCCTGGGGAAAGCTACTGCTAGGTTCATCTTTCCTGCTCCATGTTTTTTAACTGTTTATGAAGGAGCTGCCATACTAGATGAACTCAGAAGACTGCTTGGCTGAGGGTCTGACTGTGGCCATGAGTGATAGCGCAATGTCCAGCGCCCTGTGACTAATGATCTTCCTGTCTCAGTGACATCTTGTGGCTGTAACACTTTCATCTTTGAAATTTCAAACTCTGCATTTTTTCACCTTGTAAGAGTTCTGCTTTGAAAATTTTGTAAGAGAAGATGGAAAGGAAAATTCTTAGTGATGCGGAGTTATAGACTTGTTCCTTGAGTATCAACAAATTGAATGAACATTTTAAAATAAAAATGTTGCCTGAGGTTTATAAGGAGTTTTGTCCTGTGGTAAAATGGAATGAAATGTGGGATCTCAGATAAGAGGGTATTGCTGGCTTTCATGTCAGCTCTGATTACTTTCCCACCAGTAAGACTGAACTTCTCTGACTTCAGAAGTAATATTTCAAAAGACTGCATCGGATCCATAGAAACTATGTAGAAATTAGCATCTCTTTTTATGATCAGGTGACCTACCTGGTGGATGAGGGGAAGGCTGTGGATGTGGTCTATCTGGACTTCAGCAAGGCCTTTGACGCTGTCTCCCATAATATACTCCTGGAAAAGCTGGTAGCCCATGGCCTGGACAAGTGTACCCTCTCCTGGATTAGGAGCTGGCTGGAGGGTCGGGCCCAGAGAGTGCTGGTGAACGGAGCTGCATCCAGGTGGCGGCCGGTCACCAGTGGTGTTCCCCAGGGGTCTGTGTTGGGTCCAGTCCTGTTTAACATCTTTGTTGATGATTTAGATGAGGGGATTGAGTCCATCATCAGCAAATTTGCTGATGACACCAAGTTGGGAGGGAGTGTCGACCTGCTGGAAGGCAGGAGGACTCTGCAGAGGGACATGAATAGACTTGAGAGATGGGCTGATTCCAATGGGATGAAGTTCAATAAGGCCAAGTGCCGGGTCCTGCACTTTGGCCACAACAACCCCATGCAGCGCTACAGGCTGGGCACAGAGTGGCTGGAGAGCAGGCAGGCAGAAAGGGACCTTGGAGTACTAATTGACAGGAAGCTCAACATGAGCCAACAGTGTGCCCAGGTGGCCAAGAAGGCCAATGGGATCTTGTCCTGTATCAAAAATAGCGTGACCAGCAGGACCAGGGAAGTGATCCTTCCCCTGTACTCTGCGTTGGTGAGGCCACACCTTGAGTACTGTGTTCAGTTCTGGGCCCCTCAGTTCAGAAAGGATATTGAGGTGCTGGAGCGAGTCCAGAGAAGAGCAACAAGGCTGGTGAAGGGACTGGAGCACAAGCCCTATGGGGAGAGGCTGAGGGAGCTGAGGTTGTTTAGCCTGGAGAAGAGGAGGCTCAGAGGTGACCTCATCACTGTCTAGAACTACCTGAAGGGAAGTTCTGGCCAGGTGGGGGTTGGTCTCTTCTCCCAGGCACTCAGCAATAGGACAAAGGGGCACGGGCTCAAGCTCTGCCAGGGGAAATTTAAGTTGGAGATCAGAAAAAAATTCTTTCCAGAGAGAGTAATCAGGCATTGGAATGGGCTGCCCAGAGAGGTGGTGGATTCACCATCCCTAGAGATTTTTAAACTGAGATTGGACGTGGCGCTGAGTGCCATGATCTAGTAAATGGACTGCAGTTGGACCAAGGGTTGGACTTGATGATCTTGGAGGTCTTTTCCAACCCAATCGATTCTATGATTCGATGATACTATGATTATAAGCATACTATCAATAGGCTTCAAGGGCCATGGAATTAACCTGTTAACATTTGTCATTTTCCTTATTTGTTTGCTATCTGAAACACATTTCTTTTGAATTCTACCAGTTGTTGGCTTTTCTCTTCCATGACAACACTGTGTGGATGTTAATGTAACTGTGAAACTGCAGCAATCATATATTCAAGTGCTATCTGACTGACATTGCTAACTCTTCCTAAATGGGGGGAAGCTTGAGAAGGAGAACGCAAGTCAAAAGAAGCAGTTGTCCTAAAAGCAAAGGACAGAGAGTTTTTAAACTGTGATGTTTTAAAATACTTCACACTTTAATTACTTGTTCATGAAACAAAATATAAAACAAATTAATATTACTCAGTAAAAAGAGACGTAGATGTGCTTTGTGGTTGAACTGTTGACCAGATGCCTGGTTCAGACCTTCTTCTTCAGAGAATCATCTCCAGATTACTAGTGTGGAATTATTGCTGTTACTGTAAAAACAGGGAATGCTTTTTTCCCCATACATTGTTCCAGCACGTCTGATGTGCACCTCCTGAATTTCCTAATGTTCTGCTTCAAACCATGAGTATGTAACGAATTATTGTAGGCTACTGCTCCTATTTTGTACAAAACATGAAGCAATAACAGGATTCCTATTTTATTTTACCATTTTATTTTACCATAACACATTAATACTGAGATGCAATATGTTCCTTGGTGTCAAAGAAGACAATAGTTAAGACTGCCTAACCTTTTCAGTTTGCTTTGTCTTTATGAGCAAATAGCTAGGAGAAAACCTAGTTCTATCGTTATGCCACTGGCGAATGTAAATGTTTTTACTAGGCATACACTGCATATATTACGTTAAAAAGATATTCAATGCTGGCAAATTTTCCATACAACAGTTTCCTTCCTTCCACACAGACAGTCTAAGCTCATAAAAGATTTTGAGCCTGATTCTGTTCTAACCCAAGTGCTAAATAAATGTAACTCGGCAAAAATTGATCAAATTGTTCTCACAGGAGAGAGTATTTGTGCTTATCAATAGTTTTCATGGATCCAGTTTTCATAAAAGTGGATTATTTTTGTGGTCTTTTAACTTGTGGTGTGCCCCCAAATACCTCAGACAGATGTATGAAAGTGAATTCAGTACTGGGAGAGGGCAAGTTGGAGTAATATGAAAAAAATATTCTGAAACGGAATGGTTCATGTCAGTAAAAAGTTTTGGTTTTCAATAATTCTGTCAAAAGACACTGATGCACATAATACCTTAGAGCATACAAATAGCTTCTGGGACTTTGGGGGGATGTAAGAGGAAAAGGATTAAGAAATCCTCTTGAAAAAATTCTTCCTGCCCTGTAAGGTGATGAAGCCAGATTATGGTCATAGAGTGGACACTGAACAAGGTAACTAGTTCTGTGTTGTGGAAAGTTGCTCAATTTCTGTAGAGAAGGAAGGAATACATGATGAAAAGAGGAATAACCCCTGCAAAATATTCGCAAAGTAAAAATTTAAAACTAACTAGTGATGAATAGCTGATATTACCAAAGTATCTAGCACAGAGGCAAGTATTGCTGATCATTTTCTTATATCCATAATTCATGCAGGATGTTAAACTAGAGAGGGCTCCAAGAAAAACAAAATGAACCATTAAGGAAAGACTTGGGGAATCTGATCAAGTCTGTCAAATTATTAATGCTGTAGTTTGCATCAGTTCCGGAAGTACTATGGCCTGTTTAATACAGGACCCTAGCATAGATGACCAAAATGCTACCTTTTGCCTTTCAATCTGTGAAAATTAAGTCTTAGAGTATATTTTTAAACACAGAATTGCTTTAAGTTGCTAGCTTTCAGGTTAGCATAGTAAAAGGCACATGGTTACAACTTGCAGCTTATCAGCTGATGTGAAACAAGCAGTGTTTCACACTGAGAGTTGCTGTGACATTGTTGTCCAGTCAACTATGACTACACCATAGTACTGAATATTAGCTCAGAAATATTTTTGGTGTGGAGAGTTACATCTATGAAGTGATACAGGAGCCAGGGATTAGGTTTGGATTCAAGTAAAACTATTGACACGTACTAAAGTTTCAGTGCTTTCGAAAGATCATTTGATGATAATTCACCAGTACCTGAATAGTGAAAATTAAACATGTGTGTGAAGTTTCTGATGGATTTCTTTTTTCATCAAGCTTTTGCAGTTCAAAGGGCTTGAATGTTTACTTCATCCATTTTCATTGTGTAGTTATAAATCTATCTGTTACATTGTATGTCACAGGATTTTCCCCTAAAACAGGGCCAAAGGAGCAGGTTAATAGAAGCCATTGGCATGTTTAGTATTGCAGAACACAGTACTGAAGATGAAGACTGTGGAATAAAATCTAATTTAGAGGAGAAAGTCTATTCTTATTATTATTGCAATTAATCTCACAAAAGGTGAGAGCATCATGAACAAAACCTCATACTACTGAAAAGTCCCTTAGATTGCTTATTTTTTATTTTCAGATAAGACTCATAAGAATTATAGAATCATAGAATGGTTTAAGTTGGAAGGGACCACAAAGGTCACCTAGTTCTAACTCCCTTGCCTTGGGCAGGGACACCTTCCACTAGACCTGGCTGCTCACAGCCCAATCCAGTCTGGACTTGAACACTGCTAGGGATGGAGCATCCATGGCTTCTCTTTGGTAACCTGTTCCCGTGCCTCCCCACCCCAACAGTGAAGAATTTCCTCCTAATGTCTAATTTAAGCCTACTATTATCCCTCGTCAGGTCACTACGTGCCCTTGTCAAAAGCCCCTCTCCAGCTCTCTTGCAGACCTGCCTTGAGTACTGGAAGGTACTATAAGATCTCCTCAGAGCCTTCTCTTCTCTAGGCTGAACAAACCCAACTCTCAGCTTCTCTTCATGGCAGAGGTGTTTCATCACTCTGATCATCTTTGTGGTCCTCCTCTGGACTTGTTCCAGCAGGTTCATGTCCTTCTTATATTGAGGCCCTCAGAGCTAGATGCAATTCTCTTTAATAAAGCAGTTTGCTAAAACATTAGGACAGAATGTAGGAATTGCCATTATTTGTTTTGAAATAAGTACCAGATTGCACAGAAAAATTTTTCAGGTAAGCTTTAAGTACATAAAAGTATTAAAAAAATGCCCTTGTTTTGTGATTGCATGAGGTCTTAATGCCAGGGGGAAAAAAGTCATCAAAATATGCAAAAATACTTCAGAAAGAGTCATTCTACTGCAACAGAAAATGGTTTGTGACACTGGAATGTGGAACTGCCTGACAGCTGCTATATCAACAGAGGGTTTCTCATGACCCTCCAGCTTCCAGAAGGGAGAAAATGTGTTGGGTTTGTGTGCCCAGGGTTTTGGTGGTGGGGAGGCTACAGGTGTGGCTTCTTGAGAAATTGCTAGAACCTTCCTCCTTGTTCAGCAGAATCAATGCCAGCCAGCTCCAGGATTGGCCTGCCACTGGCCAAGGCTGGGCCAATCAGACATGGTAGTAATGCCTTATATTAGAGTGCAATAAAATTATTTTTGGTCCAAGTTGGGCCCTGCCGCTTGCTAAGTTATAGAAAAAACATGAAAGTAAAGAGACTACTTTTAGTTTAAATGATCAATACAGCATAGAAGAGTGAGAAAGTAGTTATAACATACTGGGAAACCAGGCAAAGCAGCATACAAAGTAACTGTATAACACTGGATGTTCTCTACTATCAAGGCTGTTCTCTCTGACTCAGCTGCACACCTCAAGATAGATACAAATACCCTGGAAACACAATAGTGAGGGTTGTACAGGTGAGTGAGGAAGCTAATGATGGGAGGAAATAATGTGGGCAGGGGTCGTACGACCATTACCCAACAGGCGAGCATGCACAGACCGTTGCCACTGACATAATTAATAGGTGGTGTTTGGCTGCCTCTCAGGCATCACCTTATACTGCGTACTGGCCCTACATAGTGTAATGGGCAGCTGATAAATAGGGACACCAGGAGTGGGGGAGCTGCACAACACCCATCCTTCCACCGAGACTGTGTTGGCTCTGTGGGGACACCTGCTAAGCATGGATGCTGTCCAGTTTCTGCTGATCCTGGTAGTCCTGGCCTGTCTGCTTGAGTGAGCATCAGTGATATGAAGTAGCTGCTGAAACATCAAGTATTTTGTATCCTTTTATCAAGTTTTAAGTATTTTATTCTTTTTATTCTCCTTTGTATTGTGTATTAAGTATTTTTTCCTTTTTATTCTCTTTTGCTAGTTGGTATTGCAATAAATGCTGTTTGTGTTATTTTATGACTGTGATTACCTTTATTCTGGACATGTATATAAAATGAACTAATACATGCATCTGTGATAACACTTAGAAGAAGAAGAACAACAACAACTACTACTACAACAAAAAACCAAAACAAACCAGAACACACCCTCCCCCCCAAAAATGAAAAAAGAAAAGAGTTAAAAAAAAGGAAAAAGTTGCTGTGCAGATATAACTGCTGCCGGAGAAGAGCACAGTGAAAATGTGTCACAGGAATAGCTCTGCAGACACCAAGGTGACACCAAGGTCAGTGGAGAAGAAGGGGGAAGAGGTGGTCCAGGTGCCAGAGCTGAGGTTCCCCTGCAGCCCATGGTGAAGACCATTGTGAAGCAGCTGTGCCCCTGCAGCCCATGAAGGACCACAGGGGTGCAGAGGTCCTCCCACAGCTCTTGTGGAGCCCATGCCAGAGCAGGTGGATGCCTGATAGGAGCTGTGAAACTGTGGGAGGCTCAAGGGACATGGACCTGCTGACTCATGGAGAGAGGAGGTCATGCTGGAGTAGGTTTTCCTGGTAGAACTTGTGACCTTGTAGGGGACCCACGCTGAAGCAGCCTCTGCCTGAAGGACTGCACCCAGTGAAAGAGTGACCCACAGTGTGGAAAACTTGCCTGTGGGATAGACTCATGTTGGAGAAGTTCAATGGAGAATTGTCTCCCATGGAAGGGACCTCACACTGGAGCAGGGGAAGGACTCTTTGCCTTGAGCAGCAGCAGAAACAAGGTGTGATGAACTGACCATTCATGTGTTACTGGGTGGAGAAAGGAACTGGGAAGGAGGGAGGGGTGAGAAGAAGGTGTTTTTAAAGAATTATTTTACTTCACATTATCCTCCTCTGATTTTGATAGTGACAAATTCAATTAATATTCCCAAGTTGAGCCTGTTTTGTCCGTGATGGTATTTGGTGAATGATCTCTCCTAGACCTTACCTCAACCCATGAACCCTTCATTATATTTTATTTTCCCATGTCAGTTGCAAAGGGGAGTGACACTGTGGCTTTGGTGGGTGTGTGGCATCCAGTCAGGGTCAATGTGCTACAAGTCAACAAGAAGGTGAACCTCTGTTTCCACTGTTTCTTACATAGCATGCTCAAATGCTGATGTCTGTATTCTGCTCCAATCCCCTCTTCTGAGTGATTAAACTTCTTGAAAGGAGTTGTGGAAGAGGAAGGAGATGACAGAGTTTTCTTACGATATGTCTCTTCCTCCAGCACTTGAGAGGTAACTAGGGATGGCACATTCAGGATGAAGATTCACCCTAACAGTAACAGATTTTAAACTGATACAGGAGAGGCTTCACTCCCTGAGATGTTGCAGAAGGTTTTTGGGGTGGATCTACTGTGCCCTATGAAAAAGGATACTAGTAAGTAACTTAGAGATCTGCTTGATTCTGTCCACCAGTTTGGGTTTATATGCTGTCTGACATCACAGAGTGCATTCACATGTCAAGGGAATTTCATGTTTTGTGTGCTTTTATCATGGCTTTTCCGTAAATGATTATGGAGATCTGCTAGGGAAGAGAGGTCTGGAACTGCCCTGAACTGCTGCAATTTTTACTGTTAGACCTGACTACATATTTTGGCAGCACTGTTGACTTGGGCTTTCCTTGTTTGGAAAAATGAAATATCTTTAAAAAACCCAACCCAAACCAACCAAACCAAAACCAAAAATCCAACCAAACCAACCAACTGACTAAACAGCCCCTCCCCCCCCCCCAAAAACACCACCACAAACAAAAAATAACATAGATCCTTGAAAAATCATAGTTCTAATAAATGTAGACTGAAACTAAATTCAGTATTATATGTAACCGTTTCCTGATTAGATTGGAAGTATAGAGAAATCTAAGCTACAGATAATGTGTTAAGGGAATCAGAAATAATTTCTGCATCAGTCTGCCTCTTCCACAAATCCTCCATATCCTTGGGGAAAAGTAGATGCTAACTTCTTAGACAAGATCTTTAAACACTCTATGACAATTTCAACGACTTTTTTATCATTATTAATCCTAGATCTTTTATAGCTAGTCAAGCCTCACCCAGAAAGCCTCACCCAACAGAGTTTATATGTGCTATTATTCTTTGGAATGTTAAGTGTCTTAGATGCAGTCTCTGCTGGGAGCTCTTACATAAAGAACAGGTTTCTTCCATGAAACAACCAAGTATTCAAAACATTGACACCCCCCTCGTCCCTCCAAATAATCCATAATTGCTCTGTATTGTTTAACTTAACAGTTACTGATGTCATTTTTACAGGTTAAGAAAAACAAATGCTCTCACACTCTGAGTTTTGAACAAGCCAAAATCAAGAAATTAAGTGTTCTAAACACTTAGCCACTTCATCCAATAAATTAATTCAGTCTGGTTCTCTGTCTCTGAACTGTTTCCAATAAAGTCTGAATACAGAAGGATAAACCCATTGATAACTTTCTACTACTGTATGGATATAATGTTGCCTTTTATACAAAGTAGTTTTAATGTTTAAATTTGAATATTATTTCCTTTTTCTTTTTCTGCACTGATTCTTTGAGACTTCTTTTTTTACTTATTCACTACATTCTGGTTTTCTCAGCTGGGTTCTGAGGGGACTTGAGCACCCTGAAAGACCAGTTCTGGAATGATCAGTTGTTTACTGACTGAGTGTATCCAAACACAGATCACAATGAGCAATAGAGGAGCTAGAGTCAAAAGGTGATTGCTGGCTCAGATGCCAACAGATGAAATCTAATTAATGTACTCCATCCAATCAGTACCTGAGTGAAATCTACCTATGGAATAGAAACTGTCAAGCTGAAAATCACTACATTAATTGCAAGCAGTAGATGATAAGAAGGTAAAACCTGTACCCTATATTTTGTATATTTCTTAAAAAGTCATCGTGCTCATCAGTACCTAGGCAGTTAAATGCCTCCCTGACATCCGATCCCGTCAGATCTCGGAAGCTAAGCAGGGTCAGCCCCGGATTAGTACTTGGATGGGAGACCTCCTGGGAAATGCCGGGTGCGTGCTGTAGGTTCTAGTCCCTGAGGACTTCACTGGCACTGTCCAAGCTCGCTCGGCCGTGGCAGATGAACCTCAGGACTTAAACGGTGGGGCCAGTTCTACGCACGCTGTGCCTCACCTAAAATCCACTGCGCAGGCTGGAAGGGCACACCCACATGAGGACAGCCCTTCCCAAATCTTCGTTCGCGAAGCTAAGCCACACACACACACATCAGTACCTACATTAAGCAGCAGCTGACATACAGGAATGAAGGGCTTATGTTCCCTGTGAGGCATTTGAAGTCTATCACATTTGAAATTCCTCAACTATCTAAGCAGGATGAAAGCATCACAACTTTCTACATTTATGAAAAGATTGTGTACTTACAACACAAGCTGCTGCTTAGTGATGCAAATTTTAGTAATGCAAGCACCCAAATGGGATCTGAATATCCAAATGGAAATGTCATCATCTTCATAGCTTCACAACTGTTGAAAAACCAGGCTCCTGGAATTAACCCTTTAGAAGTACTGAGAGCAATGGCACATCCCTACTGTAGAGGAGAATATTGGCCAAATGTACCGTGTAATTCTGAAAATGTCTAAAAGCCTGAAATGTTACATTTAACATTATCCTACCACGTTATGGCTGCTCAGAGGTTCTACATGAATTTAGAGCTGCAAGTCCATGTTTAAAAAAGCACTGCCATTTCAGCAGGAAATAACAAATTTATATAGTAAAGAGACATAGAACAATCCTATCTTATACTAAGGCAACGTTGCTGGGAGGAAAAAAATTGTATTTTCTGAGAGTGTAACCTGCCTGCAATCCAAATGGGGAGAAAAACATATTCTTGCTAAGCATATTATCTGATGGCTAATGCTGAAAATTACTTCAAAGATGTTAACCTGTCTCTTTTTTTCTGAACAAGGAGAGTCGTTCCCTTCCTACATATGAAGTCTTGCTGTTTTCTCAGATCTTAAAGGTCTTATATTTTCCTAAGTCTTCTCAGAACCCTGGGCTGATGACAGTGGACTTGTTGTTATATTGTGGCTAGCAATACTGTTGTGACTCTCTCAAAAGAATATAAAGCATACTTCTGTAAGTACTGTTAAGGGGTTTTTTTCTGGATAAAAACAGTATTGTCAAATGTCTTCAAGTCCATTTAATCAGGAAGACACTTTCAGAAAGCTTTCTCCCCACCTATTAATGCATGACTACTGTTCTAACACAATTGTTACATTTCTATTAGACAACAATGGTACACTTTCAACATCAAAGGAGTGTAAAATCACCTGTAAGCAGAAAGTTGGTGTGACAATAGAGAATTCTTACCTTTTCTATGCACATAACACAGAATTCATAACATAAATGGTAACAATGGTAAATAAAACTCTTCTTGCAAATTAACATACAGCTTGATTTTACTGTGAACCCTCAGGCCCTTAAAAAAGATGTAAATACCAGGAAATGTCCTTCTCATTTCTTAAAAGACAAGCATAATTTGCAACATGAGATTTGTAAACAGTTCATTCCTGACAAGTTGGATGTCATGCTTTGTTCAGCCAAATTGTGTTTCTTGGATCATGTGGCATTTATGACATATTTTAGATCACTATCCTCCACACGTACAGGAGCCTGTCCTAGTTCAGCAGGTGGGACCAGCTACCACTGTGTGGGGGTGATTAAAGCTGTGTATTCTATCCCCTCTATTCATTCCCCAAGGACAATGGACCATTAGCAGCAGCTGCCCAGGAAGTCATTAGCACCTTCACATCCAGCCGGAGGGGGCATGGCTGCTAATGGCCCATCAACAGTTCAACAATACCCCCTGGCTCCAGAGTTAATCACCCATTGTGTGAGTCCCCGCCCAGGGGAAGGGACTGGGTGCTCCCTGAGGGTACATAAGTGGTGGGTAAGACCTCAGGAAGGGTTCGTTGGATCCAGAGGAGCAGCAGGACCTCGACAGGAGGAGACCACCGCTCTCGACCAGACTACAGCCATCACCTGCACCAACAGGTTTCTCACTTCTTTTTGCTTTGGACTTGGGGGCAACCACGCGGGTCTCAGCACAAGGGCAAACAAACCCCTTGGGTTTGTGCCCCAGGACACTGGGTTATACTGCTAGGTTTTGTGTGTTGAAAGCAATTTCTCTTTGTGTCAGTGTATTTATGCTAACATCTTTCATTAAATTGTAACTCTGACTTATAATCTCTCTTGTGGTGGGTCCATTTCTCCTGCCAGTTTATCTTTAAACCAGCACAGAGCCTTACCCTCTGTAAGTACTGCTGATAAAAATGAGAACTGCACAATGTTGACATTTTTGCCTAACCATATGTCCATAAAAAGACTAAAATTCCGAAAGTTCATCTATCATGCATATTCATAGATTATTCCTGGATGTGTCTGAATAATCAAACATTTTCCAATTTAAGCTACTGTGCTTAAGCTGTACTTGAAAAATGTTAAAACGTTAACCACAGAGTTTCTGTTTGTTGTATAAATAACAGGTTTTAAAGAATTAGTAGAGGAAACAGGCTATAAATCTCAACGTGAATGAGCTATTATGATTTCATGTGCAGATCTGAGCCATAAACTAAACATGCCTTCTCTGCATAGGACAGAGACTTCATCTACTATGTCTGATTTAACACATAAAAAATGGAGAGAAATGTGTCAGTCTTTAGTACATGAACATGATGGATAGTTTTATTTAGGATTCCCTCATTCTTTTCATTGAGGTGCTTATTTTCCAGGAATAATGTAAGCATGTAAATTGATGCACCCAGATGCTATTTGGAACCTTTGAATAGGCTCATGACAGGAGCCTTAGGAACATGTTTAATAACAGTACATTTTCTGTGGTTTGGCAAGAGATTTACGGAAGCTGCCACGTACCTTTCACAAGAAGACAACAAAAATTTGGCCAGGCTCCTGTTTGATTGCCACAAACTGCATTTTGATTGTTCTATTAGCAGATGATGGAGCTGCAGGTACTGGTTAAAAACTTCAAGTGAAGGGTCGAAGGCAGCTGAGAGACCTGTATGAAGGGGCTTTACTCCCCTGGACAAGAACTTGCAGCCTTTGCCTCCAGGCAGATGTGAACAGTAAATGTCACAGTACACAAGCATTTCAGCTTAGTGTTCTGAAAATTCTCTTAGGTTTTGTAGGTAACCACGTCAGAAAAAGCGTATCGGTGTATCAAGGCAGGACGGGGCCCGAACCTCTCTCTGCCCACCCGGCGTAGGCGTGACTGGTTATGCCTGCCTACCTCGTGAACGCTACAGTGTCTCGTCCTTGCCAATGTCTTCTTTTACTGCTGTAACCATACCGGATTGTGTGCCCCATCCCCGTCTGCCACAGCCTGGAATGCCCATCTCTGCCTCACGCCCTGTGCCTGCCTGTGTGTCCCAGTTGCTGCTCGCATGCCCTACCCTCCCGAAACACAGAATCCTCATCCTCTCTCTCTGGTACTCCCCATCGGT
Source organism: Willisornis vidua nigrigula (assembly GCA_021164005.1). Taxonomy (NCBI): domain Eukaryota; kingdom Metazoa; phylum Chordata; class Aves; order Passeriformes; family Thamnophilidae; genus Willisornis; species Willisornis vidua. The sequence goes on from JAJPCS010000033.1 coordinate 19,974,944, forward strand.
GCCTGCACCTACTGTCCCTGCCCGTGCGTTCCGTCCTCGCCAGAGACCCCCATTCCCACGCAGCCCCCCGCTGTCCGAACGCCCGTGTGCACCCCACTGTCCACCTCTGCCCGCGCCGCCCGAACCCCGAAGGACCCTCGGAGGGCGGACCGGCGGCGGCGGCTCCCCGCCTCCGTCCCCGCCGCCCGGCAGCGGGGGGCCGCGCCCCGCGCACCTCCCTGCCCGGCGGGGCCCGGCGGAGCCGCGCGCCGCGGCACAGGCAGAGGCGCACTGCGGGCTCCAGGCGGGCGCGTCGCGGCGGAGCGGAGCGGGGCGGGCGGCCGCGGGGTAGCGCGCCGGAGCGCCGCGGGACCGGGATGGCCACGGCCATGGGGCAGCGCCGGGACACTGCCGCCTGCCCTCTCGGCCTCGCCCTGGGACTTCTCGCCGTCGCCCAGGTAAGGGGTCCCGCGGCTCACCCACCTCTCCGCGGGCCAGCACCGGGACGGGGCTTCCCTGCTCCAATGGGGCAGGGAGAGCTCCGCACCTGTGCCCGCGGATATGCTCCCGGGCTGGCGCAGCGCTGTCGCGGCCGGCAGGGGGGCTCCTCCTCGGCCTGCAGGTAGCCGCGCGGCTGCCCACAGCCCCTGCCCGCGCCCGGGGCGGCGGGCAGGACGGAGGCTCTGCCGCTGCTGGGTTTGCCGGGCGTTCATCGCCCAGAGCCTGAGTCAGGCTGGTCTGGCAGCCCTCTGGAAGGGAGGGTGGGAGGATCGTTTATTATAGAAGTTACGATACTGCTGAGCTTTGCTGGGTGTCGGTCGTGAGGTTCTCAGCCTACTTCGGGGCAGGTAAATACTTTTCGAGATAAAGAAAAACTTTGAGTCTCCGCCTTCTTTTCTCACACGGATGTTTCATTTTGAAAGTCGAGCGCTGATCGGGGACGTGTCAGTGCGTTTCCCTCGAGTGTAATTTTCATCCTCTAATATGCTGTACAGGTAGTTTTCTTTGCTTAGTCATCAATTTACTGTTGCCCGGCTTTTATTTCAGACTCTAGCCAAGGAAAATTAAGGAAAAAACCAAAACCATACAAACCCCTCCCTTATAATGCACCAGGCACCCCCCTGGAGACAGTATATGAACTCACATTTAGCTTTTTCTGTGTTCTAAAGAAAAGCAAGTGTGAACATGGCTCTCTAAATCATTCTCATTTGGGTTTGTCCTTAAATTCTGAAGATGAGTTTTAAATAAATAATAGCACATTGGCAGTAATGATGCTCTTTTTGTATTCATGGCTCTTTTTGTATTCATAGTAATACCTTAACTCTCTCAAAAACACAACAAACATTTAACAAAAAAAAGTACAGGGTCACTTGAAATAAACTTAGAAACATTCTATGTGTAGCCTGCTGAATCGAGCATTCCTGGTCTCCTTCTGTGCTCCTGACATGTATTTTTCCCTTCCTTGAACCTCTATAGAAACTATACATCCAAGAGAAGGTAAGCCTAGTGATCTGTGTAAAGTTCATAGTTTTGGCAGATAAACTTTTGTATTAAACTATGTTGCCTTTTGCTATTGCCCTACTTCTGGATTCCATGAAAAGGAAATGATTAAAAAGCACAGTAGGGTGCCATCAGGGAGAAGGTGTGATGCCAACCTGTAGCTGAAGGCAGATGGTAGGACTGGATCAGGACTGTGCCACTGGAAAAGTTGTTGACAAAAGTTTGCAGGGTTCTTTGGTAGCACTGGTTGCCTCAGGAGCATGCAGACTGGCCCACAGAGACCAGTGTCTAATGGGATCTGGTGTCTGTTCCTGATAAAGCCTACCAGAACCATAATAACTGTAATTCTGCAATGGAAATGTCATCTGCAACATACTTTAACTCTGACACCAACTCTTTTCTCAGGACTGCGATTGAGTTGATCTCCTCTGGTGCTCTGCTCTGTCCCTGATTATGCTGCCCTTGTGCACCTATTTGCCCTCTTTTTTTTCTAGCAGCTCTGCTTTGTGGAAAGCTAAAATATCTCCTTATTTCTTGCAAATACAATATATGCAAATACAGACTATTCAGGCTTACATTTAAGAATCGTAGAGTGAGAGAGATGCAGTTCAGTGGCCTAGGAGCTAGAAAAGACAGTCAATTTAGTTTCCTTTGGCTTTTATATTGGATTCTTAAATGAATTTCATTTTACAGTTTTTGAGATAGTTACTCTTTGAAATAGATGTTTGTCACTGTCTCCTGCCTCTAGTCTCAAATTTATACAGAGATAGTGTGAATAAAATCAGTTGTCCCCATAGATAACATTTCCTAGGGCCAAGAACATAATCAGCTCAGGAAGCCTCTTGTTGGTTTTCTTGCGTTTGTAATGCAAGATCGAGGAATAAGTGAGGATTAAAGGTATGCTTTACTAAGCAGCCACAGGTACGTGCATGTATCACAGAGAAGATATATATATACAGATAGATAGATGGATATAAACTGCAATTCTGTAATACTTCATTTATTAATCTAGAATTGAGATAAGATTAAGGTGAAAAATTAATCTTCTAATATGTTAAGTATGACCATGAATTTAGTGTTCTGGCAATATTTTCATGCTGTATTATCACAGAAACATAGAATAATTTGGATTGGAAGGAACCTTAGAGATCATCTGGTTCCAACTCCGCTGTCATAGGCTCCACCTTCCACCAGACCAGGTTGCTCAAATCCCCATGCAGTCTGACCTTGAGCACTTAGAGTTATGGGACAAATCTTCCCCACCCTTTTTTTGGTTTTAATGGAAGAAGAAATAAACTGAGTCTTTAAATTGTGTTGTGTTGTTATTATTTTAAAAATCCTTGAGGAACGAGATCAGATTGAGGTTTTAAACTAGTAATTAATAGGATCTATTAATAATTGTATGTCAGAACTATTTTCAGGCTGTATTTTGGAATTAAATACAAGTTCGCTTGGGTTGATGACATCTTACTGCATTCTCAGTTCAGTGTTTTTTTGGAATTTCAATTTACTCTTATTCTTTTTCCATATTTTTGATGGCTATCACCATTTTTTATAATTTTGTCTTCTTTTAGGTCTATAAACCAGTATATTGTGTTTTAGTGCAACTTCTCTTATTAGAGTGATTCTTCTTGCAGCTTTTTTTTTAATTTGCAGTTGCAAATTTAAAAAATGGGAAAAGGATTAAACTAGATATTGAACACAAGAAAATAAACTAGCTTTTTAAATTTCACTGTACATAATAGTTATTGTAGTAGACTCAGTTTTTGGCTATGCTTTAAACTTCATGTATGAGCTTCATGGATAAGTGTAGGGATTTTCACAAGTTTTAGGGGCTGACTGGATATGAGCAGGTTTAGGTCTGGAAGGGCTGAAAGCAAATGTAGACATAAGTTGAATTTTTATGCTTGTCATTGCATTCTTAGACTTTTTGAAAACCTCATGTTTGTTATATGCTATTCTGTTTTGTATTTTTATAGTATGTTTGCTACAGCATTCCCTTTATGTTCACAATATATGTTACAATGTGGGAGGAAGTGAAGTGGTAGTATTTGTGTATTAGGAAATAGTCACATGAAGAGAGCATCTTTTAAAACACTTGCATGTAGTGACATAGTAGTAAATCATATTAAGCACCTACTTTTACCTTCCCCAACAAAATACTTACCAAGTGAAAATCCACTGAGTTTTGTTCCACTGTCCAGAGAAGACTATAACTTTCTCTTCTATTTAATAAACTGGAACATAAAACTACTGAATATATGAATAGACTCCCTGCATTTGAAAAACTGACCATGTTATAGTTACCAAGTCCAAATGCTTGTCTGGAATTATTTCAGATGGCATTGCAGAAAAATTATGAGGACAAGTATATTAAAATATTAAAAGACAAGCAGTAAATTTATATAGTTCAGTTGGCCAGCACTGAAATATTACCATGCCTCTACTTGCTCCATGTAGAAACATCTTGAAAGCAGTTTTTACCCATCAAAATAATTTTATAGCATGTTTTTTATAACTCTTGCAAGCATTATGATCAAAATTATATTGATGAACGTAATTATGGATGGTAATGTTAAATTTGAGCAAACTCAAAAGTAGTTTCATCTTGTTGTGGAAGGTTTAAATAAACTTTTGTTACTTTAGTGATTGGAGTTTTCTTTTGAGCTTTGTAATAGATCAATGGAATTCTTGTTTATATTGTGGGCTGAAGGCAAGAGAACACAGAAAGTTACATATATTTTTTTTTTTTACATCATCATGTGGCATATTGAAGTTCCTGTTGTTTCAAATAATAAGACTTCATCTCCCCTTCCCTTCTAATTAGAATCAGAGAATCACAGACTGGATGAGGTTGTCAGAGATTTCTAGACATCTTGTCCTATCATTCCCATCAAACAGAGTCCCACAGAGTCAGTTGCCTGGGATCATGTCCACGCAGCTTATGACTGTCTTCAGGGAGGCAGACTCCAAAAACGCTCTGGGAAACCTGAGTTGGGCCTTACTTCCCCTTACAGTGTCCTGAGATTCAGGGGCAACTTCCTGTGTTGCAGTCTGCAACCATTGGTTCTTTTTCGGTCTTTGCACCCTCCCCTCTGGTATTTACATATATTAACAAGATCTCTCCTGGCCTGCTCTTCTCCAGACAGAACAGCCCCTGACAGTCTTTCCTCATAAGAGAGGTGACCCAGTCCCCTTAGAATAGTTGTGGCCCTTTGTTGAACTCTCTCTAATATGTCCATCTCTCTCATGTGCTGGATAGCCCAGAACTGGACACAGGACTCGTAAGTACTGAGTAGAAGTGAAGAATCACCTCTCTCTAACTGCTAGCAGTCATGGTCTAAGGTAGCCCAGGATACCTTTTGCCTTTTGTACCCAGGGGAACATTGCTGGCTCACGGTCAGCTTTGTGTCTACCAGCTCTGATCCCGCCCAACCCTTTTCTGCAGAGCTGCTCTTTACTTACAAGTTTAATAAACACAAGACTTTGGGCTAGCTTTGACCATGATGGGCTGACTTTAACCAAAAGTTTTTAGGAAAGTTTCATGCAAAATTGTAGAACCATTTCTGAGAATTCAGGTGTATGGAGGATATGTAATTTAAAGCAGTTCTAAGGATCTTTTTGTCATGAAAAAACTTAAGCCCCCTTAGTGACTTTGTAAAGAAGGGTTAAATATTTATCAAGAGAAGGGCCTTGCTCTGGAGAAGTCAATTGCTAAAATTGTGAAGAATAAATTTGCTGAAGTTAGAGGTCTCAGTGCATTCATAGCCTGCAGCTCACTAGAGTTTTAAGCCGTCAGCATTTTCACACGTTTTCACAAGCCATATGTGAATATGTGCATATGTCAGGAAAAGAAGCGGTTACTTCCTCTTCTCCTATTGCACCAGACAAAGTCAGATTATTCACAAACTGATATTACATCTGGATCCTACAGCAGTCGTGTTTTCATCTGTACATGTGCAAAGGCAGAGGGAATGAAGGGTTTGTGAATTCCAACAGATGAAAAAAGAACTACAGGAGGTCTAGAGATAAATACAAGGAGTGGGAATATTTTAGCACTGGTCTGATTGTACAGTTTCTGACAAGATCTGAAAATATTAGTTGTTGCTCTCTTTTATGACCCTGATAAACTGCTCTTTTATAATAGCGTTTGCCAACTTAAGATGAAAAGAGGGAATCAAATTCTACTTCTGTAGAAGTTCTGTATGACTTGAAATGTTATCTTATTCCTTATTTAGACCTGAATGCCAAATTTCACAGACTTAAACACGTTGTCCTGTTCATGAGTATTTCCTGCAATAACTGGGTTGATAATACTGCCATACAATTAGGTACAGATATGGAATACTGTTACCTTATCGTTAATGAGCAGTGGTAAAATTGATTGATGAACATACTCTTCAGAAAGTGGAGGTGTAATTTTTGATAACCCAGATTAGATTTCTAGTAGCACTTTCTAGGATTCTCATGGCCCTGTAATTTTTTTCTCTTAATAGAAACATAACTTATGCGTTGAAATGTATCTCTGTTCTTGGTGTAGAAGTTCGCATTAGGTGCATGACTTGACACTACCAGAGCTTTATGGGAACCTCAGAAGATGTAAAGTATTGCTGCTTTTACTAAGGAGTAAGGAATTCTGTGTGGCTGTTAGATAGGCCCATGTTTTGTATTAGGAGTTTTGAAAATCTTGCTTAGAAACTTAATGTTTTCCTTAGACTTTTCTTAGACTTTCATTTAATACAAAAAAAAAGAAAAAAATCAACTTTCACTGCAATCCACACTTCAGTACTTATATTCTTCAGTGTCCTCTTTTAATTTTTTTCATACGAAACATGGTAAAGTATGTCCTGCCTCTGATATAAAGATTATGAAAAATGACAACGTGTGCTATTAGGATGAGGCATTGTTAGTAGACTAGCAAATCATTAGCTGAATTTAGCAACCACAGTATTCCCTTTATGCTTTCAGTCCTGTATTTTAAATCATCCCATAACAGCTCAAGTACATGGGTACATATTGCCATTATGCACCTTAAGGCACTTTGCATTCTAAAATTGCAGTTGTGTCCCAGCTGCAAACAAGATGTTTCTGTTATAGTAAGCAATGTAATGACAATGTTACATGTCATTTACAAGACTTGGTGAATAATGCCATGTGCATCTGAGTCATGCACCTATTAAATTTAATTAAACTCCTTAGACACTTTTCAGTCTTAAGGGTATAAATTTTGTATGCCTTTTGAGAGAAATATGCAGTCAGCATAATTCTTGAACATGTATGTGCAAGGAAAGTTACCAAGAGGGGGAGAAATGGAAAGAAAAGAGGCAATTCAAGGCCTTTGGGAAATATATTAATTGCAGCTGCAGTAGTTACCTTAGAATAAATTTGGGATGAGTACATCACTGGTGGTGTTTGACACACAGTTAGATTTCTACAAATGGAAGAAGAAAAGAAAGGAAAAGAGAAACTGTATCATTTGGACTGAACATATAGGGAAAATCAGATTATAACAATGAGTTCTGCAGGACTACAGAAAGCCTGGTTCTTTCAGCACATTGTTCTACTGAGTGGACAAAAGCAGTATTGTATGTGCTTCTTACATACCAGTTCTGGATTGGTGTGGGAATGGAGTGGGTGATCTAGCAGGACTGTCACATCTCAGCCAGTAATATCCATCAGAGGAATTAAAGCCTATTCTTGCATCCATGCTTCAGTTTGTTCATAGTCCTACATGGCTAGATGCCATAAATAATGACTGCATTACATCAGTCCCAGATATGGCTTGTGCAGTTTTGTTTGGTACTGTTACTTTTGACTCAAACAAGTGTTTTCAGAATTTTCATCTGTACATTTTTTTTAAGCTAACCCCATATGTGCCTGTTCTTCCCATAAGTCATTTAATAATGGAAGAGTGGATTTGTACACAACTGCCTGAAGTTTTTTCATTTGGTTTTATTTTGACTTGCAGATTAAATGGGCATATGTATTGCATTGAACAGAAAGATCTGCTTGTGGATTTTGACATAGTTATAAGAATAATGCCACTCTGTGTAAATCAGGTGGGTTGCAGAAACCGATTTTTTCTTGGGCAGCAATTTTGTGTGCGTGTGTGCACGCGCGCGCAGTGGAGAGTTGATAAGAAGGAAAGACTTCACAGATAAGAATAACACTACTGAGTAATATAACAGCCAAACACTAGTCCTGTCTGGCTGCATCTTTTATTTGCTTTTATTTTATTTCTCTCAGTGTTTTTTCAGAGGAAATAGAGGGGAGCCACACTCATCCTGGCTTACATAACTCCCAGAGAAATGAACTGAGGTGAGATGGTCACCCCTTTCTTATTGCCATGGACTTAGCTATATGCTGTGGTAGGAAACTGGAAACAAAAAAGGGCAGATTTTATTTTTTTAGCAGATGAATGGCACAGCAAGAGTAAATGAACACAGTGAAACAAGCACTATATAGTTTGGGGGTTTGAATCAAAGACAAGGATATGCCTCTATCTCTGCATTACTTTATTTATCCAATTTTCTTGATGTACAGCTGTTTGAAAGAGTGTGTTTGTAGAACATACAGTTTCAATGGCAAATTTTAAACATACTTGCCATGGGTAAATCACAGTGAAGCTGTTGTGTAGAAATGATTTACTGTTTGATGACTGGATTTTGCAAGGTGGTTGAGCATAGAGGTTTCATAGCTGCCATTAACTTCTATATATAATTTGAAAACCCATCTTAATATTATTACTATGATAACTGAGGAATCTACTAGCCACTGAACAGCTACAAGTGAAGAATGTTTTATCTGCTAGAGAAGACACACAAGGAAAGAAAAACCAGGAAACCCTGGTGCTTGGTTGCTGTTCAGTGGAAGAAATACATCAGAATTCTTCATACAGAAGGTAGTTTCTGCACTTTCCTTGACTGACTGACCTGTGGCAGTCAGAGGACAGCAAGCTGAAAAGAGATGTGCTCAACATTTCAGATAGACAATATAAAAGTGAATGCACCCTAATAGTGGGGAAATGACTTTACTAGATGCATATATGAATATGAACTCCACAAAACTATTTAGACTTGTTGCTAAAAGACAATCTTAGGAAAGGATTTTAAAGCTATAGTTGAACACTTTTAAAAGAAATGTCTACTCATTGGAAGAAAATTCTTCTTAGGAAAAGGTTACTTCTAAAGCTTTTAGAAATTCTAGAAACTATTACTGTTTTTTTCCTAAACCCCTAATTATATTAAAAAACCAAACAACCAACCAAATAAAAAAGCCCTCCAAAAAACCAAAGAAGCTTTGTAAGGCTCAGAAATACAATATCTTCATACCTGGTGGAAGTGGGCCATTTTCAATCTAGTGAGAACTGCAAGCTGTTCAGAAGGTTTTTGTAGAGGGTAACTAGTGTTTGGGGTCTTCATTTTCTCTCCGGATTGATAAGATTTCCTGATGGATAGGGGTCTGTTTGTGATTTTTTCCCCCTTATCTTTTTTTCATTTTAAGCTGTAGAAAGAATATTTCTGATCAAATTTCTGTAACACAAGAACCTGGCTTTCTGGTTAGCCTTAAAACACTGAAATTGGCTTATCCCATGTCCTGATTTCCCTCTCTCCTGAAATTAAGGTGATGGAGCCATCTTTGAAGATGTTGATGTAAATTAAGTTTTTGCACTGAATCTGAAATATTTTTTCAAGAAATCTTAATAGAGTTGTTGTTATTATTGTTATTTTATTGTTGCTTTTATTTTTATTTTTATTATTTCCCCTTCTTAATTTCCTTGAACTTAAAATTCAACTTTCAGAAGATATTTGTCCCTAGAACAAGTTTTTGGGGTTTTTTTTCAGTGTGTCAGTTGCAAAGCAGTTGTCTGGGAAAAAAGACATAAAGCATCTAAATTATTTTCAACTGTAAAGAATAACTATAATTTCAGTCTTGCCACATGTCTATCACTGGCACTGTTGGCTATTATTGATTGACTGCTGATGAAAAAGAAGGAAAGCTGGCGTTCTAACGGGATTTCTGAAATATTCTGTGTTACGGAACAGTCCTTTTCCTGGTCTGGGAGACCGCATGTTTTCCTGTCAGATCATGTGCAAAGAATTCTTGATTTTGTAGTACAGTTAAAATGAGTATTTACAGGTTCCCTTTCAAACTGGTTTAGTAGCAAGAAAAATATTTCAGCTATAAGCTGTGCCCTTGATGTGACATCAGACCTCCAGCAAGGTGAGAATATAGCGGGAAACCTAAAGGTTCATGAAAATAATTTGAAAAATTCAAATGAGAATAATGAAGAAAAGAACCCATGCAGTAAAGGATAGACTAATTTTGTATCAAAAGGATATATTCCTCTGTAGCTGATCCTATCCTTGATATCCCTTTGCATTGTATTGACACTATGTCAATACTAGGAGGAAAACAGCTATATTTAGAAAAATGTGTTAAATCCCCTAAATTTGTACTTTATGCCAGTGTTTGGAGTTAACTGCTGCCTGTGTTGGATTTTGCTGTTGATGAGATGTTGTATATTTGAAAGATTAACTCTTTCCTGTCTATGCAAAGCCAGAAGGATCTGTTTCCATATGAACAATTGGTTTGACTTAGATAGCTCCATGCAGAGATTCAGTGCTGGTCTGTGTCAGCTTTTGTACAGAACAGGTTTTGTCTGGGTGAATGTAAGGGCTTGGATCTTCTTAGGTCCCCTTAAAAATTGAAGGCAAGATGAAAACAGCAGCTTCCTAAGCTTTTTATAGAAGTGTATTTAGAGCCGTGTCTGGCTGCTGTAATAACCTTATGGATTTTCACAATAATAGAACATGTTCTGAAACAGTGACCATATTACAGAGGAAAGTTGATATATCACAGGATCACTATGGGCACATAACATGGTTAAACTCAGTATCTCATCAACCTATTTATAAAAAACTATAGGTAAGTAGATTGTTAGCAATACACATAATCAAAAAATACTGAGTCATGTAATGACCATTTTAAGATTACAGCAGCTGTGATCATCTAAGTGTACAGTTTAATAAAAGCACAAGTACAAAAATACTTCTGGCATAGCTACTTAGAGTCATAGCTTTTGTTTGTTTGTTTTTCTAAAGAGCTTTTGTGACTAATGTGGGGGTTAAAATATTTCTTGCATCTGATGAAACCAATCTTAGGATGCATTGTGTGTTCCTGTGGTCAAATTGCATCCAACATTCAGTAAATGAATTTCAGTTAAAAGAGAGGGGATGGAAAAGTTTATTATTGTATTTATTTTGTTATCTTTTACTCTCTGAAATGATTTAATCTGTCCCATGGGAGGGAAGAAAAGGCATCTGTTAGGTGTGGGGAAGCAACTTTGCAGAAGTATAATTTTTAAAATACTTACATTTAATACTCTGTTATGATGATTCCCTGTGATCATGCAGCTGAAATTGAGGTTTGTGTCTTTCATTCCTATTACAAGTCTTGCAGTCATGACCTTCTGTTGATGGGGGTTACAGCAGTGATGGATAAGGGTAGAGTGACTGATATCATCTACCCAGATGGTTTACATTTGATACTGTTGTGCAGAACATACTTGTCTGTAAACTGGAGAGAGATTAATTTGAGGAATGGAGCACTCAGTGGATAAGGGATTGGCTGGATGGTTGTTTTGATAGAATTATGGAGTCACTTAAGTTGGAAAAGACCTTCAAGATCATTGAGTCCAACTTTTGATGGAACACCACCTTGTCAACTAGACCCTGCAGTGAGGGCCACATCCAGTCATTTCTTGGATACCTTGAAGGATGATGACTCCACCCTTGACAACCCTTTCCATGAAAAAATTCTTCCTGATGTCCAGCCTGAACCACCCTGAAGCAGCTTGATGCTGTGTCCTCTTGTCCTATCACTAGTTGCCTGTGAGAAGACACTGATGCCCACCTTGCTACAACCTCCCATCAGCTAGTTATACACAGCAGTAAGGCCTCCCCTCAGCTGCCTTTTTCTCGAGCCTAAGCAACCCCAGGTCCCTCAACTGCTCCTCATATGTCTTAACTCTCTAGACCCTTCACCAACTTTGTTGCAGTCAAAGGCTTAATGTCTGAGTGGAGACCGGTGATGTGTAGTGTTCTTTGGGGGTCATTAGTGGGACCAGTATTATTTACTGTCTTTCCTGGGGACACAGATGCTGGGACTAAGTGTATCCTCAGCAACTGTGCTAATGAGACCTAGCTGTGTGATATGGTCAACATCCTGGAAGGATAAGATACCATCCAACAGAATTTTGACAGGCTTGAGAGGTGGGCCTTTGTTAACCTCATGAAGTCTGACAAGGCCAAGTGCAAAGTCCTGCACATGGGTTGGGGCAATCCCATCCATGGGTATAGGCTTGGCAGAGAATGGATTGAGAGACCTGAGAAGGACTTGGAGTTACTGGTAGATGAAGAACTGCATATATGACCCAGCAACTTGCTCTCACAGCCCAGAAAGCCACCATTATCTGAAACTGCATGAAAAGTGGCATGACCAGCATGAAGGAGCTGATTTTCCCACTCTGCTTTGGTGAGATCCCACCTGGAGTATTGCTGGAGCCCTCAACACAAGAAAGACGTGGACCTGTTTAAACTGGTCCAGAAAAGGGCCACAAAAATGGTCAGAGGGCTGGAGCATCTCTCTTACAAAGACAGGCTGAGAGGGATGTTATTCAGCATGGAGAAGACTCTGTGGAGACCTTATGGCAGTTTTCCATTACCTAAAGTGGGCTTACGGAGGGATGGAGAGAGGTCATGAAAGAATTTTCATGCTGGTAATTACCCGGGGAGGCAGGAATCTCAAGCTGTTAGTATAGTTTCTGTGTTTCTTCCTCTAAGCAATTGTGAAGAAGCAGATGAAAACAATTTCTTATTTTATCTCCTACAAAAAAACCCACAAACCCCAAACCAAAATCCATTTAAAAAAACCAAACCAAACAAACCAAAAACCCAACCAAGATCAAAACACCAAAAACCCCACACACACCAAGAAACTCCTGGACCACAATGGTGTCTAGTGTCTATTTACTTTTAAACAAAATTTAAGAGTTAGCCACAAAGATAGCACCTAGATTATTATACTTGCAATGTTGCAATGTTACTGAAATAGAGACGAAATACTTTGAATACAGTAAGTATGTAATAAAAATGGACTAATAAAAGTGAACTAGTAAAATTTTGATACAGCTGTTGCACTGTCAAATTACAGACTAGAGGTACTGGTTGCTATACCCCAAAGAGGTCCATAATTTTCCAGTTTAAGGGAAAATTGCACATGTAATGTATAACTATATTAGTTACTTTGCTATTTAATGTTGCTCTTGAAAGGCTAAAGTTCAATGCTTTGCATGTGTGCGTGTGTTTGATAATAAGGACAAAGCAAGGCATACAGTTACATATTGTGTGGCTCAATTTTCCATTTGAGCTGTTTTTTATGATCCTTTGTGGGGAATGAGAAGAGATAGTCACTTGCAGAATATCTCATTCTTTGGCTTAGGTCAGTAGAATACAAGGTGTCTGTTTACTTCTATGAGTCCTCTATCTTGCAATAAGGAGACAGGATTGATAGGGGCTACTTAGAAAAGGATGCAATTATGAAAACAAGTTGAATGGGGCTAAAACAAGGATGTGGATTAGTGAAAGAGGAAAATAAAGGAAATAAATAGTCATATATTTACAACTCGAAGAAAAGAGGCAGAATTTTTTTCCTGTTTCATGAAATTAAACTCTTGATAATCAGTTTAATATATTTTCCTCCAATCCAAACATGTATCGGTATGTCTGATGAACAAGACAGCATTCTGTATGTTGCCCATTTCTGTATCAAGAGTGGGAAAGACTTTTGATAGAAACACTGGTAGAAAGATTGCTACTTGTCTTTTGCATAGCTGTTAAAATCCTGGTGAGTAGAGAAATGTGAGAATGAAAGGATGTTGGACCTGCATCTCACTAGCGTTTTCCTTTGGGCGTTTAACTGGAATGTCTTAGAAACTTTTTACCTCCAAACTTTTCTTCCTGCCCCCATACAACTCTACTCACAGAAAGTGATTTTTTTTTCACAGATCCTGCCCCAGGATCAAGCGGAGGTCTTGCGTTTCTAATGTCTCTAAAGTACTCAATATTCTACACTCTTTATAGAGCTTTTCCAGTTCTAAAGCAGAGATGATAACTTATATTTGTCTGTGTCTTTGTATTCATGTGTGGTTTAAAGTCAGAAATTTGTATGTTTTTTAGGAATTACACAGCACAACACAAACTGGTCCTTTACAAAGTTATTCAGAAAATATTGCAATTTAAGCAACTGTGAAAAGTACAGGCTTTAATGGCAGAATCTCTTCTAGCTGCATTTTTGCTAGCTGAGTGTTTTCGGATTACAGAATTAATACCTGAAAATTATGTTTAAAATAGTTGAAGCTAGATTTTTGCACGTCAGCTCTGACATTTAATTTAGTACCTGTTGGGAGCATTTTTCCTACTTGTAACAACAAGGTTATATCTCTCCTCCCCATGGTCTACATTGTATAAAAAAATCAGTCATGGGCACATAGCCTGCAAAACCCTTCTCAGTGCTCTTGCCATCACTATAACTGCCTTAGTCATGATATCTAGCTTTTTCCAAGTGTACAGTTACTGATAAATTTGTCTGTAATGCTGGGTAAAATCATGGTCTCAAAAGCAATTTCTAAAGCAAAATCAGGAGGAAACTTCCTCTTTTAATGCTGTGCTGTAATGCTTTTGTCAACCCTTTGTAGCATAGCTGAAATACAGGAGATAGAAACCAAAGAATTGACAGTGCACCCTTTCTTCTAGAAACACTACTTTCATGAAAAATTCCATCTATAATCCTCCATATTTGTGTATGTGTCTGGCTGATTGTCTGTGTAATAGCGAAACTTTATTGTGACTAACATTTGCAGTGGGGATATAGAACTTGACAGCTGCACTTCACTTCTCGAATACGAAGTTTTGGCACATTTGCAATTCTTGCAGTAGGAAGTGTTTGTCTGAACAGAAGCATCTATTATGAACTTGGAATTGAGAATAGATTCTTGATTGCATAAAAAACACAGAATGTCAAATATCCTAAGGCCAAAATTATGTTTACAGCAATTACTTTTGTCTACTACAGCCTGTTTGAGCTAAGTAGGAAGACTTTTGTTTCTTTTAAAATTCTGAAGTGTACCTAGGAAGAATGTCATGTTTTTCATGTTTATTTTGTTTTAAAAGTCTTTTACTTCTGTTTTCTCTTTCTAAATATGCCAAAATTCCCACATAAAGTACTGGATTTTTAAAATGTCCTAATTAGGAAGATTCAGATGGTCCTATGAGATGAAAATGCCATGGAACTTAATTCAACCTGATAGAAGTTTTTCCCCACTTATTCTGAAATCTAAAGCCTAAGGACTCAAAGAATACTGTTTTCTTAGATGCTCTGGGATGTATGCTTGTACCTCTGAGAATGACAAATAACTTACACTGTATTTTAAAATTTAAGACAGTCTCAATCATGTTCAGTGTGTTCTAAAATGCCTAGAAGGAGTATATGGTTATGTGGCAACCTGAATATAATTCCCATGTCATTGGTAAGGCATCGATTTGTGTGCCTTTAGTGTAGAAGTGTGGATTCTAAAATTGTCAGATTTTTAGTTTTGTTTTTCATGTTTAACAGCATTCTCTTCACTTGATGTTAAATTTTTTAAGTTGTGAAAGAGTAAGTAGGAGAGAACTCTTTTCAAGCTAGAAAGTTAGAGCTTTTTTGTTAACTCTTTTAGAGGTGAACCTTGCCCTTATGCTCCTTTTATGACTTTTTTCTTAGAAATCACAGATCATTATGTTCAGAAATGCTAAGGATTCTCCCCTACAGCAATGGGGAGAAAATGGAATTACGGGGATTAGAGCTTCAAGTGACTTCATCTTGTCTCGTGTCTCTGAGGAGTGCAGCAAGAGGTATGCTCATGATAGGGTTGTGTTGGTTTTTTTAAAAACAAATATGTGCAAACCATCTGTGGAGCCCCAAACAGTGGTGTTTGGAACAGTTACTTTCCAGGCAACAACAGGTAGAAAGTCTTTAACATTCTCATAATTGAGCAGAAGAA
The DNA here is from genome assembly GCA_021164005.1 of Willisornis vidua nigrigula. Lineage (NCBI taxonomy): Eukaryota > Metazoa > Chordata > Aves > Passeriformes > Thamnophilidae > Willisornis > Willisornis vidua. Next base: position 19,990,524 of record JAJPCS010000033.1, read on the forward strand.
ACATGTCTTTCATTGTTTAAACACAGTCTGGAAAGTAAGAAATCACTGCAGGATGTTGAAAGCTGAGACCTTACAGTGGGTTATTGGATGCAAGAATAAAAGTAATTGAGCTACAAAAGAAGGAAATATAAATTTTTTAGGCAGAACTAAGGTAGAATTAATTCAAAAGTATTCTTAGATAAGTACAGTGGGGCTAAACTGTGGAATTTGAGATTATGTTAGTCTTCAAGAGCAACAAGTAGTTTGACTTCTTGGGTTTATATAATGATTAAATACACAAATACTATTTTTAATTAATTAGTCAAAGAGAATAAATTTGCCTTTGGAAAGCTTGTTTACATAAATCACAGTATTAAATTAACTTAGTAATGCATGTTTATTATCCTTAACTCCAGTGGTAAACTACTTAACAAAACTGAAACAGCAAAGAAACAAAGAAAGCAAATAAAATAAAAGTCGTATGCCACTCCTGACTAGAGTGTGTAGGTACTGCTTTGAAAGAGTTTCCTTAAATATGGCGTCTATGCCATGAATGCTGCCATACTACTACCAATTGCAAATGGTTGCAAAACCAGGGATTTAACAAGGTCATCTCCCGACCAGAGTACAAGAAAAGAAAAGAAAAGAAGTGATTACTTTAATGTTGGCAGTCTTACTTTCACAGAATTGCGGTAACCATTGCATTCTGTATGGATGCATGGCTTTTCTCTCTTCTTCACCTTCTACCTCTTCAAATCCACCAGCCAAAATACACTGTCTATGTCTTGCTGAAAGCAAAGTTTAATTAAAATATTTAATATATTAATTGCACAAAAACAGTGAGGAATTTTTTCCTTTTTAACCTTGAAGAAGCGAATGACCGGCTAGTCATCTACCGAATCTTGGGAGAATTATTTACACATTGTCCTGATGCAACTTAGTTTTTCTCTCTCCCTCCACCCACATTTCTGTGAAGCTGGACATTTGCCATGGCGGGAAAGATATTGAGCTGCATGTGCAAGTGTTTCTGTTTATTTGAATAACTTCCCTGATGCTTGGTTGTGTAATTTTGCTCATTCATAAACCACTTGACAGATTGTTAGGACAGCATCCCTGTCTTTTTCTAAAGATCATCTGGGAAGTCCCATTTAACAAATTTTTTGCTGTAGGGGTGCCAATGATATGTTCAATTTTTCCATTCTTCAAGAAGTGCACCAGTTTTTGACCTTAGGTACTTTGTACAAAAGATATGCTGTTTCCAGAAGTACTTGGTTTGTATGTGTGTTGTAAGCATGCTATTCAGCTTTCTGAAACTGGCCTCTTATGTGAAATTAGTGACCCATAAGAAGCTATCCAGCCTTGTTCTCATAGCCATACCAAGAAAAATTACTTCACACTGGATCTCCTCTATATGACAGGTAATTGCTTTTGTTAAAAAAAAAAAATAAAAAAATTGTTTTCAGCTTTTATATTATCCATTGTTCCAAGTTCTCAAAACTACCTGTTTTGATTAGTATGGTTATAAAATTTCACACCGTAATTAATTCTGTTAATAACTCTTCTGCAGCTTGTTTGGATAATTAGATCTTTGTTCTCTGGAAGTATCTTTTTCTCAATAAAAAGAAACATTACAAATAATGTATTAATAGAAAATTAATAATTTTTTCGTCTTCCCTTAAACTTCTGTTTTCTAGTTAATTACCAGTGCATGCATTTATATTTGAAGAAAACATTTTTGTTGTCTTTATCAGGAACTGTCATAGTCCTCTTCAGGGTTTTCAGTGTTTTCTTATTGTATTGCAAGCTAGAACATACTAAATATCTAAAGACAACTGGATTAATAATCACAACCTGAAATAAATTAATGATCACTGAAGATCTAATAACCACATTTATGCTTGATTTATCCAGGTATGAATTTAGTAATATTTTAATGCAATAATGTGTGTGCACTGTTGAATTAAATGCTCAAACTCTGCAATGCTGCCATTATTTTCTCTGGTGATTTTTTTTTTTTTGGTGTTCTTAGTATTTTCACCCTTGCGCCAAATTATGCACATGAACTGGCAGGATTTCACAGAAGTTTAGAGCAGGTTTTTTTAAACACAGTGTCAAGGTAGTCGCTTGTCTGTATTTGAAGTCCTGTGACTAGAAGAGAAAAGAGGAACATATTGTGGGTCGAAGTCACCAGCAAGCAAGCAATAGGAAGGGAAACACAGATATATACCTGTACACGAAACGAGCAATGATGAGGAGACCCGATAGAATGGTACATAAGTGAGTAATAAACACAGAAAATCTAGAGGGACAGAAAGCAAAAAACCGAAGGAGGCAAAAAAATATAAGCAAAAATATATGATTTGACTAGTGTTCATTTTGTGTTTAGCTTTGGTCTTTTTTATGTATCTGAGACAAAATAAATAAAAATTTTATTAATACTAGTCAGAACTTAATATGCTTTTGTAGACAGTTGATACATATAAGGACAATGGGACTCTAATTAGGAGCCAAACTCTTCTTTATTATCTTCATCTCACTTTCTGCTTTATCTACATGATAGACTATTCCCCAAATGATCTGTAGCTAGGCAGATATTTCTGTTGAAATTCAAAAGTTAGCTATGCATAATACTGATATATAGACTGAAGGTTACTTATTTCTTATTACATAGTAATAACATTGTTGCTCAAAACCAGTACTATCTACCGCTTACAGAAGGCATGACATTTTGACATGGTGCAAGAGATTTTTTTTTTACAGTAAGGTTATTTAAACTGGTAGCTGACAATGGCAGCTTCACTAACTCAGAGCTATATGGTAAACCTAACTTGTAGTTATGAACCACAAACACATCACAGAAACCTTGGTGAGCAGAGAGAGCTGAGAGGCAAGGGACTGTGTGACTCCTCAAGGATCCTGCCCTGGGGCAGTGCTGGGACTGGGAGCCTGCTGGATCCTGGGATTTCTTTCACTCTGTTTGAAAATTTGAATTGTATAGTAGTCCCTATGTTAGTGAAGGTCTGCTGCTGCTTCTGTGAATTAAGTGATGGCAAGAAAGCTGCTCATAAACTATATGTGGTTAAAATCCACATGTTGATTGCCCGTATATTTAGGATGTGAGCATATAAGGAATTCTATATGATGGTCTGTATCAGCAAGAGATAAATTTAACCACAAAGGGATAAATTAGATAAAACTAATGAAGTACACATTCCAGAATGTGGGCAATGAGCCAAAAATGCATATTTTGACCTTGTGAGGTATGTAGTGCCATTTTAAGTAGGTGGGAAAGCAGAAAAGCAGGTTTGCACATGTTTGTTCTTGGGAACCATTCCATATTGTATAGGAACACTGTTTAGATCAGCTAGTTAAGGACAGATCAGTCTTTAGTAAGATCATTGAGACTTTTGATTCCAGTGCTTCAGGACCTTATTTTTAGATGATGCTGTGCTGCAAGAAATTAAGAGTACTGAGCAATTTGAAGAGTAGTAGGCTAGATTAGACCTGGAATAAATATAACCACTGTAAGAATTTATTATTTGCATTTGTTAGTTTTTCTGTAATTCTTTAAGCATGCTTAAGTTTCAATTTTTGTGAAAATATTTTCTGTTTGTTTTAATGTTAGCTGGGAGCAACCACCAGTAGATTTTGCTTTTCTAAGAGTTGGCTGATGCCAGCATGCAAAAATCACCATGTATGGTATGGTGGGTACATTCACATACTGCATGTCCTGTGACCTTACTGGTTCAAAATTAGCACAGATGTCTTTTTCAAGTAAAATAAATAAGACAAATGGAACACCCCTCCTAACAGTACTTTTAAAAGGAGTGTACATATATATATACATATATATACAGATATATATGTATATATACACACATATATATCTGTATGTAAATTTCTATATGCATGTGTGTTGAAGAATTCTGATATAGAGAGATCGAGTCTTAAGAATCCTTTTTTCTGTGAATGTATATATATGATGTGCAAACTTGGATGGCACTAACCATTTTATGTCTATGAAAATAACTTGATACTGAAGGATGAGCTAAATAAAGCTTGGATATAAAAGAGAATAGCATTTTTCTTAGTAAGTTTTAGATAAAACTTTTGGTTTCTTGCCTCGAGTTGGGGCAAATATCATAATTTCAAAGTGCCAAAGTTGTCTAACACTCTGTAAGTACTCATTTTAGTGTTACTTGATAATATTCTGGCCAGCAGGCCTTTCTGTGGAAGACTTATGGATTAAAGAAATGCAGTTTTATTTGAAAGCTAGTAAACAGTGGTTTTAAGCAGTGTGGCAGTAACAATATGTGCTTCTGATCTTTTATCCTTTGCCACATTACAGAGACAATCTATTAAGAGGTGTATCAAGGTTATTTAATTTTCATATATCCTATATTCCCAAAACGACTGGGCTACTAAAATAATGGTGGATAGGATAGTTCTTGTAATAATAGATTTTCCTGAATTTGATCTGCAGGTGCTCTGCATTACTGCTTCTGAGGAACGTGAAAGGCCCTCCTAAACCTCACGTGAACTAAATGCTGTCTGGGGAATGAATGGATTGAGCCCTGTAGAGGACTGGTGAATGAAAAACTGGCTTTTACCAAGAAATGTGTGCTTGCAGACCAGAAAGCCGATTGTATCCTCGGCTGCATCGAAAGAAATATGGCCAGCAGGTCAAGAGAGGTGATTCTTCCCCTTCTGCTCCACTGTTGTGAGACCCCACTTGCAATACTGCATCCAGGACTAGGGTCCTCAGCACAGGAAAGATGTGAACCTGTTAGAGAGATGTCCACAAAGGTGGCCAGACAGCTGGAGTACTTGTGCTATGAAGACAGACTGAGAGGGTTGAGGTTGTTCATGTGGCAGAAGAGAAGGCTCCATGGAGACCTTATAGGAGCTTTCCAGTACTTAAAAGTGGCCCACAAGAAAGATGGAGACAGACTTTCTCACAGGGTCTAATTTGATAGGACAAGGGGTAATGATTTGAAACTGGAAGAGGTTAGATTCAGACTAGATATAAGGAGGCATTTTTTTACAAAAAAGATGGTGAGACACTGGAATAGGTTGCCCAGAGAAGTGGATGCTTTAAGCTCTTAAACTGTTTAAGGCCAGGTTGGATGAAGCTTTGAGCAACATGTTTAAGTTGAAGATGTTCCCTCTCATTGCAGAGGCCTTGGACTAGATGACTCTTAAAGATCCCTTCCAGTTCAGACTGTTCTATGATTCTGTAATTCTAGGATTGATTCCATGATTCTGTGATTCTATGATTCTAAGTGCAAAATAGAAAGAAAATTGAATTGTTTGTATGATACAAATGTATGACTGGAGTTGGCAGGAGGAAGTGATAATGGTTAAAAACTGCCAGTCATCAGTTGAAAGTCACTATCCATCTGAACATAAGGAGAGGTGAGAGAAGGGTACTGTCACCTGACCACTTGTAAATTCCTTACGTGTATTTGTGGAGTTCAGTCAACCCTAAGATAGTTTGATGAGTAATGTCTTTGCCTTAGATCAAATGGTGAAGAAGAGCTATTTTGTGTTCAAGTCTGTCTCTTGACAAAGATGTATAGGAAGCTTTTCAATGGGAACTCCTCCATTGCTTTTCCAATGCAAGCAAATGATAATTCATTGTTGGGTGCTATAAAGATACAGTAGATTTATTCAAGGACCAGGTGTGGGAGCAGCACCACTATTCAATTTTTTTCTTTGACAGATGACTTGAACTGAAGACTGGTCTGGAGCAAACATTACCTCATAACGTATTTGGCATCAGCACAACTGGAAAGATTATAAAGGAAAATAGTAACATGCTAAGATATGAAAAGGAAAAGTGTTGCTTCCACCATTCAAAATTCACAATTTGTCCCGTAATGCAGCATAGATTGTCTGTCTGGCAGTGTAGCTTATTTCACTATTTTGTGGATTAAAACAGGGGATCCTTGCTGAATAAGGATGTCTGGGCATCCTGCACCACTTGAATGAACTATTTCTTCTTATATGATCATATGCAGTCTTATTAATGATGGAAGGGTAACAAGGTTAACAATGAGGTCACACTGTAATTTTGTGTGCTAGCATATCAAGCCAACACTTTCTTCCTGTTTTCTCAGACCTAATTACCTGTAAGCTACTGGTGAATTAATAGCAAGCTAAGTTTAGAGCAATTTCTTTAGTAACACCTGGTAAGAGCAGGGCCTACTGGCTCCAAAATCCCTAGTAGTTGAGCCCACCCAGCAATCTGCTTTCAATTTTCTCACAAGTATTCCTGGTTTTGCTTTTCAGCCTGTGGGAACTTTATGGACCAGTTTTCCTTTTCCTCTCTAAAACAAATGTCAGCAGAGTCAAGATCCATAAACTCACTGTTGAAAAGTGAAAACAAAGTGCTGACTCAGCCACAGGGAGCTGGGACCAGGTTGCTAACATAGCAGGTTGGCCTAGAAATCACTGCTATGATAGCTGGGAGGGTCTTTTAAGTTAGCTTTTTATTGCAATTTGCATGTGGGCATCTGGCATTGTGTTTTTGCATCATTGCTTGAATTACTTGGGCTGTGCAAACTGTTTTGGGATACCAGAATTGTAACTTTTATCAAGATTGTTCACTTATTGGAGTGGTTTTGAATCAGTTGTGTCTGGTGTTAGTCACCGTGCCTCTGTGCTCTGAAATGTGATGATGTTCACTTCTGGTAACTGTGCTGATATGAGTACAAACTGACAGGTGCAGGCACAATGTGATTTCTGGCTTGTATTTCTCACAATTCCATTCTGAAGGTGAAATCAGAGCTATTACTTGCTTTTTGAGAGTTGCATCTCTGAATTAGGTGTGGTTAACTCCCTTGAAGACATGTCATGTGCAGTGAGAAATAAATCCGGAACACAAAACTAGTTTCATTAGCCATAACTTTATAAATTTTCCACACTAGGCAGTTATCTAGTTAACATATGGATTGTACAATAGACGGTCCCAATATGACTATGCTGTAAGCCACATGAGGGATTCAGCTGCTGTGATCAATCACAATAGCATTTGCTCTAGGGCCATGTGTTATTATTTATAACATATACTCTTTATACTTCATAAAATTCCCTTATCACTCCTTATTTCATAAAATCAATTTATTGAAAGAAAGAGCCAGAAGATTTATCATTTTCATAATAAAATATCTGACTTCACCTGCCAGAAGTAGCCAAATTGATTTTTAACGTCTGTTAATGATTTAAGTTTCCCTTTTTACTGACGTCAGTATAAGGGTGTTACCACTCCCAGTCCTCAGTGAAAGGGTATTTTCAGTTTACAGAAAAATATACTGCTTGTCTCTGCATTTATATATGCATAATGTACACTACGTTTTAATTTCTTACCAGTAAAATGTGGAAAATTTAAGTAGAGCCTAGATAATAGGAAAATTGGAGACTCAAAATGTGGTGCTGGGCAAGAAGGCATAGAAAGGTTTTTTAAATTATTCGTATCTTTCATCTCCTCTTCTTCTTCTCTTTATTATGAATACATAAGAACATTTCTGTGGTTTCCTTTCTTATCAATCTGATGGTTACAGTTCAGAGATATTCAGATGAAGTACTAATAAAGTTAAGCCCCAAAGAGTGTGTGTGCACTTGCATTTTTAGAAAGAAGACACTTTTCAAAAGGAAGAGAAATCATTAATTTAATCAATGCTGTCTTATGCGTCATGATCTATACCATAAAAACAGATACTATTTTCTTCATTTCACAGTAAAAAACATTTTCTTAAAGCAATCATTAGCATCATGTTCTGTGTAAGGTCATAATGAATTTCAGCCTTAATTGTGCTTGTGTGATCGGTTTTCCACAATTAATAAAAGGTTGATATAAATGTCTAATCTTGATTATAAAGGGATGAGAGATTACTTTGTATGTCAGATCTTATCAGTTAAACAAAACACATCTTTATTTAGATGTTCTTCACAAAAAAATGAGTTAGGCAGAGGTTCCTATCTATCATATTTTCAATTTTTACCTAATGTCTGTCAATAACATTTTATATAAAACTAAAAATTTTGGTTTACCAAGACATTTGTTTTGAGGTTTTTCCGCATCCAGAATGGTTGTCTTGTTTTACAGTAAGAAAAAGAAAAGTACCTATTACAGAGTAGCCAGATGGATGAGAAAGATGTGCACAGTGAGTGCCTTTGCTTAATTTGTGAGTTGTCACTGATAATTGCTATTGCATAGGCTTATGGTATGGTTCATTGTTGCTGAAGAAGGAACCTGAGATGGAAAGGTCATTCATTTTGGCTAATTCTCAAACGGGAAGAGTTTTCTAGACTCCCTATTCTGTCAGAAACATTCAGAAGGTTTATGTACCTTCTGAAACATGCAAATTATTTTCTGGAAGTACCTATTTTACTCTTTTCAATATATGGTAAGCTTAGGAACACTGCCTTCTTAATTTAACACATGTAGTTAACTTCTCACATCTTTGTGATTAACCGATTTCAGTCTGTGGCCTGGTGGCAGCTTCTGAGGCCACAGACCTGTGCAGTGGGCACTGAGCTGTTTTGTGAGCCTCACAGGAATCTGAATCTGGCTAGTCATTCAAGTCTCAACTTGCTCTGTTTAGATCTTAAATGATAATGTTTTGGTTTGGGTTTTTTTCTGTTAAGAAAAAAATACTCTGAAATTTTTGAGCTCACCATTGGCATGAACTATAGTCATGAATACAATTTACCTGCTGTATTAATTCCTTAGAAGGGCAGGGTTTTTACCTCACACTCACTTTGAAGTCTCAAATCAGATTCAGTCATTAAAAAAGAAAAAAATGCTATGTCTATATTCTATCAGTTCTTACGCTTAAGTTCACGCTTTAATCTCTTAAAATTATATTATCAAAAACATTATTTTAAGGTCTATCTGAAGAGCCTAGCCTTTTGACTACTTTGCTTTGGGAAAAAGTGAAATGTTACATTCTTCTTTAAATCCATTTGCTTTGACTTGAACAGTGGGTAAGCAGTTATTGGTCAAGGTAGTATTGATATTTCACATTCTTTTATTAAAAAACCTAATTATATTTAAATTAAGTATGGGAAGACTTTTTCCTTTTCTTTACTTTTCTTCCACTCTGTACTCCCTGAGAAGATCACTCTCGAAGCAAAAGAAATCAGTTTTGAGTTTATCTTCAGGATACAATTTCAGTAGTCCCTTTACACAGATGGATACCTGTGTTAATAGTCATATTAATTTTTCAGCCTCGGGAGAAAGCTATCCTTATTTTCTCAAGGTCTTTCTTACACGGGGTTAGAAATAACTGAAGTAGTTTGTTACTTACTCTAATAAGAGCAGGATAGTTAATAGCCACATAATTGCATTTTACTCTGATTGAAACCACATTGCTTGAGTTGACTATGTGAATGAGCTTGCATGTGCTGAGATTACTGACCATGGCAGAAATTTACTTAGAGGGAAAGAAATCCCAAGGATAAGTAACACTTCATGAAACATGGTGTGTAGACCACATCTAAGAGACTTTAAACTTGGTAGGATGCGCTGAAAGATTAATTAGTAGCCTTTAAATGTGTAAATAGGTATGACAGATATATGAATATATTTTTCTCTTCATTAGCAAGTCAGTTAACTCTGACAGGCATTAGAGGACAAGGGAAGAGTAGCAAAGACAGGTCATGGGCAGTTTAAATAATTACCAGGCTTTTCCAGTGCTTTGCAGGGCACAATAAATTGCAGCAACCTCAGCTACTGGGTTGTTCAGTGTTACTGACTAAAACACTATTTCGTCAGTGAGACACGCAGGAGCAAGTTAACCGTCGTCTGATATGAAGGAAAGTGTAGCTCCCTTACTTTTTTCCCAAGGGTAGGGTAGGTCTGCTAAATCTCTTCTCTGAAAAGCTTGGCTATAGCTGAGGATCATGATTTGCATTTACATAGAAAAGCAACTTCACACTGGCAGGACACATATCTCTGATGGTGATGAATGAGTGGTTCAGTGAAATAAAATTTCCTTATCCCTTGGGATCTGTATGGCTTCCTTTTGGTTACATAGCCAACATGTACCATTTTTCATCATGAAGTATGATTTGCCTGTATGGTGAGCAAGTTCATGCAATGTAACTATCACTCCAGAAAATTGATTTCAGAGATGTCTATAGGTGTGAGAAACACTATGAAAAGTACACTTGGGGGCCCACTGAAGTACCATTGAGAGTCTTGACTAGCAATGTAGCAGCCTCTTGATTTTTTTGCCTAATTGGAATAAATATTCTTTCAGGAAGGTAATAGAACTGACAAAAGGAAGCTTAACATCATGGAAAAAAGGTAGAGAAAAAGGACGTGGTTTAATCATTGACACAGGATGAATTCATGGTTCACATAAGTTAATAGCAAAAAGCATGAAGTGCAACAAGTTATCTAGGAAATAGTTGTAGTCCACTTACAATAAGTTCTGTACATAAAATGGCTTTCATAAAAGATGAATAGATCTGAAGAACTTAAGAATATGGTTCTCAAAAAAAAAATTCTGGTAAAATAAAAGCAAAAGAATGGTAATGTAAGCTGACAAAATTTATGATTCAAATCAGAACCATGTCCACAGATTTCTGCTAACACATAGCTAGGAGGAAAAGTGTGAGCACACCATCAGTGTAATCTACTCCAAGAACAAAACTGGGCCTATAAAACAGACATACTTCTGTTACTCTTTGATTTTTTTTTAATTCAGTACTTGTTTGCAAGTTCTTAATATACGAAGCACAACTGGTACTTAGTGATGATTGTAGAAAATCAGTTCACATACCCTAGCGTTCTGTGTCATGTCAGGTGTACTGTGTGGAGCCATTCATGTGAACAGAGCATTAATTTCCATTGGCAAAAGGGAGACAAGCCAGTACAAGCAGTAATCAGAAAGTTAAGAATGCGTCAATAAGAATGAGAAGCAGTATTATTGTGTTTTCTTACCTGCAGTAATTAATCATTTTTTGCAGCATTTTGACAGAGGTTCCAATTGTCCTTTAGTGCATGTGTGTAATTTGTTGAAAATGGAACCAGAAGTTAACTGAAAGCACAGAAAGCATAGACCTTTAACCAACTCCCCCTTTTTCTTTCTTTCTTTGTTTTTTTTTTTTTTTTTGTAGACTATGTATAGCATTCATGTACACACTGAACTCACAAATCAGCACTGTAGGAGTTTTCTCAGGAATTGGATCCAAGCTCAGAATAAGCCTGACTGTTTTGAAGACCTAAATAGAACTTGACATCCAACTTAAGTTCTACAACAACCTGCCTTACAAACTGCAATTAATACCCCACACAAGCAATTGGATAAACTAGAATAGGCTTTGGGTACATGTATAAGACAAAAAATTTCAAAAATATTTAAATACACAGGATAGCAAAATTTTATTTTCAGAGGCCACCATTTTTTACGAAGACTCAATGAATGCTGGAAGCATAGGTTAATGCAAGCATTGTACAAAACAACTGTTTGGTTAGGTTAAGTGCTTTAAAGCAATATGGATAGGACTATTTTTTTCAGGCTAATTCCACTTTTTTTTTTTTTTATTTGGAAACTCCAGTTATTCCACTGAAACATGCTGAAGTCCTTCTCAATCCTTTTCCTTAACTTTTCCTCATATTACACTAAGCCTATCCCATTCAGATCAATAGCCACTGAAAAATGGTGTGGTAGAGTACTTACTGGGAATGGTAAGGTGTGACTGTTTTGTTTTTTCTAACATAATCTAGCAGAGTCAAGAACGCCACACTGCTTGTCCAAAAAAAAGAAAAAAAAAAAGAAGAGTATTTCCTTTAGGCTGGGATGACTGCATTCTTAGACTTCTTTGCCTTTCAGATGCAAAGAAAAAGGACTTCCATTTATGATGGCAGTTTACTTAACTTTAAGCTATTGATAGAGATGTTCCCAGCACACTGCTGCATTCCACAGATGCCTTTGGTTCCTAACTGAATATTAAAGGTTATGATGTGGCAGCAGATTTGCCCCAATCAGGTTAGAGTACAACTCAAAGTCAAATAGTCATTGAAGTAAGAATATGTATTTAAAGGATACTAGCCTGCCAAAAGCAAACTCTTAACTAAACTGCATCACACAGAAACCTGATCTCTGTTCTGTATGATGTGAGTACTCTGCTGCAGTGACTCTATACATCACCCTGGGCTTGTCAAACCCTGGTTCTTTATCAAAATTAAAGATGCTGGAGTTAATTTAGGGGAGTAGACAGGACAAGTCCCAAACTGACATCTTGTTGGTTTGATATATGTGTTTTTCTTTCCTTTTTGTTTTTATGCATATTTTGATTTTTATCAAGATGTTTCCAACTATGCAGTGAAAACACTATTAAGTTTATGCTACAAAAACATTGTAGGCTTTGCAGACTTAAATGTTCCCAGGTAAAACAGCTACAAACCATGTGAAAAATTTCTTTAATTTTCATCTCCCTGTTTTGTAGATGAGGATCTTTTTATTTTGCAAAATAATTTACAGAAATGGGATAAGCAGGATGAAAAGTACTTGGAAACTGAGAGGACATTACAGAGAGCAAATTACTGAAGAGTCAGATGACAGTGGATATTTAGGTGGTATCTCCTTTCCTGCACTCTTTGCCCTCCTTCCTTTTGGGACACAGATCAGTGGGATATGCTGTTTGTTAAAAGCTGTAGAACAGAGCATACATCCTATGAATTCAGCATTCTTCCAGACCTTCACTTTGATAACACATGCAGAAAATTCTCCAGAGTGACGTAGTTTAGAACAAGGACAGATAGTTTGTGGAAGCATTACAAACTTGATAAATTAGCTGTTTTATGTTTGGGGTTTTATTGCTAAGTAGTGACAGTGACAGGTCACATACTACATCTGATAAAGTCCATGGACTAAGACTTGAGACTATGTCTGAAATATCAGTTGAAAAGGGTCTTTGCTTGATTATCCATGTGAATCATGCAAATGACAAAGAATGACTAATCTAGAACAAGGAGATGTAGTATGAAAAAGGATGCTGCAAAGATTTTTCTTTAAAAGCTTGGTAATAATAACAACTTATTTTTAAAATGAGAGCTGTGGCTTTTCAGGTTTTGTGTTGGGTTTGTTTCTTTTTCCTGTGAAACAGCTTTGCTTCATTAGCTTTGTGGTTTCTTCTTATTCTTTCATAACAGAATGCCTTGCATATTGAACTGCATCTTTGTTTACTTTCAGTGAAGCTGATGGGTAGTCAAACCTTGACTTTGCCAGTTCTTAACGCATTCCATAACAGTGGAGTTTGCAGTATAATTCACAGCAAGCTATGAAGCATTTGCTCCAGAGACCTGGTAAGGAACTTGGTGGATGAGAAAAATATGTGAAAGCTCTACTTGAGCCCCCTTTTCCCTGATTATGTGCATTAAATCAGGATACAGGAGGAATATATGGTATTTGACATTACATTGGTTTTTTTACCATTTCAAAGCTTTATTTTCATAGAATCACAGAATCAAAGAATCAGCCGGGTTGGAAGAGACCTCCGAGATCACCAAGTCCAACCCTTGATCCAACACCACTGTGATTACTAGATCATGGCACTCAGTGCCACATCTAATCTCATCTTAAAAACCTCCAGGGATGGAGAATCCACCACCTGCCTGGGCAGGCCATTCCAATGCCTAATTACTCTTTCTGTAAAAAATTTCTTTCTGATGTCCAGCCTAAACCTCCCCTGGAAGAGCTTAAGCCTGTGCCCTCTTGTTCTACTGCTGGTAGCCTGGGAGAAGAAACCAACTCCCACCTGGCTATAACATCCTTTCAGGTAGTTGTAGAGAGCAGTGAGATCACCCCTGGGCCTCCTCTGCTCCAGGCTAAACCACTCCAGCTCCCTGAGCCTCTCCTCACAGGACTTGTGCTCAAGTCCCTTCACCAGTCTTGTTGCTCTTCTCTGGACCTGCTTCAGCCCCTCAATATCTTTCCTGAACTGAGGGGCCCAGAACTGAACACAACATTCAGGGTGTGGCCTTACCAGCGCTGAGTACAGGGGAAGGATCACTTGCCTGGTCCTGCTGGCCACACTATTCTTGACCCAGGCCAGGATCCCATTGGCCTTCTTGGCCACCTGGGCACACTGCTGGCACATGTTTTGTCTTAAAACTGATCTGTACACATTTTAGCAAGATGGATGAAAATTACAGAGGAAAAGAATCAAACTGATAAGACTATCTACTGTGGTGATAATGGACTATGATTTACACATGTGCTGGTAGTATATACCTCAATAACTGAATTAGACTCAAAATGTAAAACCAGTGTAGAACATGATAAAAAGTGGTTATTTTCACTAGTGACAACAAATAAAGTCAGTCTTTTAACAAGCATGTAGTTTTAGACTCAGAGCACAGCTCTGACCAGCTGGATTGTACAGCTAGTTCTCTAAAACTTGTAAGAGTAGTGCTATTTAAATTCAATTGCACTTTTCAACCAGAAAGGAATTGCTAGGTGTCTGGTAGTAAGAATGGATTCTCCAGCTTCTAAATCAGTGTCTTCAAAATGTATGCATTTATTCTGTCCCTGTAGTTAACTAAATGTAAATTTTAAATTATAGAAAACAATGAGATTTCATCAGGTTTTGTTTTGTTTTGTTTTGAGAAGATAAATGTAAAAGTAGGTAAGGAAAAATATCTCAACAGATTATTGAAAAATAAATTTTTTTGCTTTTGGTATTTTTTCAAGACTAAATTGCTTTTCAAATGAGTACAGTAAGTATCTAAATGAGCTATTTCAGACTGAACATCATAGCAGTTTAGAACATGGACTGCCTTCAACAAAGGAATGTGAGGAAATTCTACCTCTAGTGCTAGCATTTAAAAAAAATGCCTTGATTATACACAACGAATCCTGTCCCTGTATTATTTTAATTATTATTATTGTACACAGCAGAATGATTTACACTTCCATCGCCTCTGACCAGATGCTGTTTAATGATTCTTTTGTGGAGAGATCCCAGCGACACAGAGTAAAATCCATTTTAGGATAGACCTCTTGTGTCTGCATCCTTTAATGGCTCCTGTATCCAAATATAAATAAGATCCTATAATGTCTACAGCATTTTCTTATATTTATACATAAAAAATGTGAGTGAAAAATGATGAATTTTTATATACCAACTGATTTTGGGGTTTTTTATATTTTTTAATCTCCAATGAAGTAGCCATGTAAATATAAATATGCTGTTTTATATTAAATGGCCTACCTTCTAAACACAATTATCAGTTGAGCTGGCAAAATGCCAACTGCCCAAGCACAGACTGAGTTCCCCTCACCCTGCTGAGAAAAGGGAAAAAACCCTGGAAAACTAAAAGTGGGTTTATGTATTTATACAGAAAAGAGAAAATTAAAAGCAAACTACAATACAACACACAGCTACACAAGTTAGATATGACAATAATCCTCTGCTTCCCACTGAAAACAGATCCCATCACTCTGGATCCATAAAGCACTCCAAAAGATACCCAGCAAGGAAGAGAAAGAGAGAATAACAATAAAATGTTTGCTTCCTCAAACTAAAACAAAATGCAACATGGCATAGCAGCAGCAAGGCCCAGCACAACAGGACAGCGGCAGTTGTGTAGTTGCGGAGAAACAAAAGCTTGGCACTGTCGCTTTTTTACCAAACTTGAGGACAAAAATTAGAGGGAAACCAAACCAGGAGACAACTGTCATCCCATCTTTCCCTCCTAGCCTAAACACAGGGTGTGTTTGGCACACTGAAAGCTGTCAAGGACCTTTTATGCACAAAGGAAGAATTTGTGCTGCAAGCAAGATATTTTTATTTCAGCCAGGGAATGGCCAAGGGAAGTATACAGAAGCTGTCAGTAGAAATTAAGGGTTGAACAGGATGCATTCATATTGGCCATGGTAATTTTATCCTTGGCTCAACTTGCTTTCTGTGCTACAGAATTGAATATATATGATTAACTTTTTAGACTTTTTTTATATCTTGCTTCAATCAAAGGTCCTGAGAGTGAAAGAATAGATGTGTGTTTAAAAATGTTGCTGTCTCCAAATCAAACACAACTGCAAAGTCAGAGAGGACCTTGCTGCCATTGGGGACCCAGTATGTATGGTAGAACCAACTGCCAAATCTGAGTGAAAATCAGAAGACTATGTTGTTCCTGAAAGAGACAGAAAAACAAAGACATCGTTTCTACTGCAGTGGTGCCAGTAGGCAAAGGTCTGCATTTTAAGAGTTATCTTAAAAATTTTGACCTATCATTTCATCCTGCTAGCTTATTAGTGCATTTCTCCAATCTTTTCATTACTTTAGGTGCTTAGAATTAGATACCTTTAATTTTTTTTTCCTGTTTATGTTTATAACAGTGATGGATCTATGATGGACCAAGCATCTCTTGCACTTCTTAATGTTTTTGCACAGTGAGAGCCTTCACAACAGATGCTTCAGAAGAAATGAGACTTACTAGCCTAATTGTCTTGGGTTGAGCTGGCAAAACGCCAAGTGTCCAAGACAGAGTGAAAAGGATTCCTCCTCCCCCCAACCAGCTAAGGAAAAAGAAGAAGGAGAGGAAAAAAACCACTTCAAACCAGGTTTATGCTGAAACTAACTACATGTATTTATACAGAAAAGAGAAAAGTAAGAGAAAACCACAATATAACACACACTTACACAAGTTATGTATAACAAGAAATAATTTCCCACTTCCCAGTAAGAAAAAATTCTACCATTTTAACTACAAATCATTCTAGAGCAGTCAATTCTTCAGAGACAGACTTAAGCAGAGAGAAAAGCTAAGAACAAACATTTTACTTCCCTAAGATAACATGATGGTGAGCCGGTGCTCTGGGCTTGGGCATCCCCATCCCTCCTGGGATGACACTGGATTTTACACCCTTTGAGATGATGCAGTATGGTATGGAATACAATATTATTGGCTAGAAGAAGTCAGCTGTTAGCTAGCTCAGCCCAGCTCAAGTCAACTGACAATTTCAGGCCTAATCTGAACTTTAAAGCCTAACTTCTTGGCCTACTTGGCTAAACCCATAACACTAATACATAGGTCTACATGAATAACACCAAATATTATTTGTATTTCCTCCATGGTACAGTTGAAAATCAAGGAATAGCACCTGAACCACTAAGCATGCTGGCCCAAATTTCATAGCCTAACAGTAGAATCCCTGTCAGTACACAGTTACAGTGTGTGAATAAGTGCCAAGTAAATAGTAATATTATATGGATTGGAGCTGTTAAATTCTATAGAAAACAAGTCTTTGGATTAAACTCTGTCAAAATGCTTACAATCAGCAATAACCTTGGAGGACCTTTCTATGCAGGAGACTTGTAGAGAGACAACCTCCAGGGAAATGTGTGTTTGTGTTTATGGAAGTATACTGTAGGAGAGTGGGAACTGATGATTGAAAACATATTTCTTACCTCAGCTGTTAGAGGTGGCATTACAGCATGTCACATAAACATTTGAAGTTTAGCTGAAACACTACAGTCAGATTTCCATCCATTCACTTGGTGGAAAATTGTCCTCAATGTAGTAAATTTCTTATAGATTGTGCAAGAAATAATATTTATTCTTACATGTTTTTATGTAGAGGTTGATGCAGTTCTATCTTCAGCAAAGGAGACAAATTTTGATAAATGGCTAAGTTGCTATTGGCCAGTCAATTCCAGATATGTGTTCCAGATAAAAGAAAGAACTGAAGATTGGATTTTTATTTTTTTGTACCAGCAAATTGAAAACTCTTACATCATAATGTATGGGTACGAAACAAAGCCAAATATCCAAAGAAACTAAAAATATGTTTTGAGAAGCTTTGCTTTAAAGGGCTTTTCTATGAAGTTTCATTAGACTGTTTTTGAGCAATCCTATTTATATGTGGTAAGACCATTACAGTTTTTCACATGAATATGTTGAGTTTTTTCCCCAGTTCTGTTCTGTGAAAAAGAAAAAAAAATAGAAGCTCTGTACTAAAATCAGTCATCTACTCTTACTTGAATTCTTTGGGGGGAGGGTGACCGAGGAGGAAATAAATAAATAATAAAATACACACATAATAGCAAAATAATTGAAACTGAATACAATGATACCACCTGTGTTCATGTATTACTGCTTTCATTTTCTTGGTAATTTTAAAGAATTATATGGTCATCAAGACTATTTAGAAGAAGTGCGAAATACCAGAATTATGCCAGATACAGGAGCATATCTCACAGGGGAAGACCAGAGGAGCTTGTCTGTTATTCTTACCTCCCCTTTAGGGAAAGGAAAGTCAACATTTTTTTCACATATCCTACAAACCACTTGAAGTATACTTCCCACATATTTCCCAATTTTTTTTATCTACAGCGCTCCATTATGGAAAATGCATTATTTGTATGACCAGAAAATGACTGATAGAGAAGGTGATTCATGGAATCATAGAATGCTTTGGGTGAGAGGGGACCTTAAAGAGCAGAAAAACTATATCTGTTGTGGTGGCACTTAATTTCCAGCACTGAATCTTCACATTGATATACAATATAATCTGAGTAGTTCTACCTTTGCTCAGTCTAGCTAAGGAATTGAAATCAATGATCTGATGTTATTTTAGTGCAGAAATACATTTGTCAGATGGCCTCACATTCTTCAAGAGAAAAATAAGAAATTAAATAGTGTGTGAAGATATTATTTCTAATTCATCTACAATTAAGATTAACAGTTGAGGCCTTGTCCCTCTTTCTTCTTTAGTTAGTTCTAAATCCTACCAAAATGCCTGCTGGGATCTATATTTGTGTGTTCTCAAGCTGGGCTATATTTGTAAATCAACTACAATTATTTCCTAAGGTATATAAAGAATAGCTATTAAAACACTGTAAGTTTGAGGCAGGTCTGATTATAGGTGGATGGAAATTCGGAGAACAGCATATTTCTTCTTCATATGAATGGTAGCAAGTCAATTTATACAAAAGTGTATAGTGCAAAGTAAGAGGATCTTGTTTTTAGAACTGCTGCTTGAGCTGTCTCTAGCACAGAGAAATCAGAGGAATTAGAGTCTCAGAGGGCATATAATTCTTAGTGAACCTAGAGAAGTATTTGTTGGCAAAGTATTTTTCTCACTGTGGAAAACAGTATTCAGCCTTTGTAGCTGGATGATGAGTGTTCTTCTCCAAATAAGGAAAAGGACAAGATGGCATGCTCACTCATCAGCTTTGGAACTTTTCTCAAGTAGTGACACTTTCAGGAATGAGATAAGTATTTTCATTAGAAATGCTAAGACTGTCTAAATAAAAAATGTAAACAGTTGGACAAAGAATTTATGTTCCATAGGAGGGGAGAAAATTACCGTTGATATGAAAATATATTTCAGATGCAACTAAACAAGAGTAAAGCAGTATATGAAGTGATATACTGCTCTTAAAGTAGGTCTATCGCTAACAATTTTTATATAGGCATGGTAATTTTGGACAATATAAACACAGTGGAAATCACCAGAGAGTTTTGTTAATGCTTGGATATACTGTGACTCCTATGTACGTGTATCATTAGTACTCGTTGGTATATAATAATTCATCATTTACATATTCTCTGTTTTGAGTTATTTCTTCTGTTTTGCCATCCTCACCTGTCCTCTTTGACATACTGAAAGACAGATTTAAAATACTGATTTATGGAAGTTCTTTTATATAGGAAAACCAACAGTGTTTTTCAAAAAAGGCCTTTCCATTGGTAGTTCAAAGAATTTCTAAGTTGCAATTCTGCATATGGAGATGTACAATAACTTTAAAGGACCAAAATAAATAATGCTAATACTTGTCATCATAAAAAAACAAGTTTACTTTATGTTGCTTAACTGCTCACTTGAACAAATGTAACTATACTCACCTTTCAAGTAAAGTTTTGTCCTTTGTGTCTTGACATTAGATTACCTACAGAGCAAAAAATTGCCCTGAAAAGGCATTTTACTCTTGAAGGAAAATATTATCTTTTTTTAACTCTTAATACCTGTAAATTAACTAAAATTTTGCATAAATGAAGATGTTTAAAGGTATGGTTTAATACCATGTGATTTCTCAGGATAATGAGTTCAGCAAATGCATAATGAGGAAATGAAGAGTTAGGTATACAAGCACATAACTTTAACTCTGTTTTCTTGGAACTGGCAGAAGCCACTGGAAATTATCTGTAAGTGCTCCTGGTGTATTCATTATTTTCTTCTTGTGTCATCCTAATGTAACTATATTTTTCCAAAGCGAGGAACATGCTGTGGTGTGATTTGTAGTCCCACATTGGAGGCCACCTGTGCTTTCAGTTGGCCAGCAGCTGCAAAGCATACTTGTAGGTGATGGCTCTACATCCTCATTCTGCCTGACCTCTCTTCAGGCAAATATAGAGATTGCTCTCAAGAAGTCTAAGGTATCTGCTAATATGTGTTGCTAGTGCAGTATGTACTCTCATACCAGTGGGTAATATTTTTATATACCCACCTTTCTCACATCAGACATAAAGAGGAATGGCACAAGCACAAAACCTTGCAGCAATCCCTTGTGTGAGTGTGTGTGCTTGCTTTTGCAGATTTTTCTAAGGAATACTATTTGTATGAAGAATGTCTTCTGGATTCTGGTGTCATACTCTGCTGGAGTTTTGGTTTGGAAGGCACATGGAATAATAAAAGAGAAAAACACTCTTGTGGTGACATAAGGTCATGTGAAATATGTGACTTTCCTCTTCAATTTTTAGAACAATCAAAAATTATGGACAGCTTAGAATACCTACATAATTCTCCTTCATGCAACTAAAGACAATGTTTCATTTCATAAATAAAGGAGTGTGAAAGCTAAGTAGTAGAAAAGATTTTCAGGGAGCTAGCTCATCATATTAGTTATTTTTTTCCCCAGCTAAGTCAGAAAGCACTATTTGAAAGGGCACTTCTGGGAAAGAGGGATGCTTGTATTCATTAGAGTGTCTCATCACCTTCTTCTTACCTCTTTTTCTTGTATCTCTGATTGAGAGCTTTGTATCTCTAACTGGTAGCTCTGACGTACATGAAGGTGTCTTTTAACAATTCCTTATCTCCTTATGCTTGACGTGTGTACCATCCTAATACTTCTAAACTCTCCATACAGAGAGAGGTCTGTCATTCTGTGTGTGTTCTCTCTGATGGCTGACAGGAACAAATTACATGCAGACAAGTATGTGTAGAGAGAAAGAGTGAAGGAGCTCAAGAAAGCTCAACTCCTTTTGTCTTTTCTTCTAGTAATTCCAGTGAGTCAAGTGAGATAAGTAAAAAGAAAGAGTGTGAACAAGAAAAAGGTAAGACAGCCACAATTGAGGAGTAGAAATTTTCAAAATCGGTCTTCTATGGTTTAAGTTATGTCTGCAGAGGAAAATGCTTGAGGAGAAGCATACCTGGGATGGTAGTAAATTGTTACTGTAACAGGAGAATGGGACAAAACACATTCATTAAGTCACTCTTGGAAGATCTTGAAAGACTACCTTTTGGCTATTCTTTGCACAGGAATGTGTTTGTGATGCTTGTACCTGCCTGAAAGAGGAATTTTGACTATATTGTTAGAGTTTTTGATTTTATTCTTTGCAGAAGTAAATGTTGTTTCATATAACTGTCAAATGAGTCATTACAGATATAGCAAAATGACCAATCACATCTTGAGCAATGAAAAAGCCAATCTAGAATGTATCACACAGTGAGAAGATATTGGCAACATATTTTGGTTGGTTTGTTTTGGAGAGGGGCAGGTTTTTTGTTGTTGTTGGGGTGAGGTTTTTGTGTTGGTTTTGGTTTTGTTTCTGTGAGGATAGGGAGAGTTTTGGGTTGTACTTCTGCTCATCATTCATCTAAGAGGCTGATGAAGATGATTAAATCATTAACTGAATGGAGAAGTTGGTTATTATCTCATTCAATCTAAGAATTAGATATCTTCAAATTACAGCTGTAGATGTTAAATTAAAAGGGAAAAAGTTCATATTTCTCCAAAGTGCATGTAACTAAGGAATAAGAAAGTAAAGATTCAAAGAGGTTATAGCTGAGAAGAAGATAGGCTTCTACTTGCACTGTATGTATACTGTGTCTTAAATGACTGCTTTGGCCAACCAAGTAAACCCAAAACAAGTTTGCCTGTATATCAATAAGTGAGGGAAGAATGTTTATATCTCATAATTTTTTTTAGGGGAAAGAAAACCAAAACCAAATGAAACCAAACAACTAAAAATCTCCACTGGAAAAAAATCAGATTTATCTGCCTATTTCAGGTTTCTAACAAATTATTCTGCCAGTCCCATGTGAACTTTGTAATTGAAAATCTCTGTTGCACTGAAATTAAATGGAGGTACCTCTGCTCTACTTATTTGGATTATTTGCTTCTCTTGTAATCAGAAGGTTTTAATTTTTATTTTTCATTTCTTCTTCCTTTCATTTTGAGGATCTGAATTTAAAATATTTCCTTCAAATAGATTTGCCCATGTCCTGCTTTTCTGGTACTCCAAATATAAAATAGACTTCACTTTTAAATTTCTATATTATTGGCAAATATAATTCAATTTAGCAAGAAACACACCTGAAAGGATTTGGCTTGGAAGCTCTACACTACACTAACCTGAAGTAAACAGTAGTCTAAATAATCCCAGTGTTAGCAAAGCTAACATATTCTTGGCAGAAATAGAGGAGGGGAAAAGAAAGATACCTCACTGCTCTGCAGAATAATCTCAGCTGTCTGAATCTCTTGATATTCTAAATCTCTCTCCTATCCTGCCTGCACATTCCACCATGAAAATCTTCTTTAGTAGCTAAATACTTAGATAAGGAATGTATGCACTGGTTGCAAGCCCTACTTGTAAACCTCTGTGTGACATTTGAGTACGCTTAGACTGCTCTTTCAGTGCTGGCTATTAATTTTTGGTTTTATTAACTATTTTTTAAAAACATTACTTGTGTCTACTTCTGTTTCTGGAATATATAAAGGGTTGAGCAGAAACACTGACTTCCAGACTCCCTCCCATACACGTAGAGAGAATGTTTTTCTCCCCACATATGTCATAAACTGCATGATCCCAGTGTGGATCCTGAGTGGTTTCAGCTGATGTTAAAGAATTACTAAAAGAGGAACAATGAAAGATTAATATGGAAGTAAAATGCAGAGGAACAGTTAAAGCTGAATCTTGAAATGTGCATGACCAATGGGTAGAGAGATGTACCACTGGCATTATATCTGATCTCTCTGTAGATCTCTCCTTACAGTTGAAATTAGTTGATATTAAAAGTTACTAAACAGGAGCTCCCCTTCTGGTCCAAAAATAATATTTGTTTGCCTTTGTACAGTGAATTGTTCAAGTTTCTCTATTACCTTCAATGGTTAGATGTCTGGTGGAAAATGTAAAAAATGCCATTTCTTATTACCGCCTCTACAAGAAAATTGAGTTTCAAAATTAACCTTAATGACAGTTAATGGCTAGCAATGATACTTTTTTTATGTCTGGTTGTTGCCCTCAATAACATTTGTGCAGTGATGTTACCCAGAATGCCATTGTTTTTCATCTAAGGGAAAAATAAAAAACGTCAGGATATGAAAAAAACAGGAGTTTTTTCCTTTCCTCCTTTTCAAGGTGGAAATTAATTGAAGTAAACAGTAGTAAGCAAGTAGTAAGTAAGAAATTTCTATGTTAGCTCAGAAGTGCTGACAGTGTGAGGTATGACCTAAATGTAACAAGTTAATGTAACATTTGCCCAGAAGAGAGAAGTAAGACACTTTGCTGTACTGTATGGAAGTACAGGGTTAATGTCCGATGTGGGGCAGGGAGCATTTCAATAGGATGCTCTTTAATGAAGGTATTACTGTGGAAGTGTTAGTCCAAATCCTTGAAGACTGCTACTTACTTTTTCCACTGTTTTGATGCCACTAGAGAGCCTGGATGTCATGTGAGTATTAGCTAGCTCTAAGGACATCTTTTAGTATCAGTTGTATCTGAGTACTGCTTTACAAATAATTTTGTGTTGCAATTTACCCATAGAAACCAAACACTCTCTTCAGACTGTGCACTGTAATTTGGTGTCTGCTAGCATGGTTTACTCTGTGTATACTTGTTTGGTTATTTTTCCTAGATGCCATACACCTTTACTCTGACATAAGCAAATTCACAAGGTGAGTGATTGTAATTTGCTTAATCTTTTATATACCTAAAATCAAATAAATTCTACTTAGGGAAATGCTTGTTAATATTTTAAATTAAAACTGTTTTAATATCTTAAAAGTTTTTTAGTGTCTTAGAGAAGATATGTGAGAATCTTGTGCAGCATGTGCCCCTGTTTAAAAGCTGTTTTAGTGAAAAATCTGGCTTCATGTAGCACAAACTCCTCTTTTATAACTTGCCTCTTGCTGTTAGGTGGATTGTTTGGCCATTCTAAACCACTTCTTTTGAACAGGTGTTCTGATTATGAACCAGGCTCTACTCTAATTTCTATCCAGGTTCTGAAAGGCAAGATCAAACTATTATAATACATTTCTGTTACATTATCTCCTGGGGTTTGGGTTTGGTTTGTTTGGGTTTGTTTTGTGTTTTAAAATTGGTTTTAGTTTCCCTTTTTTTTTTTTTTTTTTTTTACTTTTTTAAAAATATAGAATTCAATTATATGCAAGCACCACATTCATGGTCAGAATCTCAAAAAATGCCCTTTTCCATTTTATGCTTGGCAAATTATAGGAAGAAAGTGAAAATAACTGTATTGATCTCCATTTCCTTGGGACTGTGCAGCTTGGTACAAGACATTGCTTTCTTAAAGGTGAGGAGAAATTATGAGAGAAGTGAACTGGCTGTCACATTCTTTTCAAGAGGCAGATCTGTGAATTCTCATTTCATTGCAGTCAACTCATCACAGGTCAATCTCAATAGTCTCCATGGGCTTACAAACTCTTTGTGAATTGGTTATTTTTAAGAAATTTCAGATGGAGTTTTGGATGATAACGGGATCTGGTTTACTTGATGATTCTGCTATGCTGCCACATATTATATAATTTTTATTTGAAAAACCAGAACAACCAGCCTTTCCTTGGGGAATAATAATAATTTTTGTGCAATTCTAAAAATCTAACTGAAAGATTTACAATATTGTTCTTCATCCATCCCTAGTGAAGACTTGTTCATGAATACTCTTATTCAGATTAAGAAAACTGGGTGAATTAACTCAGTGATTCCTGACCAGTACAAAGACACTGATATTTGTCCTCTGGGGACAATTATCACTTATAGACTACTTCCATTTGCTCTTTCTGTGCATGTGAGCAGTCGTATCACTTATGTTTATTATTTCCTGCACTTTTAGCCCTTCTCTCTCCTTAGCAGTTAGAAGAAGATGTGGGTTGCTCTAGGGAGACTTATGTTAAAAGATTGTGGTCTTTGCCTGAAATTATCTTCTATAAGGTATAAAGGTTACTACTAGTTGATGGGAGAATCTTGTGGCTGCAGTGAACTGGCCTTGACTGTCACACCTGGCTTCATGAGTGAATATAAACAATTTCTTCAGCAAGCACTTATGTTGGAGAAAAAAAAAATTGAAATAATGGATGTGTTTACAGTGGCTCAGTACTTTGGAGGTGAAGGGGGAAATATTTCAAACAGTGCTTCTCATCAGCTGGAAAAGCAACTAACAAGTAAAACTGACTTCCCAGTTTAAACCCCAGAAGGGAAGGTGCTGAATCAAGCAGGCTGCACTTATGCATCTCTTCTCCTTTTGAGAATGCTTTCTGTGCAAAACAGACCAGGAGCTTTCTCAGTGGTTATTTGAAATCTTATATTGCTTTTTAGAAAACACATCTTATCACTGCCTTTGGCAAAAATATATTCAGCTTATGTTGATTTTTTGTAATAATCACTACGATAAACAAAGTGGCCTTTGTCCTTAAACTTGTCTTATCTGAAAGCACCTAAAGCCATATTTCTTCCCGATTTGCATGCATGTGACATCATCTTCTAGTATCTGTAGCCTCGTGCTTTTATTTCTGGAGCTCAATTATCAGATTCTATCCTCTATGACTTATGCATTTAAAAAAGAGTAGGTTGAAGGAAATGTTTGTCTTCTCTACTGTGTACTCTAACCAAATAGGCCCTTAAAGATGGAAGCCAAGAGTGTGTTTTCCTCCTCTTGTTTCTGTCATCAATCTGGAGGGAGAGGCAGTGTCCATGGTGCTAAATTTTATCTGTGAAACGGAATCTCCAATAGAACTTGAGTTTGCTGCAGAGATGTGGTTTCCTAGAGTATTGGTGAAAGCATGAACAAGTTTAAGTGAATATTTTCACCATGTTAATTTTATGTGACCAGTATGCTTTGAGGATAAGTTCCTTTGGAGCAAACAAGGTGACTTAATGTAGTGTAACACAGTTTTAGTATTCTCTATACCAGCAGAATAACAGGAAGGCAGAGAGTCTAATGCTAAAGCACTCTGAAGACTGACTAGTGCTATGTTTTGTGTTTTGAGCTTCAAGGCTGGAAATTTAACCCAGGTAGTTGAAATATCACCTTAGCATCCTAGGAGATGAGCAATGAAATACAAATATCTCTGCATGCACATAATTCCATTATAGTGTAGAAAAATCTTTTGGAATAGCAGGAAAAAACCCCAATTTCATTAGCTTTTTCTTAGAGTATTTTCTGTTTCTTGATTGGTAAGCCTATGGGAACAACACATCTAGACTAAAACAAGAGTTTGGGGTATCTAACACAAATATGGAGGTAGCACAACTGTCTTGAGTATGGCTCATTAAATATTTCCTGCTCTTTTGATTGCTTCAGATCTTTTTGCTATGAACCCTCCCTTTTGGAACAGAAAGTTATCCCCAGGTGAATAACAACTCTGTTGATACTTGACAAAGATGACAAGGCAGATTGTCTCTGAATATGTTTCTGTGACCCTTGCTCACATTCAGTTTCACCTGAATGTTGAGAGTTTTATTAATGATTTTTTCCCAAAGGCTTACTTTTAGAAAAACTCTCTTTCAGTGGCTGCCATTGACAGGTCGTCTTTCATTCCCAGTTAAAATTTACAGACTTTGATTATTCAGGATTAGAATGGAAAGATAGTTCAGTATCATCTAGCAAATGCTCTAATATAGAAACCGATATAAAAGGAACTGGATCTGCAAGAAGGGACTTCCATATTTCAGAGAACAAAGACTAAAGAGACAAAATCAATTACTTTGGAGTAAACTAAATATTGTATACTTGAGGCATTTAAAAAAAAAGGTCGGTTAAGGGAATTTAGGTGATATTTGAAAATTGAGTGTTTGTCTAAGGCACTGTGTTGCAAACAGCTATACTGCATTACCTGTCTAGTAAGTTGTCACTGACACTCACTCAGCTTCTGTGCTAACAGAGATTGACTTACTCTACTTCAGCTTCCTCTGAAGAGTGATGGATCTTTACACCTTGATTAAAACATGCAACAAGTAAGAAATAACTGAGGATTATAAAGTTCTTCTAATGATACAGCCAAACACCTTTGTCTGTATTCATATCCGTTTTTTCCCCCCACAAGTAATCTCATCAGTGGTACTATTAGGCCTGAGTAAGTAAGGCAAACCAGACTTTCAGAACCACTTTTTATTAGATGCTGGTCCTCAAAACTAGATTTCTGTGTAAGGTTATAATTCTGACTGCACTACATATTTGGGATTTGTTAGAGTTTTACAGTCTTTGTGTCTTTCTGGTACCTAAAACACAAGCAAAACAAACAGGTAGCAGACTACAAGCACTTTTTTAAAATAGGTTTTCAGAGCTCTTTCTAGTGTAGGCTATTTTTGCAACAGTTTGCAAAATGTAGATATTTGGTTCAGGTTTTCTTTAGAGAATTGTTCACTTAGTACTCTGGAAATGATGCAAGGGAAACTTGGATCATTCTAAATCATCCAAAGTTTGTATACATAATGTGTAATAAAAAGAGGAAAGAAGGATGTCAGCTGGCAAAATAAAAAGTGTTTTGTTTTCTAATCTACACTTTTAGGAGTGCATAGAGCTCGGTTTTCATTATTGTTTTTATTAGGGTATTTTAAAATAAAGGAGCACACTGGGGCTTTTTTGAGGGGGCAGTTAAATCTCTTGTGTAATGAATTAACCTGACAATTAGCTGACCTCATGGAATTCTTTTGGGAAGGCATTAGAATATGAAGTAGTGTTTTTCAAAATGGGTTTTCACATTCTTCTAAGAGAATTTTATACAATTCTTGGGAACCACAGGCTCAAAATCAGTTCAACAATTTTTTTCTTCATTATAAAATAGCTTGAGATGAAGAACTAATACTGTATCTGAAACCTGTTGGAGTTTTTAGCAAGAACTCCACTTTCTAACCAAGTATGCGAATACAGAATGGTTGATATCATAGAATCACGTAGTGGTTGAGGTTTGAAGGGACCTCTAGAAATTACCTCCTCCAAAGCCCCTGTCACCTAGAGCTGGTTGGTCAGGAATATGTCCAGGTTGTTTTTGAGTATCTCAGGGAAAGTGACTTCATAATCTCTCTGGGCAGCTTGTTCCATTCTCAGTCATCCTCACAATAAAAACTGTCTGTTTACATAGGGAAGGATCCTCTCATGTTTCAGTTTGTGCCTATTACCTCCTGACCTGTAAGTCCACACCACTAAAAGAAGCCCAGCTCCATCCTCTTTGCACTCTTCCTTGAGGTATTTATACACATTGATGAGATCTCCCATAGGTCTTCTTCAGACTGAGCAGTCCCATCTCTCTTGTGTTGGAGAACCCAGAACTACACATGGGGCTCCAGGGATGGCCTCACCAGGGCTGAGTAGAAACAATCCTCTTTCATTTCCAGAAGCCATTTGACAAGATCCCTCACCACTGAGAATTTGACTGTTAAAGAAGACAGATCCTTAAAGAGACATGTGCTTGGCTGAAAAATTAATTAAACTATGCCCAGAATGTCCAGTTTCGGAGTATAGCAATGTCATCCATACAGTTTTTCAGGGACTCTGTGACTCTGCAGGTGAAGGCAACCCTGTAGATTTACTGGTGATCTGGAAAAAAAAGAATGCATCATTAGATAAGAAAGTATGTTGGCCATACTACTTTTCCAGGTAGAAGCAGATATGAAGAACTGTGTTGAAACGCTGTATTAAACTGAAAGACAAGACAACAAAATGGCAAATGAAGTTCAAGATGGGTAAATATGAAGTGACATTTTATGGGAGAAAGAAGGTATCTTAGGACAGAGTCTGTGATTTTGTAAGTGAAAGATCATCATCCAGGAATAATAACTGAAATAGGAGGTTCTATGGAAATAATACCTTGTAGCAGTCAAAAAATTCTGCCAATCCCTAGGCAAAGTATAGAGAAAAAAATAGAGAGTGTTACTATGGCCCTGTATAATTCTGTGGTGCTTGTTATTTTGATTAATATGCAGAGTAATGATGTAAACAATCTCGGAAAAAAAATCCAGCAACTGAAAAAGCTTCAGAGAAGGATGACAAGAGTAACCAAAGGTATGGCTTCCTTTCCAGGAAGATTGAATAGCATGAATCTGTATCTATAAGACCACTAGTTAAGGAAAAAAAAAAAGTGGTTTCTTCCTTTTCCACCCAAGAAGAAGAGGGCAACAGATAAGTCTAGTCCAGGTCAAGACAAACCAGAGAATGTTATTCTTCACTCAGTATGTAGTAGAGCTACAAAGTTCCTTGTTGCAATCTGTTGGAAACCCTAAAATATTGTGTAGATAGTAACACAACTGGATATTCTCGTGGAATAGCTGTGTAGTAAAGGCTGTCTATAAAAAACTTTCAAAATGTTGTTTTTGGACAAAGAGGTTCTTTCAGTACAAATTATTGGAGTCAGTGACAATATTATAGGGAAAAGCTGTGGGTTTACATTATTCTAGGGACATGCAATGTTACATACAAGGTAGGCGTCAATGGAAGTGCAATTTTACTGGGCACAGTTTTCCTCATAATTTTCTTGCCTTTGTATATTGTACAAGCCAAAGTAACAGTGATACCTGTACATAATTTTCCTCATTTGCCTCTGGACTACTGGGTAAAATTAATACCTGCAAATATTTGAAATTCGAGGATATGAGCTTTAGGGTGATGTCTCCATAGAAGATAGTTCCAACAGCAGGAGCTCCAGGAAGTTTATTCATAGCTGAGGTGTTCTGTAGTGAAAATTAGGTCTTCATTGCTTTACCTTGGCAAGACCACACTGTCTACTGCTGAAGTGCTATGGTCAGAGCTCAATAGGTTCCTGCAACTACATACGAACTTTTTGGGTTGAACATGGTAATGTTAAGGATCAGTAGAGTTAAAAAGTGAGATAAATGCATAGAGTTCAGAGTGGTAATAGAACTTAAGCAACAATTTTAATATCCTGGCATCAGCTCTGCATCAAGAGTAATTTTACTGTGATTACTTTGTTACAAATTGCTATGGTATTAACAATCTTCAATTTGAACTTTAAGAAAAGCAGTCAGGATCTGGGGAATGTGGATTGTTATTTTTTGTGCAAAATTTTAAAATCAAGATTCATTTTTGTTGAAAAGAAGAAAAGTCTTCCCAGATTGAGATATAAAGGCAGTAGTAGGAAAAATTTACTTCTGAGTTTGAAAACAGAGTTGGTAATGGAAATGGGACATCCTGCATCTTTAGCTGTAACTTTCCACAAGGTCCATCAAAAATACTAGATGTTATACATAACTGATTTAATAAGTTATGTATAACCACTCTTTGTTTCCCAAATATGCAACAGACTCTGTGGAAACAAGAGTGATTAGACACTATATTTTAGGGGGTAAAAGAGTTTATCTTGAAGTTACAGATATTGTTCCTGTCAACATACTAGCTAGAAACAAATTATAAAAAACCCCATAAAATTAAAAGTTTATTTTTGCGGTATCTGAGGTGAAAGAAATGCATGATATATAATGAAAATATATACAGCAATTACTGTAAAAAAAAAGGCAGATTTAAATTATTTGTAGTTTTTACTGTCTAAGTAACGATCACTAACATAGTAGATAACTTCATTTATATGTAAATTATGACCTCATAATAAAAAAAGGAAAATAAATAAGGAAAATTTCAAGAAAAAAAAATCTGTGCTTGAGAGAATAATAGTTGAACAGACCTTTAGACTCAATAATCTTATAGTCCTGAATGGTCCTATTGTTTATTAGGTGACTTGGTCGGTGGGAACATTCTCCAGTCTATCAGTAGCTAAGCTGAAACCTAAAAATATAGGAAATCCCCCTGCTATTTTTATTATCCTAGACTATGCACAATTTCTCTCAAGTCACTCCTAAAATAGATCAGTAACATCAATCATGTGCTTGAAATCAGACCTGGAATCCTGTTTTCCATCAAGCATATGGCATATTATTTTAAGGAAGCCAGGCTGCTATACAGTAGTTTGTCACGTGGGACCTGTGTAACCCATCCGTATCCTCCTAGTTATCATCTGGTCTCTTCTAGGCCACAGAATGAAAAGGTTAAACCTACCACTTGAATGCTGTGGCAAGACAATAAACACTGTCAGCTCAGCAAATCCTGTACGGGTCTGAGAGTGCTCATTCAAGGTCTCTGGTCTTTAACTAGTTATAATTATTGGATACTTGTGGTACATACTCAGGGCAGTAGTGATGAAAAGTTGTAGTTGTGGAGTGGCTGAATTTTGCTGAAGTAATGAACTAAATTAAATATTTAATATAAATAGTATTCACTGGTATGAAGATTTTGATGCTAACCCTTTGTTCTAGAATATGCATTTGGAAACAAACAAACAAACAAACAAACAAACAAACAAAAAGCCAAACAAAATATGGAGTCAGTGAAGAACTCTGAAGTTTTGACTTTGTTTAGCTGAGGTACTCCAAACACACCAGGAAAAAATGCTTGTTTAAGTGGTGAGGAGACAACAGCTAGAACAGCTACTCAGTGAAAATCTTGCCATTTGAACAGAGGAATGCCAGTTTGGATTGGCAGCTAGTCATAATTTTACCTGCTTACAGAAAGTATGAGTTATAATGTATATATAAAATGTATTTCCTATTAATATAACTATATAAAATGTAATTGTGAAGTATTATGTATACTCTATTAAAATAGTATTTATATGAATATAATAATTTAAAGTATTATATAATTTATAATAATATTATAGTTTGGCACGCTTGGGGGGAAAGGCCCCCTTGAATAGAACTAAGTTAACTGATCTAAGGCTCAAGTCCTATTGTCTGAAAAACAAAATAACCAAACCAAAGTATTGAATATAGTAAAAGAAAGCAAAACCAGAACATTGCAAGAAATACAGAAAACTAAAAGCCATGTGGTCATTTTCACATGGTGCAGTCCTTCAGGAACAGACTTTTCTAGTGTGGCTTCCCCCATAAGGTCATGGGTTTTCTCAGAAAAGTTGCTCCTGGGTGGTTTCATCTCCAAACAGCCTTAGACAGAGATGTGACTTTCTCAGAACCGTGACTGCCTAAACTACATTCTGGTAATTGGCTGGTTACTTTTCAGAAGAAGAGAATGTGACACATTTGAGTTTCATCACATCATTTCCCCATTTTCTTCCAAGAGTTTGGTCTACATTAGTCTTCTATGAAAGTAAAAAGGATGCCTTGAAGGCTTAATTTGTCCAAGGAATACAAATGAAGTTCATTGATATGTAGGAGTGACTCATTGGGAATTTTGATGCAACAAATGATAGATGTAGAGTATGATATCCACAGCCTTTCATGGCAGTAATCTTCATTCTCATCTAGTTTGCCATCATTACTGCATGAGTACAATTGCTAGATTCTCTTTACTTAAAACTCTTCCTATACCTTCCAAATTGACAGCATTCATGTTTTGGAAAAGAAGGTTTCTGACAAGTAGTATAAGAAGTTTTCACAGATGCAGCTAAGTAGGGATTTCACTAAGAAAGTATTTAGTTCTGCAGCCTTTCATAGGAAGTCTAAGTGGATGGCACATGTAAAGGCATGCCAGGATTCATTTTTATGACAAGAAAAATAGTTTCAAGTTCAAGTGAAAGTTGAAACATAGATGTTAGGACTTGAAGGTTATAGACCTTAAAAAATTCTGAGTTTTTCAGAAAAATCCCAGAATGCTTTGTGTAACCTGCTGCTCTACTGAAGGTGTATTCTATTAGACCAAGCCTCGGAAACTCAGTAAGCCAGATGCTTCTCTGAGCCCCTTTGCTATTTCTAAATAGCACTGATAAATTCACTTAAGTTACACGTTGGCTGAAGCGCTTTAACATATCAGAAATTAGAGACCTCTGCTTTCAGCATGTTCAGATGCCTCCTGGCAAACAGGCAGTGCTAAAGCTTTTCCTTCATTCTTGACAGCAAATCTGTTGACTAATCCTATGAGTTTCAGAGGGAATTGGTTTTGTCCTGGAGCTGTTTGAGGTGCCAAAGCTTTCTTCTTTGACCACTTTAGCCTGTCTGTTGTTAATCTACCAGTTTTAAGTATTGATTATTTCTGTCAACAGGGAAGCGACTTGGGAAACATAGAGAAACAGGATTTAAAAGTACCGCCCCCCAGCCCCCCACCCCCCTCAAAACTCCTACCTTTTTCTCAGCCAGTGCTGAGCAACCTGTGTATGAAGTGTTCACATGCTAAGTTAACACCTATTTATTTTTATTAGATGTAGTTGGTGCTGCTGTAAAAGGTGAACATACTAGTCCTATTTGGCACAAACATTTGTTTTCTTTTCTCTTAGGGCTGGACAGTCGGCTACTTACAGCAGTGGTCTTGCCTTCAAGCTTTACTTGGTGTTTTGTCTTGTAAGTTTCTTTGAGTGCCCTAAATAATACTAAAATCCATGGGAAAAGCTTTATAAACTAGGAAGGGATAGAAAGGGAGCACTCAGGAAAATAATAAATATCAAAAGGAGGCAAATACTCATAATGATGAGAATAATCAATAATTCTAAAAGGAATATTTTCAGGGCTGCAGGAATAAAGGTGTTGGTTTCACAATGGAAATCACAGAATTGAAGTTACTTGCAAACTTATAAATATGGGTATAATCTTTATTATAACATAGGAAGGGTACACTGTTTATTGTGTGTGATTTTGCAGGGATCTTAGTTTCTAGAATACTACTGGAAGAGCAAATGCAAAGCTTTCTCTATGCTATATAGAGAGTGGTGGCAAATATGGACCTCCATGAAAGGAAATAAAAATGTCAGCTTCCTGTGAGGAAAGAAAGGTGGATGATTGCTATTCGATGGGGAGTCTCCATTCAGCTGACATGCTTTTCCTTGACTCTGAAAGAGAAATGGAAGTTCATTATGTGAGAGGATGTGAGAACAAAAGATGGTAAAAAGCTTGATGAACTGAACACCTTCTGCCTGAATTGGATGAGGCATGAGAAAATATGTTAAAAAAATATAATAGAGGCACATACTTGCTATAAAGCAAAGACCACTCTATTAAAAAAAACACAGTATGAAAAACCATGCAGCACTGACATGTGGTGATAATCAGTGGACTGGTAACATTGAAAAAGGCCTGAGAAAGACATGGAGAAAATAACACTGCTTTGAAAATGTCTGCAATAGGGGAAAGTAAAAGGTTCTGGTGTTTCCAGATGTCTTTTTATTTTTTTTTCTCCCCTCTAGGTGGCTAACCTAGCTTTCTCCCTTTTTTATTTCTTGTTTTCTTTTAGATATTCCAGACATAGAAAAGGGACATCAAAACAGTTCAGCTATTCATCAGTAAGGCACAGTTGACAATCCACTTAGTTGAAAAAAACCCCACCTAGCATATTTTTTAACATCTCATTACACTGTAAATGTAGCATTCTAGATACAGCTTGTGTGTTTGGTGTGGTTCATTTCCATTGCCTTTATTTTAAATATTTTGTTCCTTTACATTGTCATCTTCCATATGTGTTTCTCATTTTACCAATGTTAAATGTAGAAATTATAATTTTATTTCTACATAAATAGAATGAGTCCAATGAGTTACTAATCCTAAATTCTATACACAGATGGAATTTCTGAGGTGTTACCCATATAGTTCAGGAACTACCTGTCTACCTGTTGCCTTTATGGAATATTGTTGTTAAAACTTTCATTGCAGAATTATAGTGGATGTTTAAAGCACAACTTTTTGATACTCTATATATTTTTGTTTTCCTTTCAGCAGAAAAGATATTTGCAGAGACTGAAACAGAAAGATGACAATATTCCTAATTTAATTAGAAATTGTTGGTCAACTATCTTAAAAAGTCTAATTTGAAAAATCTTTGCAGATTTTGTTGTTGTTGCTGTTAAGGGTTTCCACTGAAATGCATAATTGGGCACCCCACTCCTGTAATACTATCAGCAGTATATCATGCACTTAAGCAGAGTGGGGTGGATCCGTCTTGTCCAGTAGCTGGTGAAAATAATTTGAACATGCTCGTGGCTTTTTGTGGATCTGTTAGACACAAAAAATAAAGTGACTGTGTTTAACCAGTGCAGAAATAAAAAGTGGGGCGGTTGAATTAAAAAAAACTGTTCATGCAAGTATCAGCAAAATATCAAGTCTATAAATATCACTCAGGTGGGGTCTGTATCCTATTAAGATGTTCAGGATTGTTGGGTGATATGTATTTTCACTTTTAGCTTTTCTTTGACAGAAAAAGTGAGTCAGGCCTGAATGTCATATTTAAGGAAGTCCTTCTAATTATGTCCACTTGCTTTTGGTTACTCTCCCTTTTATAAAACACTCCCAGATCTCTAGAAGTGGTTAACACACCTCCATCTGACTTTATACCTCATGGTTCTCCAAAGTCCTATTGAATATTCAACAAGTCTTACAAAAATTGCATGCAGATGGATTATCATTAAAGATCTTTAAGACACAGTGTATTTTAATTTCGGATATGTTGCATGCCATTCCTTCATGATCACTTGCAATAACTGTGATGTTGAAGAAAAAGGTGCAAGAAGTTTGAGTGTGTCTTCTCTCCTCTAATTTTTAGATCCTAATAAAATACAAAAGAATAAAGGAATCCGTAAACATTAGTTGTCTTTGAATAATTTTCTAGTTATTCAGCTTTTTGAAATCTGTTATGGAGAACACACAGCAGTCTACACTAACCTCTTATATATGTTTTTCACTGAGAAAAAAACCACAGATCCACCTTCTGAATATAAAGGCTGTGGGGTTTACCTCCCTTACACAGTCAAACTGAAAAAAAAAAACAACCAAAACCAAAAATTAAAATCCTCCATTATTCAATTAAGATTCTAAAACAGAAGCAACACAGCTAACTGAAGTGCTGGCAAGTTCTTTCAGCTGACTGTTTTGTTTCTGTAAAGCCCTAATCTGCTTACTAGTGTGTTAGCAATCTTTCCTTCTGGTTTTCAGACTATGCTAATTATTTCCATGAGATGAACACTGTACTGCTGCATTGTGTTTGCAAAATTTGTTTTGGATGGATTTTTATTTTGTTTGCAGCAGCAGCACAGTTATTCTGATATAGGTGAAGACGACTGTGTGAGCTTCAAAACTGGCTTTAGTTACACCAAATCTCAAGACAGGCTGAAGCATGGTTTCTCCCCTGCTCCTACCCATATATTTGATGATGTGTGCTACTAATTATCTTGGCTTGCTGAGGTGCTTTCTTTTGGCCCTGGAGTTCCAAGAAAGTGCTTTGCAGGTTCATCCATAAAACTCTGAAACACATTTGTGACATGCATTGCATCAGTCTGATAAAGTTATCTTAACGAATATCTGCACTTTGGCAAGTGTCTGTGATTTTAAGTACTAACGTGAACTTTTCAGGTGTTTTGTTTGCCCTCCTCCTCCCCTCCAATATTACTATTCGTAAAATTTTATGTTAAAAAGGTTTCCTTTCAAACAGAGTTTCTTTAATTCTTACAGTACTTCAGTTGTTGGCCTTATGCCCAAAAAGTAAGTGAGGTGTATTAAAAAGGAGTTTGAGTCTCTTTTATGGGCAAGTTTCTGTGTGCATTTAGAGGAAATAAACAATACTGAGAATGATCTGCAGTTCCTCTCAATTCTTGGTTAGATTTGATGCTTCTTCAAACATCTGTAAATGAAAGTACCAGTAGGTAGCATGAAGATACTGGAAGTTTTTCCTTTTTGGTTCAGATTTTTCTGCCATAAGCTGAGCGTGACAATACGTTAGCTCACTGTAAGAGATGAATATTCTTTGAGTTCCTTCAACTCTGTCATAGTCCTCTTCAGTCTTTTCCTGTTGTCTAAACTGAGGAACTACTCAGCCCTTTTAATCTCTGCTTATAAGGCAGCCAATCCACATCCTGGAGCATTTCAATTGATTTTGGTTTCATGTTCTCTTAATTCTACTTCTGAAATGCAAAGACTGTAATGACATACAGCACTCAGGATACGAGTGTTTGTTACAGGAACAAACAGATTACCTTGTTGTTAGTAACCTTCCTGAGGAAGCCAAACTTTTGCTTGGCTTCTCAAGTGCCCCTGCACTCTGAAATGGTATTTTCAGAGAGCTTTCAAGATTGACCCTTGTATCTTGTTCCTGAGTTAAAATGCCAGTACTGTGTTGCTTCCCCTCGTGCGTACATATCATGATCATCATTGCTAGGCTTTGCGAAGGAAGATTTGAGAAGGGCACTACCCACACTTGCTGCAAGCGTGCTGGTGGCTAGAAAGGCCGATATAGGATAGGCAAGTCCACTTACAAAAGGCACAGCAGAACGTCTCCTTTGGTGATATTGGCAAGGAACGGTTCTTTCTGCGTTGTCTTTTCTCCTCGAGGCTGACCCTATGTGTGTTCTCAAAGGAAGCAGCAGCATCGTGAATGGTGTGTCTCCATGAATCCCGATTGGAAGCCAGAGTGGACCATTGATGGCAGTCAATATGGCCAAGGCTGAGGTGTTGTTTCAGGGAGTCCTTGTATCTCTTCTTCGGGGCTCCTCTCTTGCGGGAGCCGGTGGCAAGTTCACCATAGAGCACAATCTTTGGGAGGCGGTGATCCCCCATCCTGGAGACGTGCCCTGCCCAGCACAGCTGTGTTCTCATCAGCATGGCCTCGATACTGGTGACCCCTGCCTGTTCAAGAACAGACACATTGGTCAAGTAATCAGACCAGTGGATGTTTAGGATTGAACGGAGGCAGCGCTGATGGAAGTGTTCGACGAGTTGCAGGTGGTGGCGGTAGATGACCCATGATTCAGACCCATATAAAAGAGTAGACAGTACAATGGCTCTGTAGACACTGATCTTTGTACTTCTCTTTAGGTGTTTATTGGACCAGACTTTTATGGAGTTTTCCGAAGGCTCTGTATGCCTTTGCCAGCCTGTTGTCTATCTCTTTGTCAATTACCGTCTGAGGAAATGATACTTCCCAGATAGGTGAACTGCTGGACTGACTTAAGCTCTGAATTGCCTATGGTGATGTGAGGATGATGAAAGACTTCCTGAGGTGCAGGCTGGTAGAGAACTTCTGTCTTCTTCAGGTTGAATTCCAGCCTAAAAAGCTCAGCAGCCTCTGCAAAGCAGGATGTTGAGCGCTGCAGAGTTGCTTCTGTGTGAGCAACGAGGCCAGCATCATCAGCAAAAAGCAGGTCATGGACAAGGTGATTCAGGGTCTTAGTGTGGGCCTTCAGTTGCCCGAGGTTGAATAGGCTTCCGTCGGCACGATATCAGATGTAGATGCCATTTTCTTCATCGAGGTCTGCTGTGGCTCTTTGGAGCACCATGCTGAAGAAGATTGTGAATAGAGTTGGTGCAAAAACGCAACCTTGTTTCACACCATTGGTTATTGGCAAGGGCTCAGAGAGTGCATCGCCATATCTGACTTGTCCACACTGATCCTCGTGAAGCAGAATGATCATTTTGAGGAACCTGGGGGGACATCCTAAATGTTCCAAGATCTGCCACAGGCCTTTTCTGCTCACAGTGTCAAAAGGTTTCGTTAGGTCAACAAAAGTTACATAGAGTCCTTTGTTCTGTTCCCTACACTTGTCTTACAGTTTCTGGGAACAAATACCATGTCCGTGGTGCTCCTATTGGCTCTGAAACCACACTGGCTTTCAGGTAGAAGTTCTTCTGCAATAGTGGGTTACTAAACTGTTCAGAAGTATTCTTGCAAGGATTTTACCAAGCAAAGTAATACCTTGGTAATTTGAGCAGTCTGAATTTTCTTCTTTCTTCTTGTACAGGGTGATGATGACTGCATCACAGAGATCTGATGGTAGTTCCCCTTGTTCCCAGCAACGCACAACAAGCTCATGAAATTTGGCATGGAGTGCTTGACCTCCATGCTTCCAGATTTCAGGTGGAATTCCATCAACCCCAGCTGCCTTGCCAGTTTTCACCTGTTGTATGACCTTAGGTGTCTCTCCCATAGTAGGGGCTGCATCCAGTTCATGTTTCATCGGTTGTTGTGTAATGTGCTGAATTGCTGAGCCTTGGACTACACGGTTGGCATTGAAGAGAGTCTGAAAATGCTCAGACAATTGGTTCAGGATGGAGGTTTTATCTGTGAGAAGCATTTGACCATCTGCACTGAGTAGGGGACTTTGAACCTGGTGTGTGGGTCCATACACTGCTTTCAGGGCCTCATAGAATCCTCTTTGGTCCCCCAAATCTGTGCATA
The DNA here is from genome assembly GCA_021164005.1 of Willisornis vidua nigrigula. NCBI lineage: Eukaryota > Metazoa > Chordata > Aves > Passeriformes > Thamnophilidae > Willisornis > Willisornis vidua. Next base: position 20,030,093 of record JAJPCS010000033.1, read on the forward strand.
GTTGGGTCTTTTCTGCTAGGTTGAGCCACCATTTATTCTGGATGTCTCAAAGTTTCTGTTGAAGCTTACTGCATGCAAGATGAAAGGCAGATTTTCTTACATGGCAAGATGGCTGAGTAAGGTGTGCTTGCGGAGCAGTTCTCTTCTTCTTCAACAATTCCTGGATCTCTTGATTGTTTTCATCAAACCAGTCTTTGTTTTTCTTGGAGGAGAACCCTAGGGACTCTTCAGAGGACTGCAGGATGCAACTTTTAATATGTTGCCAAAGTGCTTCAGAAAGGGATCTATGAGATTATCTTTAAGTCTAGTTTGAAGGTTTACCTGGAAGCTGTCTCCTAGTGTAGCTGTTTGAAGATTGTTAACTTGGAGCCTCCTTTTTTGAATGCCACCTTTCTTAGGTTTGGGCTTGAAGTGGAGGTTAAGTTTGCAACACACAAGGTGGTGGTGTGTTTGACATTCTGCACTCAACATCACTCAAATATGACGGACATCACCAACATTTCTCTGTTGCACTAAGATACAGTCAATGAGGTGCCAGTGCTTGGATCTAGGATTCATCCTGTTTGTCTTCAGGCTGGCTTTCTGTTGAAAGATAGTGTTGGTGATGGTGAGCCACTGCTCTGCACAAAACTCTAGCAGGAGGCGTTTGTTGTCATTGCAGTTTCCAACACCATGCTTGCCCAGGACTCCTTTCCAGACTTCAGAATTCTTACCTACTCTGGCATTGAAGTCACAAAGGATTATGATCTTATCATCTGCAGGACCATTTTGGGTGAGACAGTGCAGGTCTGTGTAGAATTTGTCTTTTTCCACTGGGTCAGCTTGGATAGTTGGGCATATACACTAAAAAGAACATGTTGCTTGTTGTGTAGAGGGAGGCGTAACAAGATAATGCGATCAGAATGACCTGTCAGCAGATTTTCAAGTTTGGAGGCAATGGAGTTTTTAATCATGAAGCCAACTCCTGAAAGGTGTCTTTCGGTTTTGGGTTTGCCTGACCAGTAGAGTGTGTAGCCAGCACCATGTTCTTTAAGGCTGCCTTCCTCATGAAGATGAACTTCACTGAGAGCAGCAATGTCAATGTTGAGTCGTGACAGTTCATGGACAATTAGAGCAGAATGATGCTCAGGATGTCCACTATCTGCGATACCAAGCATGGTTCTGATGTTCCAACATATGTGTGTTAATTTGAACACACCTTTGGAGGCAGGTGTATGCCTTTGTCTTTGACCACATCAGAAGATGCCAGTTGGCTGTGGTTATCCAACCGGGTGTGGAGATGAGCTTTGTTTAGGCCACCTTTTCTAGGCCCCTCTCCATGCTGAGAAAGCAGTGCTGTCCTTAGAAAAGGCTGCTAAGTTGTTCAGGATGCTGCCCCACGAGACTGTCATCTCCAGGGTCAGTCTTGAATGACCCATATCCTGAACCGCCTGCATGCAGAGTTGTGTCTGAGTCTTCCAGCTACTTCTATCACCTGCTGTTTTGACCCTCGCCTGTCGTTACAGGGCTTTGCAACGTGGGTGACCCCTTTGAGCCCGCGCAATGGATTTTTTAGGTGAGGCACAGCGTGCATGGAACTGGCCCCACCCTTTACTCCTAAGGTTCATCTCCCAGGGCCCAGAGAGCTTGGACAGTGACAGCGAATACCTCAGGATGTAGGTTTGGTTAGAGTATCCTTCTCTTAGATAGCTAGCTATACATGGCTAAGTGAGCTCCATTTGACCGGGTTTGGAGTTAGAGTTGTCCTTCTCCTAGGATGATTGCCAGAGGGCTAGTGAGCCCATCCTGCCTGTGGAGACCTGTCAGGCATGGGAGACCCTACCAGAGGCACATATCACTGCCAGCATATCTCTCAACCTCTCGAGGGCACGCAAGCTTCTCCCCCGTGACAATGGGTTGTCCGTAGAGAAGACATGTATACATATGCACAGAAGTTAAATGATACCCATGTTTTTTTTAATTTTCTCAATAAGTTTTAAATTTAAAAAATAAATTTTCCTAACTGAAAATATGTTGCAGTGCTCTGAAAAAGCCCATTTTGCCTCACTACATTTAGTATGTCTGAGAAAAATACACAAAATATTAGGATTTGCATTTAATGAACAGTAAAGTAGAAAATACTTCTCATACTAAGTGTCGTAGAAGTGTATAAAAATAATGCCAGTCATATTGTAAATAATTTTTAAAAGGCAGGCTATTTGTTTATAAAGTCCGGGCCACCTCAAAAGTTTTTTGACAAATAAGATAAAGTCACGGTCAATGAAGAACCTTGACTTTGCACAGATGTAGAGCTTCACGGCTAAACATTTATTGCTGTGTTTTGTGGTATCATCACTTGCCCAAATCCCCTTGAATAATAGGCTGAGAAGCAAAAGTTTGTAGTAAGATTTTCCAATAGTGAAGCATGATTAATGTATAATGATTTGCTATAATCCCCAAACACCACTTCACACCAGAAAAAAACCCAACAAAACAAACATGGTGAGATGTGGTAATAGAACTGTGGAAACTCCTGATTATTTGAAGTCTGTTGCTAGCCCTAGGTCTAGTACTATTACTGTTACAAGTCAAATAAATTATCACCTTAGAGGACTAAAATATTTTGACAAATACAGTTCATGCTCCTTACTTCCTTAGTACATTTATAATGATATTTTGATACTCTACATCTTGGAAGTTTAAAAATGTTAGTTTCTCACATTAAGGGAGATTATTCCCAAAATTGAATGCTACATAAAAAGCTGAATGTACCATTGATCTGCATTCTTTTATTGGTTCTAAACTAAATCCAGTCAAGTTGGGTAGAAAAATAATTTTTATTTTGTAAGAATTTGATTTTTGCTAAAAGGTAAAATTTCAAAACTTCACAACACATAGTAGTAAATTTGTCAAAATACTTTGTATGTAATTTGAAATATTCTCTTATTTTTTAATTATTTTTTTTCAAATATAAATTTGAGGGAAAAATTTCTTTTGCATTCTGTCAAAAAAGACCTGGTTAGGGGAAAGGTTAGTCTGGAGAATCTTCCTGAACTGATAATTTTCTTCCTTCACCTTTGACAAACTGAGACTCTCACAGCTGCTGAACATAGACTCATGGACTGGTTTGGCTTGGAAGGTATGTTAAAGATCATCTAGTTCCAATCACAATTAGGTCTTCTAGGGCCATTTCTTCTCCAGGCTGAACAGCCTCAACTCTCAGAGAGATCTCGTAGAGATAATTTCAAGATCATTTAGTATAATTTATTTAACTTCATTTTAGCTTTCTTTGAAAAAGCAGAATGCCTTAATCTACGTTTACATACTTCTACAAAATAATTCAAAGGGACAGTATTCATGGTCTGTCTTTGCTGAACTTGGTAATGTAAAAGAGGTAAAGATGGTCTGTTAATAAAAATTTTTTTGGCATTTCTTAGACTGTGATGTTACAGACAATGGCTTGTCCAAAGCAACAAAGCACTATGCTAAATAAAGGATGTAGTGTAGTAACTAGCCTCCTGAATTATGGTCTGAATGTTTCCAATGTTTAGATAAAGTACAGTAATATTACTTGCACTCATTTCTATGTTTTTAGACCAAGGACACTATGCTTTAGCTTTGCTACAGCCATTGCAATACACTACAGAAATAACTTCAAGGAGATATTTGATCTTCAATTTACTGAATATTCAGACTAATTTAAGCTAATAATGCTATATTCTTCCTTGGCTGAGTTTTCACTTCAATAAAGTGCAGTCTAGAATTTTGATAGTATAACATAATATGTTGGTCAGAGTTGAAGTAGAAAATGTGTCAAGAAACTTCTTTTTCTGGTTTTGAGAACTCCACATAAAAAAAAGCATGAGTTATTCAAACTCAGCCACGTGGAGTGCAATGATCTGAATTTTTTTTTATCTGCTTGTAAATTTTCTAGAGAAAGATCAATCTCTTAGATGTGGTTTGCATGTCACATAATGGTTCAAAGACATAGAAAGTTATCACCTCAGAAATAGTAAATTGATTAAAAAAAGGTTTTTGAGATAAGGAAAACATTTATAAATCATTAACCAGACAGGCATTTCTAAATCATTAACCAGACAGGCATTTCCCTACTCACTGTTGTATTCGGTGAAAGAAATCTCATGGACAAAGTTACACTGCCATCCCCAACAACTTTTTGAGTGCTCCAGGAAAAATGATGAAGTATTACCACGAATATTTTTGGTGATACGAAAATTAACAACAGTGAGTATTGAATAAATTAGTTCTCTATCAAAACAAAACAAAACAAAATAAAAAAACCCAAACATTACGCAGTTTAAAAGAGAAAAGTCCCCTTTTACATGTTCAGGGAAATTTAGATTGATGTAATCAGTTGCATTGTGAAGAGTTTATTTTTTAAGTTTCAGTGGTTCGATCAAAAGAATGACATGTAGTAGTTCCCCCCAAAAAGTAACTGTTTGAGTCTTCTGAATTGCTGTCACTCTGTTTAAAGACATTAAAACTTTATTTTTTTTTCCAATTTTGCTGGTGTTGTGGTTATTCATGAAGCCTTACCTGCTATATTTTTTTGCATTATTTCAATGGTATTTTAAACTGATGTTAAGGTGATGAATATACACTAAAGCTTACTTGGCTGTATTTTGGAGTGCTGGAAAATATCCAGCTATTTTCCTTTATGCAGTCTTTTGGCATGAAAGCAAGAATGCGCTATACTGCTATAATACTGATATAGGATGAACTCAGAGAACATTATTTTTTCTCTTATTTAATGATCCCAAAGTATTTTTCAAATATCTTGGTTTTTTCTTGTTTAAAGCATATTCTTAATAAGGGATAATGGAAAAAAGAGGAATTTTGGCTACATGAGATTATCATGTAGCACATGTAAAACAGGTTGGTGGATTCAACCTGTTTCATGGCAAACAGGTAGGTCTATCGCAAAAATAACCTTCCTACATCTAATACTAATTGAAAGTCATGTTGCTGTGTGTTTGAGAACAAATGCCAAGGATTAAGTTGGCATGAAGCCTTAACAAACATATTCTTCTCTAATAGGCACATACAAAAAGCTGTCAGTTTAATGAGAGAGATGAAATTATTCTTTATAATAATACTTGCTGAAGTGTTATATTTATAGGCACAAATAAAACAAAACAAGAAGCCTCAATAAATATTACTCCTCACTGTGTTCTTTAAACTCAAGATTAGCACATATGTGCAATTCAAGCTCAGCAGTGCTTTCTAAAATGTAAGTGTAACTTGTTTTGGAAACTAATTTTCATTTCACATATGGAAAATTAATTTAGCTGCATTAGATGATCCCTAAGCTTTTATGTTGGCTGAGGAATGCATACCTAGAAGTTTTTAAGACATATCTTTGGTAGATAATAATTGGAAATCATTTTCATTGTATAAAATGCAGTGCAGAGAAAGTATTGTTTGAGTGATTGAAGCTGTCCTTTTCCTTGATTAAATAAAGTAACAAACATCTATTTCTTCAATAAAAGTGAGAAAGAACAGAACTGATGGAGAAACATTTAAATGGCAGCAATCAGATGTGAATTCAGTGAGAGCTTTGAAGGATTTTTAACTTAAAAATGCAATTGAAAATAGACCAAATAAATTCACCTTTATAAATGGACAGAAACATAACTAAGTACAAAATACTTTAGTGAGTGCAGAAAGAAACAGATTCGCTTTAGTAGTTCTTTCTCAGTTATTTCAGTACTTACTGGTCTTGCTTTCAGCCAGTTTAGTGGTAACAAACTCATTCTGGTTTCAAGGAAATGCTTCTTTCTATCACCTCAGAGACACTATGCCATCTCCCAAACTTGCATTACTTTTGGCATGCTTAGCCTCTCTCTATGCAAAAAGCAAATAATAGTTTTACGTCTGGTGAATCCTCCTTACTTTTTAAATAATATAAACTTAGAAGGAGCTTTCAGGCGACATGGATAAAACAGAGATACTCAGTGCCTTCTTTGCCTCAGTCTTCTCCAACATGGTCTGCCTGATCCACCTAACTGCCTTTTATGAATAATGTGAGGACACCGGATGTTATTTGTGTTATCTTTAGCAAAGCTTTGGACATGGTCTACCACACCGTTCTTGGATTTATTTTATGACAATAAGGCTTGGGCTATTGGATGAGTAAAATGCTGTCTGGATGGTCTTGTTGAGAGGGTTGTAGACTGTGTGAAGGCAAATAACAAGGGACATTCAACAGGGTCAGTCATGAGATCTCTTTCACATCGCTCTCAGTAATCAGGAGGAGATGGAGGGCCTACTTCACAGGTTTGCACATGACTTTAAACTGTCGTGACCACTCCTCCACCAAATTTTTTGTGCTTTCCTAGGTTATTTCTCTTAATTTTTGAAAGGCATATAAATGAAGAATACAAAATAGGAATGTTTATGAGCTCAAATTGTCATAACATCTATTTTTTTAATACTTCTAGTTCAGGGATATAGGTTAGACTATCAAAAATTAAGATGAATTACTCATTTCTATAGAACACATAATGTCTAGCCTAGTGTGTTTTCCTTGGCTTCATTCATTCAGCTTGTGAATTTGTGAACTGTAGCCATCATAAGTGAAAATTCAGGAAAGCAAGTTACCTACTGCTTTTGTCATGGTAGATTTTATGTGTTTGGTTTTTTTTCTTTCTCCCTCCTCTCACCCTCCACCCCGACTCATTTTATCATGCTAGCATAAAGCAATGGTCTGATTTTTTCAATGTTTCACATATTGATTAGCTCCCTCTTTGTGAAACTTTCCTGCCTGCCCCTAAGGAGTGTTTTGAGTAGAATTTAATATTCCTTAATAATAAACATGCCAAGATTACATTGTAGTGGAACTAGTAAAACTTACCCATGGGAGAGTGAACTTGAAAAAGTAGAGTGCTGTAGAATAGAGCTACTTTGAAATGCTACCATGGGTGCTGAATTAAGTACACTGAAATTCTGAACTGTTATCAGGTAGCTTCAGCATACTGATGGTTTTCAAGTAGATACTCCAAGAAATACATCTGATCTGGAGAATACATTTGTATCATGACAACTAAATATATTGTATTTTTCTTAAAAGTGATTTCTCTATAAATTCTGGGCCATTACCTCCTCTGTGGGATAATGTAAAGGTGGAGTACAAGCACATCCACATAGCCAGTGGCAGATGTCCTGGTTACACAGCTGTCAGCTGCTAGTGCTAGGGCTCAGCTGAACTTGCTGCTCATCATTTGCCTCAGTTGGCCTGCACTATATACAGGATTTTAAGCAATCAAATAAAGAGATCCTTTTAGCCCAAGTCTTTTTAGCATATTAGTTTAAGCTTTCTTAGTTATGGTGTTGACTCTGTAAACTCAATCCCCTGTAGCTGCAGCAGTTACTGAACCAGCCATGCCAGAGGCTCCAGCCAGCCAGACCTGCTGACAGCAGATGCCACTCTCCAGGTCACAGCTTGCAAGGAGTGCCTGATGTCTCCTCATGAGGCTGGGGCAGACAAACAGTTATTTTGCAGAAGGCAGGCTGTGGTTGAAGAGCTGTGTCACCAGGTAAAGGAGCTACAGGAAAAAGTAAACAGGCTGCATACTATTCGAGCAAATGAGCGAGCGACTGATAATTTTCAGAGATGCTACAGTCTCAAGAGTCTTGGGAGTCTTGAACCCCCATTATAGTGGAGAAGGAGGTGGACTTGGAAACCTACAGAGTAATTAGTCAAGGGACTGTTGGTCAAGGGTCTGCTAAAGATGAGGGCTGGAAGCTGGTCACTGCATGTACCAGGAGAAAGGTTCCTTTTCCTTCTCAAAATATGACAGGTAGGACTGGCACCTTCTACAACAGGTGTGAGGCTCTGGAGCCACAAGGCCAGACAACTGATGAGGTGGGCAAAGGTCCTTCTAGGGTAGAGGGGCCTTCTAAAACCTGTAACCTGCATTAAGACCATCTCTGTTCAGAGGAAAAGAAGGGTAGTTGTAGTAGTAGACTCCATTCTAAAGGGAACAGAGGACTGACATGCAGACTGGATCCAACTCAGAGAAGTCTTCTGTCTCCCAGCGGCTTGGATAAGGGACATTACTGGAAAACTCTCCAGTCTAATAAGGCTCTCTGATTACTATTTACTATTGTTTGTTCAAACTGACAGCAACAAAATAAAAATAGAAGTCTGAGGACTTCAGGGTCCTGGGACACTTGGCCACTTTTCAGACATCACCTCCTAAGCGTGCAGGAGCAGGCAATTCTCAAATGTCAGAAATTAAGCAGGCAAAGCAGAAGGCTGGCTTGACTGAGCAGGGAACTTTTGGAAATAAGGCAAAAAAGAAAGGTGTATTCCCAGTCGAAGTAACGTCTAGCGACATGGGAAGAATCCAGAGATGCTGCTTGCCACTGGAGGGAGAAAATTCTTGTGGCTAAAGCTCAACTGGAGTTGCTGCTGGTCAGGAATGTGAGGGACAATAAAAAGAGTTTTTTCAAATATATTGATGACAATAGGCAGTGTAGAAATATCATCAGCCCATTACAGGATGGGGATGGTCACCTTGCAAACAGGGACAGACACAAGGCAGAGGTATTCAATGCTTTCTTTGCCTCTGTCTTCAACATGAATGATGGACCAAGGGAGACTCAGTGCCCTAAGCTGGAGGACCACAACTGCGAGAATGATCAACTCCCCAGCTGACCACTTTAAATCTGGGACCTGAGGGGATTAATCAGAATCCTCAGAGTGCTAGCTGATGTCATCACAAAACCTCTCCCGATGATTTTTGAGCAGTCTTGGGAATCTGGAGAGGTCCCAGCTGACTGTAAGCTGCTGGAGCTTGTTATGATTTTCAAGAAGGGCAAGAAGGAGGACCTTAGAAACTACAGGCCTACTACACTCTCATTTCAGTACGTGGTAAAGTTATGGAGAAGAAAAACCACCAACACAGCTTCATGAGAGGAAGGACCTGCTTATCAAGTTTGCTTTCCTTGTATGACAAAATAACCCACCTAGGTGATCAAGGGAGCCAGTTAATGTAATGTTTTTGGATTTTAATAAAGCATTCAATGCAGTCTCTGGCAGGATCCTTCTGGACAAAGTGTCCAGCACACAGATGGATGAACACATCATGCAGTGAGTAGGCAATTGGCTCATGGGTCGAGCACAAAGGGGAATGGTGAATGGGGTGACATCAGACTGGTTACCTGTCACTAGTGGGGTTCCACAGGGCTCCATCCTGGGCCCTGTGCTCTTCAACAGCTTCATCAATGACTTGGACGCAGGACTGGAAAGGATACTGCGCAAGTCAGCAGATGACACAAAACTGGGAGGAGCTGTTGACTCCCTTGAAGGCAGGAAGGCCCTGCAGGGAGACCTTGACAAATCAAAGGACTGGGCAATCACCAACCATATGAGGTTCAGCAAGGGAGAGTGCTGGATTCTGCATCTGGGATGGGGCAACCCTGAATGTTTGTACAGACTGGGGAATGAGATGCTGGAAAGCAGGGCCATGGAAAGGGACCTGGGGGTCCTGGTCGATGGCAAGTTGAATGTGAGTCAGCAGTGCCTGGGTAACCAAGAGGGCCAACCGTGTCCTGGGGGGCACCAGGCACAGCATCACCAGTTGATCATGGGAGGGGATTGTCCCACTCTGCTCTGCCCTGGGGCTGCCTCACCTTGAATATTGTGTGCAGTTTTGGGTACTGCAACATAAGAAAGATATTAAGCTATTAAAGAGTGTCCAAAGGAGGGCAATGAAGATGGTGAAGGGCTTTGAGGGGAAGTCATATGAGGAGTGGCTGAGGTCACTTGATCTGTTCAACCTGGAGGAGAGTAGACTGAGGGGAGACCTCATTGCAGTTACAATTTCCTTATGAGGGGAAGAGTTAGGGTCAGGCATTGATCTCTTCTCTGCAGTGATCAATGACAAAGCCCAAGAGCATGGCTTGAAGCTGTGTCTGGGGAGGTTTAGGTTGGATATTAGAAAAAGGTTCTTCACTCAGAGGGTGGTTGGGCACTGAATAGGCTTCCCAGGAAGGTGCTCAGAGCACCAAGCCTGACAGAGCTCAAGAAGCATTTGGATGATAGCCTCAGGCACATGGTGTGACTCTTGGGGATGGTCCAGTGCAGGGCTAAGTGTTGGACTCATTCATTCTTGTGGGTCCCTTCCAACTCAGCATGTTCTGTGATTCTGTGAACATGCTGGTCTGAACAAAACAACAGCAAGAATTAGAATGAAGGTTTAAGTAAATTTAAATCTTAAAACCCCCTGGAATACATGACTGGTAGAAGTGACCTGAAATACCAAGGAATATTCTAACCTTTAGGCAAAAGGTGTATGTTTGTCTTATTTGCATGATTTCAATAGCTAAGTAGTTAAATCTACATGAGTGATTATTGTGTTTTTAATTCACAGTCCTGGCTTAGGGTAAGACAAAAGTGGGGTGGGGGAGAGAAACTGAGGCCTTAATGCTTTTGAGTTTTTTCCAACCTTGTTTTGAAAAATATGTTAGGAGTTCTCAAGTATGAAGGTTGGTTTTATTAAGCGCTAATACCTCTTTTGCTAGCAAATGAGGTGGGGTTGCTTTTCCAAATTTGTCTGTCATCCTCGTAGAATGTGAGGAGTGAATGAGGAGCACAGAATGAAATTTCATTGCATAACCAGGGACTCATTGTTAATGTTGTCAAGCGTATGGCACAGCTGCAAAATTTTTGTGCCAGGCCTGATGAGCTAGTGGCTCACAAAGCCAAGCAAGGCATTTGGGCTGATAGTGTTGTTAGTAGAAAGAAGCAAATGGAAAAAACAATTTTATTTAAACACTTAGAAAAATAGTCCTGTGATTTATTACCAAAGTCAGCAGACAGACTGTACTATACTGTACTGCATAATTGAGACAGCATTCTCTGATGTAATAAAGATGTAAAATGTGTGTGGGTGTGCAGGGAAGAAAGGAGCAGGGGAATTGAGGGCAAGCTGAATAAACTGTTGGAGAATTGGATTTCGCTTTTTTTTTTCTCTCACTGCAGTGTGTAAAATACTAATATGCCCATGGCCAAAAGGCTCTTAAAAGTAATGGTAGGCTCAGAAGGGCCAGTTTTGTTACAGATCAAATCCCTGGCAAGCCATTCCCTCTATATGAAAAGATGGTTCAGATTTTGTCATTCTTTTTCAGAGCGTAATTGTTGTCAGCACTACAGGAAGGTTAATGACCAAGGGATTGGGTGTGGAGAGGAGAGAAGTTTGAGCTACTTTGGCAAACTTCAGATCATTAGCAGGAAGCAGCCAGGAGGAAATGTGCTGTTTCTGAAGCTCTATTTATTGCTCCTAGAGCAACATGAAACACGCACTGCTTTGAGTAGCACAAATGGCCATGCTGGACACAGTCTGTGCTTTGCTCAAGTGGTTCCCTCAGACCATGAAATTTTTCTGTTGCCTCCCAGCCAGAATTTAAGAAGTCTTCCATAGCTGTATGCAAAACACATTTCCCAGACGGTGGGGCTGGCAATATGGGACAGCTTTAGACACAACAAGAAGGAAAGGGAGGTGGTCAGTGATGGGAGATAGTCACTGTGTCAGAAATATATTTGAAACCTGCTAAATGTTAATCATGTACCTGGAGATGTAGCTTACTTGGCATCAAAATTGCACAGAAAGCAAAAGCCTTGCAAGAACCTTGAGAAAATCAATTTAGTTTGTAAAAATGAAAAGCTGTATAGGATAACACTTTAAAAAAAAAGAAAACAGAATACTTTAATGCTATGATAAATATGGGGGGTTTATAGTAGAGTTCCAGGGAGAAGAGATAACTGCAAAAAGGAAGGGATGAGGAGAGAATCAATGTCTACATTTTCTGTGAATCTTCACCTGGACAAATTTTTCTATCATACGTCTCTTTTAATAACAAAAATAGCAATATACAAGTGCACAGAAGTTTTTATCTTCAAAGAAGATAAACTGTGACATTTCAAATAAGCCAGATGATTTATCAAAAATGGAAAGAGAAAAGGAAGAGAAAAAGAAAAAAGGGCTATTACATACATAGTTTTTTTTACTACTTGGCTTTTAACCTTGTAAAACAAAATATCTAATTATTTTTTCAGTCTCAACCAGTGTAATTTTCCTGCACTTACTTGATGCAGTATCAGCAAAAAAGGTAAAGTTGTAAGTGAATAGCAGTTGGGTAAGGGAAGACATTAACTCACTTTGCTCAGACACTAAGTATAAGGAAATGTAGGATATACGAGGGCAAATTTCTCATAAAATTTTGACTTTGACAGAAAATAAGCAAATTTTTACACAGGAAAGTGATTATTTTTCTGGAAATTTTTATTTAACATAAATATAATCTTTATATAACAATATTACATTCAAATATTTAATTCCAAATAATGGAATATTTTGATAAAGCAAAATTTGCTGTTATTTCTTCCAGTTTGTTTACTCCATTATTTGTGGCAAAAGCTTGTAAAGTGAAAATTACAGACTTTTCCATGGAGTCAGATAGAAATCTGTCTTGCGGAAATGGTAATGAAGCCTTTATCTGAGCAGCAAGAAGGCAGGTATGAATGTAGACGTTTGAGCCTGAAATTTTGGTCTTGTAATGCAACAGATGCAAAAAAGGTAGTTCTTGAGCCATAAAAATTACTCTGATCTATCAGGCTCATATGTTGGTATTTTAGTTTCATTCTTGTGAAGTTATTGTTAGAGCTTCACAAGTTACTGGTTCTAGGTCAGTATGACACTACTTGTTCCTAAAGTAATACATCATTTTGGTGTCTGATTTCTTGTCTAAATTAGAACTTATAGAATCATTGAATAGGTTGCTTGGAAAGGGACCCTAAAGGAAAGCTCCAGCCTCCCTGCCATGGGCAGGCTCACCTCTCACAAGACTGGATAGATCAATGCCCCATCCAACTTGACCCTGATGGACCAAGTCTCAGTAAGGGAATTGTACAAGGTAATGTGGGACATTTAGTGTGACAGTGACTAAATTATTGTAGAAGAACAGGACTATAGATTATTTAGATTGTATTGATTATTATAAATTGTATCAATTAAGACATATGAATAATTAAAAATAATGAATTTCAATTATATTTGTAGCTGGAAATATCAACACATATTTGAATTGTTGTTTCTTTCCCAGTATTTTGATTTTTTTTTCCTGTGCTCTTAAACGTGAGCAAAGGGAAATGTTGAAACTCCAATTTTTGAGTCAGGCCTAACAATATCAAAAACTATTGTAAAACATATGGAAGAAATTGGTACTGGCATTTTCTGGTATTTGCAGATTTAAAGTTAAATGTTTAAGTTTTATTTATTTCCCTTCAGCTTTTGGAAGGCTGCAACTGGGTGACCCTGTAGCCATCTCTTTTCCGGGCTGAACAATACCAATGCCCTCAGCATTTCATCGCAGGAGGTGTGCTCCAGGCTTCTGATCCCTTTGGAGCCCTCCTCTGGTCTCATTCCAACAGGCTGATGTCCTTCCTGTTCTGGGAATCCCAAAACTAGGGGCAGTGTTCCAGGCAGGGTCTGACCAGAGCAAAACAGAGGGACAGAAACACCTGCCTTGACTTGCTGGCCACACTGCTTTTGCTGCAGCCCAGGGCACAATTGGTTTTCTGGGCTGCAAGTGCACATTGCTGGGTCATGTCCAGCTTCTCATCCACCATTTTATATACATGTGTAATGTCCATTTCTATTCTAGAATATTTTCATCTCTTTGAAATGACAGAAGCAGTCTAGGAGATTCCTGGAATATGTAGAGGATAATTTCCTGCTTCAGCTGGTAAATGAGCCTACCAGTGGTGGATACCCACTAGACCTGCTGTTTACAAACAGAGAATGGTTGGTGGGAGATGTTGTAGTCAGAGGCTGTCTGGGGCACAGTGACCATGAAATAATAGAGTTTTCAATACTCAGGGATGCAAGGTGGGCTATCAATCAGACCTCTATGCAGGACTTCCAGAGGGCAGATTTCAGCCTATTCAGAAGACTGGTCCACAGCATACCCTGGGAAACAACCCTTGAAAACAAGGGGGTCCAGGAGGGATGGATGTCCTTCAAGAAGGAAGTCTTGAGTGCACAGGAACAGGCTGTCCCAGTGTGCCAAAAGGGAAACATGACCAGCGTGGTTGAACAGCGAGATTCCTTCAATTCAGGGAAAAGAAGAGAGCTTACTGACTGTGGAAAAAGGGGCTGGCTACTTATGAAGAGTTTAGGAATATAGTTAGGTCATGTAGAAAGAAAATTAGAGAGACAAAAGTGCAATTTTAAGTCAATTCGGCTATTTCTGTTAAGGATAACAAAAAGTAGTTCTATAAATACATTAGTCACTAAAGGAGGGGCAAGGAAAACCTTCATTCTTTGTTGGACTTGGGGGGGAACATAGTTAACAAAGATGAGGAGAAGGCTGAGGTACTTAACACCTACTTTGCCTCAGTTTTCACCAGTAAGAGGTGGCCCTCAGGACAATTGGCCCTCGGAGACAGGGAGCTGAAAAGCCCCTCTGTGTTCCAGGAGGAAATACTGACTTGGTGAGCCACCTGGATCCTTCTCACAAGTCTCTGAGACCATAATGAGGGAACTGGCAGAAATGTTTTCCAAGCCACTCTCCATCATCTTCCAACAGTCCTGGCTCTCTGGGTTGGTTCCAGATGATTGAATGTTGGTGAATGTCACCCCAATCCACAAAAAGGGCTGCAAGGAGGACCCAGACAACCACAGGCCTGTCAGCCTGACCTCAGTGCCTGGCAGGGTTATGGAGCAGTTCATCCTGAGTGCAATCACACAGTACCTTCAGGATGGACAAGGGATTAGACCCAGTCAGCACAGATTTAAGAAGGGCGGGTCCTGTCTGCCCAACCTGATCTCCTTTTATGATCAGGTGACCCACCTGGTGGATGAGGGGAAGGCTGTGGATGTGGATCTAGACTTCAGCAAGGTCTTTGACACTGTCTCCCACTACATTCTCCTGGAAAAGCTGCAGCCCATGGCTTGGACAGGGGCACTCTCTGGTGGATTAAGAGCTGGTGGGATGGCAGGGCCCAGAGAGTGCTGGTGAATGGGGCTGCATCCAGCTGGTGGCTGGTCACCAGTGGTGTTCCCGAGGGATCTGTGTTGGGCCCAGATTTGTTTAACATCTTTATTGGTTATTTAGATGAGGGGATTGAGTCTATCATTAGGAAATTTGCAGATGACACCAAGTTGGGAGGGAGTGTCGACCTGCTAGAAGGAAGGAGGGCTCTGCAGAGGGACCTTGATAGGCTGGAGAGATGGGCTGATTCCAGTGGGATGAAGTTCAATAAGGCCAAGTGCCGGGTCCTGCACTTTGGCCACAACAACCCCATGCAGCGCTACAGGCTGGGCACAGAGTGACTGGAGAGCAGCCAGGCGGAAAGGGACCTGGGGGTTTGGATTGACAGGAGGCTGAACATGAGCCAACAGTGTGCCCAGGTGGCCAAGAAGGCCAGTGGGATCCTGGCCTGTATCAAGAATAGTGTGGCCAGCAGGACCAGGGAAGTGATCCTTCCCCTGTACTCAGTGCTGGTGAGGCCACGCCTTGAGTATTGTGTTCAGGTCTGGGCCCCTCGGTTCAGGAAAGATATTGAGGTGCTGGAGCAGGTCCGGAGAAGAGCAACAAGGCTGGTGAAGGGACATGAGCACAAGTCCTATGAGGAAAGTCTCAGGGAGCTGAAGTGGTTTAGTCTGAAGAGGAGGCTCAGGGAGATCTCATCACTCTACAGCTACCTGAAAGGATGTTTGTAGCCAGATGAGAGTTGGTCTCCTCTCCCAGGCAGCCAACAGCAGAACAAGAGGGCACAGGCTTAAGCTCTGCCAGGGGAGGTTTAGGTTGGATATTAAAAAGAAATTCTTTACAGAGGGAGTAATTAGGCATTGGAATGGCCTGCCCAGGGAGGTGGTGGATTCTCCATTTCTGGAGGTTTTTAAGATGAGACTGGATGTGGCACTGAGTGCCATGATCAAGTAGTCACAGTGGTGTTTGATCAAGGGTTGAACTTGATGATCTTGGAGATCTCTTCTAACCCAGTTCACTCTATGATTCTATGACAGAGTAGTCATTGGCATAGCTGACAGTATTAATTAAATTAAGTGAAATACTTTTCATCATGTCAAGGAAATGGGATATATTGTCCATCAGAACATGATCTCTCTTTTGTGAAAACCCAAAAAGTAAGTCTACATGATGTTCATAGGGGTCTAATCTTTGAGGAAATTTTCTAGAACATTTTGGCAAAGGAATGTTTTGCTGCTCATTTACAGAAGTTATAGTTTTATTGTGAATTTTTCAATATTTTTGGGACTCTCTTTAAAATTCTCAGATATTTCTGATTTATGCATTTTTATAAAATGCTGCCTTAAATCAAAATGAGTGCTACTTTTCTACTCTCTTCAGTAAAAACTTTTTTAGTAAAGGCATTCAGGAGATGTGCATGTACCTCCACATGTACTTATTTTTACCAAAGCAAACAACTTCTGCCTCTGAAGAATTATTATCTGACTTTTCTATGGAAAGGTTATTGTGTCAGAGGCCAAGAAAGAGACAACACTGTAGTGATTCCTGGATAAAGACTACATCACCAAAGTTTTCAGTGAGCCTCACCAAAGGGATGCCATGACCTTTTCCTATTCTGAGGCTTTACAAGTTGGGCAGCAACTTTTGCCTTGTCTGCCAGAAGCCTGTGCTGAGGGTACTTCTGCATGTTATTACAGATGCTGAGGAATGGGAACTCTTTTTATGCTTGCTCTTTTTTTTTTTTCCCTTCACATTAGATTTGTAGGCCTGAAAATTGAGGAAAACTCCTAGAGAGTAAGAGACACACTTATTTCTACTGAGAAAAAAAGAGGACATGAAAGAAGACTATGGAAGAAATAGGTGAGAAAAAATGAGTAGAGCATGAAGCAACAGCATGAGCTGAAGTTGTTGCATAGCTTGTTTAAGTAAGGTGTCAAATCAGCAAAGAATAACTTTGGATCTAGGTCATCTCTTTTCCACAGAGCTGCTTTATATACAATGTTAGTTACTTTATTCAGTAAAGAATTAATCAGAAGTTGAATTCAGTGCAGAGGACTTAGGAAACTACAGTGATGATTATTTTTAAAGTTTTTGTGAAATTGACTTTTTTTTTTTTTGGTGCAGCACTACATTTTTGCCATAGGATGCTTTCAAAGTGGAGTGGGAGTGACCAGTCAACCCAGAGTAACAATATAAAAATATCTGAGAAGTTAAATGAAAATAAAACTGATAGCATTTTAAAACACTCTGTAAATCATGATTTTTAAACCTGCCATCAGAGTTTCATCCTGATTTAAAGTTCCTGGGCTTTGAAGGTTTCTCAGGGTAAGAAGTAACCAATTTAAATATCTCTTTCCTACTGTATCTATAAAGTCTATGGTTCTATATTGACTCTTTTCTTCGTAGAGTCAGAAGTTCTAATAAACAGTATTCTACACATCAGTTTGGTGGAATGTGATACCTGTGTGTGATTTTCACTTCAAACTACTCACTCTAATTTCTTTTTTACTCCTTTGTTTCTGAAGGTCACATAATGCTTGTGTTGACAATATATCATCATCACATTTTGCTTTTTGTGCCAAGTTCATGAGTAAAGTAACATAAAATATTGAATATGAGTCCCTTAGAAGCCTTCCCAGATTCCTGATTTCTCTCATCCTGTCCTAATTTTCTGGGTTTTCACTATTGCTGTGTGTCTTGGTTTGAGATAGCAAACTGCTAACTCCCGCCAAGTACAGAGAGAAAAGCCTCCCTCCTAACACCAAGGGAAGGGCCAGAAAGGGAGGAAAAGAGAGAGGAAAGAAAAAAAACTTCAAACTACGTATATACTAAAACTATATATATTTTTACAGAAAGGAAGAGACAATTAGAAGAGAGTACAAATATACACTCACACAAGCCTGCAACAACACATTCCCCACTTATTAACGAACACATTACTCAAGAAAGAACTTATTCCCCAGGGAGACAAACTCAAGCAGAAAGGAGAGACCCAGAACAACACATTTTACTTTCCTGAGATACTCTGTGAGCCAGTGGTGGGCCTGGTCCTCTCCATCCCCCCTGGGACAGCATCGTGCGTCCTTCCAGGAGGAAGACTAGGAAACGACTGCCTTAACCACTCCCACACTGGTTCCCACTTCCTGGAGATGATGTCATAATGTGGTATGGAATACAAACTTACTGGCTAGACGAGGTCAGCTGTTAGCTCAGCCCAGTTCAAGTCAGCTGACAGCTTCGGCCTAGCCCTAACTTCAGAGCCCAAATTTAGGTCCACCTGGGTGAACCCATAACACTGTGGAAGGACTATGAAATGCCAAATATTTGATGTGATAAATACCAAATTGTTCTTATCTTCACATGGAGCTTATGTGCTGTCTCTTCCCTTCCTTACCTTCCCTTGACAATATTGTAAGTTTTTGAATTGTGTTTCGATATTTGCTATGCCTGCTACATTTTCATGTTCTTTCTTCACAATACTCATTCTACACCATTGTTTATATGGTCAATTCAACTATTCTTGTTTAAAATTCATATCAAAGCTTTATTTTTTTTCTTGGGGTGACATTCCCTATTGTCAAGCTTGTTTCTAATTTCACAGTAGCATTTCTCCATTTTTTCCTATCTCAGCATCTTTATAATTCTCTTCCCCAGTGTTATATCCACTGTGGCCTTTAATTGGTGTTGTTTTATCCTAACAGTACTAAATATCAGCTTTCTTTGAAGTTAATTGTGTTTGGTTTTTTGTCTCATTTTTGAAGGTATGTATAATATTACCGATATCCCTTTAAATACAGTGATTCATTACATTAGGTGTGGATTCTTTTCTTGTTCAAGATTTGTATTCCAAGTAGGGCTCTTATGTTGTTTTGACTTGGGGAAATTTATTAATTCTTCATATACTGACATTTTTCCAATAGAAGCCTATTAAACCAACTTTTTATATTTTAATCTGTTTATTTAAATAAGTAAAAAAACATAGAGCTGTTTCATCTGAGCATATTTTCCATTATTTCATTCCTGCTTACCAAAAGTAGCCATCAAGTAGTTCTTTTTTTTCTCTTTTTGTGATTCAATGTTTTTAATTCATTTTTGAAGTTCTTTTGGCTGTAATATCTAGACAATATAGAGCCTACAATTTTTAGCAGTCTTTTGTATGTTTAAGGTGTTAGTTTTCTGTAACAACACAATTCTTGCCAGTAATTCCCTCTCCAGTAATACTGAGATCTTTGCCTATATCTAAGTGGAACTGTAGTTGTGATTGGCAGACTTCTTTTACAGTCTCATTACTATCTTATTTTTCAATAAATATTTCCCAAAATAATTTTTTCTTACAAATAATTCTGTAAATATGTGAATGTATACCCAATAGTTATATTTCTGCACATTACTTGTATTCAGAAGTGGGTTTGTGTTTGTTTTACAATTAGATCTATGTCTTATAAATGTCACTGTAGTCTGCTTAATGTGTTGATCAATTTTCTTACATAATTCTACAAAAATCTTGCTTATTTCTCATTGACTTCATAAATTTTCTAAGCCAAGTTTGTATCTTTTTTCACCCTCTGTATTTCCTACTTTATTCTTGCACTCTGCTCTTTGATGTTTTCTATAATTTTTGTGTTTTCTCCAGTTTTCAGTGGATTTTTAAAATCTGGTTTTGTATTGTGTTTTACCTGACTTTTTATCTTCTGTGATTCAGAGTTACAAAAATAAGCCTTTCTTCTCTCTGTATGTTGAAGTCTCCTCAGCTTCCTACTTGCCCTGACCTATTGGTTTACATTTTTGGCCTACATATATTGAGAATCCTTTTTTCATTTCTGCCGTCTGATATTGGGGTAAGAGTAGATTTACTTTTGCAGCGGTCAGAGGAGGCAGAGGCAACTCAGGCTGCACTGTGATCAGAAGGCTTCACCAAAGACAAAGGACTTTAGTTTTAGTAACAGCTTCACTTTTATCTACTCCTGTATATAACATGCCAGCACACTATTGGTTAGTTCACCTAACATACATGGAAAGATTCTACTGGTTAGAAGATGTTCCACGTTCTACAGATAGCTCTCTGGTCCTTAAGGGTGCATTCTTTAATTTCTTCAGACCTTAGGACATACACACACACACTTTCACCCCCATAATTCCCCCTCTGTGTCATTGTGCCACAAAATAGCTGCAGCAGTCTTCTTACAGGGCCCTTTCGGAAGACCAACTGAGCTTGGTATTATTAGCAGCACATCTATCATGATCTCCAAAATCAACAATCCAGTCTTCACCACAGATAAAAATTATTCATTTGTAGTCCATCTATAGTCCATCTTTGAAGCAATTTGTTTAGCTACCTTCATCCATCATTCATCCATCAGTCACTGTCTCACTCTCAATTTTCTGACAGCTAAAGGCGGTCTACAGTAATAGTTCATTATTTTCATCATTATGTAATTCAGTTCCTCTAATAAGCAAAAAAATTCCGCTATGTCACCTCAATGTCTGTTTGTTTGAAACTTCTTCCCCAGCATAGCAGATTTATAATTTATGTGGAAACATCATTTAGAAGGATGGCTTTGGTGGAAAACTGACAACGTTCCAGCAGTTATCTAGTTATTAGGCATTTGGACTAGATGATCATTATCAGTCCTTTCCAACAGAATTATTGTATTCTGTTCTGTTCTCTTCTAATCCTTTTAAAATATTTTGTTACTGATTTAAAATCAGATTTTTCTTCTATTTTCCATATGAAATATATGTATTTGTGAAACAGGTTTCAAGTATTTCAGTTTTCCAGAAGGTTCCTTCTTGTATTGCCTCTGATGGCTATGTACTTCCATTGTCTGGTTCTTTAGCTAGTGCTGGGCTATTGCACAGACACTCAGAGGCAGAAAATTCGTTTAAAAAAAATCACAATTTTTTGGATCATCACATTGGATAGAATTTTGAATTCTTTTCGAGGGGAAGATTACTGTCCAAATCATGGTATCAAGATTCCTTGCTGTCTTCAATAGGATCAAGTCAAACTTTGAATCACACTTTACACTCAGATGGTCCTTTGTGACCACTGCATAACATGCATGATCTTTCATTGTTGCTTAGCTTTACTTACTTACAAAGTGTCTCCTGACCGTATTAATGATGTGAAAAAGACCTGTATGTGATCGTGTCTGCATTTGGGGAAAAAGTTCATACTGAATATTTATGACTGTCATATTTCTGCACTCTTTATTTGGTTCTGTAGAGGAATCTTGTAGGGGATATCTGGAAGGAAAGGTGGGATTTCTTCACCCAGGACATTAATCACGTTATGGATACATACAAATGGCTAAATGCATTTTTACCACTTTTCAGGAAGTGTTGAGGGATTTCTTACAGAAAATGGACATGTGAATGATCCAGAATATATGGACTCTGTGAAATTAAAGCAGCTACCAGCAAAGCCACATCTGCTGTTGAATGGTAAAGGAGAAATTACTGCCCGGGAGTTCACAGCAACTCCCCAGAACTTTCTCATAAGAACTCTTTAACCTTCTCACAGAACTCTGGAGATTCACCTGGGAACAGTCAGGATTTTTCATCAAAACACTGGACTTGTGAGATATGGAATACAACCAATTAGAAATGTAGCTTAATGGTGTGAGATCCACTATAGCCAATTAGCATGTAGCTGTAACCCTATATAAACAGTGTATCAATAAATGGCATTCTACCTTAATCACATTGATTGTCATGTGGTGTCCATTCGTTCCTCCACAATAAATCCCATTAAGGAAGCATCTTCAAGACAATCCATAATTTCCAGATGGATGAAGTAGTCAGACTTTTTGTTCTGAAATAGGGTAGAATGACTAGGAAGTCCCCTTCTTTTATGGACAACTCACTGTTCCCAATCAATCCATTTTCACATTGATGCAGATGGCTGCCTGGGTAGTTCCTGGATCATGTAGGGATTTCATGACTTAAGTTCACTGGGTGTGCACACAGGCCCATCCGTGATACTACAGTAGACCACATTTATACCTATAGGACACACTCAAAGTATTTTCCTTTCAAACTTAATTGACTTTTCCCTAGTTTATTTTTGTTCTAGAAAAATCTTTGGTTTGATCTTCACTAGAATGTCTGTCATGAGAATAAGAGACAAAGGGCTTATGTTGAAATGAGAAATCCATACCTTTTCTATGAAATGGGGAGCTAACCAGCAATTTCCTAACATTATGTTTCCAGTATCTATTCCACTTCTTTTGTGTTACCTTGTTTTTCTGAAATACTAGCCCTTTTTCTGAAGAACTGATGTTACCCCTTTTTGCAGGCTTTATGCTTCATTTTGCAGTGTACCACTGCTCAAAAAGTGGATTGCTACCTGCGAGGCTGGAGACTTTGTTTTAGCACTTATATTCCTTAAGCTTTCACCTGCATGTCTTAATACTTTGTTATTACTTTGTTTAATGGCCCTTGTCTCATTGAGGCTGGATGTCAGCCATACCAGTGACCCACTGCAGTTCTCTCTAATCTCCTCCTTTCCTGTGTCTTTCTGTGTGGAAGACAGAAGCAACAGCTACAGGATGCTTTCATGTATGTGGCCAGTTCTCCTGAGTAAAGGCTGTAGATTTTGCAGCTGTAATTCCTTAGTGGAAGCAGATGAACCGCAACCTACTGACGAGAGCCACTTTGGGTTACATCATCCTGCTAGTCACCACCCACTGCTCCAGCCAGCCAGCCTGAGGGACGTGGGGAACAGGCGGCCTTTAATTGACACTTCATGAATTAACAGCTAGGGGCTGCTCAGGATGAGCACAGCTGGCATTTCTTCCTCCTTGGAGACTCAGTGTTTGAGATCCTCATGGCAGAAGTTCAGGGGAAAGAGAATGGATTACAACAAGCATCTCCTTGCTTTTTTAAAATGTGTTGTCCTTCTGGCAACAGTGCTTTTCTGTTTTGTGTTTTTCCTTCTGGGCTACTTGGTTAGTGTATTACCTAAAGTGTATACCCTTTCCTTGCAGAATGCTTGAGGGAAAGTGTTGAAAATTAATTCCCATTCTTCTCATATAACATCCTTTTGGTTCTTACTAAAAGATGACTGCATGTTTCTGTTTCTTATCATCCATATTTTGCACTTCAGCTGTCAAAAGGAGTGACGTGCACTGTAGTGAGCAAATTCTTCTTCTCTCTGTCTTGCTGAGTTGAGATCTGATTCTATGATGTGATCTGTCGGGGGGGGCCCAAAACATGGTTTTACTTTCTGATTAGAAATTGAATGATGAATCAAACAAGAAGTAGCTAAACAATGGCTTGCTGTTCAATATCAGACCAGCAAACCTTACTTGTTAATTCCTTGCAAATAAAGTAGTATTCAATGCAGTGAGAAAACAATTGTTGAAAAGTCAAGGCACTTCTGAGTGGCATTGATCCTTAATTACAGCTAAGCTGATATAATGACCCCTTAATGCAGAAGCAAAGAAATTCTCCAGGGCAGAAAATTTTTTAACCTGGAGCAAGGTCTCTCAAAATTTTTTAGCATCAATGAGCTATGTAGAGTGAAGGGTAAAGAAGCAGTGTTAGACAGGCGGGATAATTACATATAATTGGTAGCCTGATCCTAGTTACTTGGTTTTACATAAATTACTTTTCTATAAGAGATGTTTCATGTTAGTAAAACTGTATTTAATATTTTAATCCAACTTTACAATTTGCTATTCCACAGAGGTATTTATGTCTGTGAGAAGAAATAAGGGGTTTTAAAATTTGAAATTGTACTGAAAGTCATCAAATCCAGCATGTTCTTATTTGAAAGATGACAGAAGCTGCATCTAGGTTATGCCTTTATAAAGTGATGCAAGTACTTAATAATCTGTGTTCATTTGTTTTGAAGTATAATAAATGAAGATCTATCCACCTAGTTTACTTTTTAAAATTACTACCAGACTGGACATTTTCAAATTTTAGTAACTACTTTCAGGACTTAATTTCCTAATTTTTTTTGTAGAATTACATTTGTAAATTAAATAGGAAAAGGAAATCTCTGGATTAGTAGGGTTTTTTTTTTCAAAATTCAAAAGTACTACGAGTGATGCAAAACATGAAATGTGATAGCTTGAAATAAGTGGGTTTAGTTTATATTGGTTTCAATTTTTGTTCAACCACATTAATTGCAGTTTTCTGTGTATTAGATAGTCTTAGGAGTTAATTAAATAAGCCTATTTCTAGAAGAAAATTAAAATAGTACTGAAGATAATATTAATGCAGCCATTATCTGTATTTGTATGCAACAAAAAGCTGCATGGTCCTCATTTGGTGAGCCCTGGCTGAGTATGTTAATATGGGTAAGGAGAAAATCCTGGAAGATAAGAACTCTTAGTTTGCCTAAATCCCTTAAGGATTTAGAATCTGCAAAATTAAAGTAGGAATTACTTGAAAATTTAATGTAAGACTGCTAGTATTTCCTGCTCTTTTTCAATCTGAGATGACTATAAGGGCAGTTGGTCTGTCTTAATGGAGTTTTAGCAGTTTCCTCTCCCAGGATAAATGAAACTGGTGGGAAAAGCAAGAAACTAGATATCTGAGCAACTTCAAAACCATTTGTGGTTTTTGTTTTAGAAGTATGAAGCTTTTTGTAGGTGGAGGTACACATTTATTTTTCTGAAGCAATTTACAAGTCCAGAAAAAGTTCATCAAACCAATGACCATTAGTTGTTCCTTTCTTAACTGCATATTATTGTGTTTAAGTTATAAGTGCTACAGTAATACAGTTAAAAATTATTTGAATAAAACTGAAGTGATCCATTTTCTTGAGAACTAAACATTAAACCGTTGAACAATCTTTAAAACCTTTGTGGTTGTCACATGAATAAATATAGCAGCTCTGGAACTGGGTCATTGTCAGGCAAGAGAGAAGCAGGGAAATCCATTTAATGAAACAATACAACTGGGAACCCAGTTCTTGTTGAAAAACACCTGTTTCTTGCATTATTTCAATAATATGAGTATACTCACATTTCCCATTTTACAAAATTAAAGTTATAGTAAGGGAGCCCTCTTTAGTCCTGCTAAATCCTGGAAGAGCACTTACAGATGGCTGAGATTGTGTAATAGCTGGGAAAATACATACTGTAGAGAGGACTTACAATTAACTGAGAGAAGTCAAGTGATGACTTCCCTGGTTCATGATATCCTCTAAATTCCTGCTATAGTTTGAATCTGCATATTTCATAAAAACATATTTTACAGATTATAAGGGGATGCTTTTAATATTCCTGTGCTGGATAAGATGTCTGAAGCATGCCAAATTTTTTTTTATTATTATTATCCTTAAAAAATCCTTTTCTAATGTTTACCAAAATGATTTAAGTTCTTCAAAATAAATAATAAAGGAAAGTAATATATAATAAACTGTACCTTTTAGGTGTCCTCTTGTATCTGATTAAAAGTGTTACCTGAAGAAGAAAAACTATGTCTGAAGCAAAGCAGTTTCAAAGCCTTGTGCCTAGTGAAAGAGACAGTGTTTTACCACTTTTTCTCAAATAAATGAAACTTAGATGCTGAGGTACATTTAGCTGAAGAGTAAGTGCCCCAGAATAGGTGTTGAAAAATAAATATTTTTTTTTCTTCTGTATGAATTGATTTTCTTACATATTGATGCCGAAAGGGTTTTTGTTCTGATTTTCACATTTTGTAGACTTTAGAAACACAGTAGTTGTAGATTTGTAGAGGGTTAATATTTCTAACAGTTTAAGTTTAATGCCTTCCTATCACTGCCCCTGTCCCAGAACAGGGAGCTCAAATTCCTTTAGTTAATTAATCTTGTTTAGACTCCTTTCCAAGGTAGAGCTGAAGGATATCAGAAGGCCTACAGAATGAAACATAAACACAGGTCAGAGTGACCCAGAAGTCAGAACTGGATGAACTCCAAGAGACTTTTGTGTGCCCGAGGAAGAGGAGCTGATGAAGACAGAGGGTCTTGATGACCCCAGACCCAATTCCAGGGGGTGGACCAGGGGTGGGACTGGGGCTGGACTGAAAAATGTGTAAAGCAATGATTGGAAGAATGTTATTATAAAAGCCATGGAAACTAGAACTGAGACACATGCATGTCATCGTGTATTCCTGTGGGCTGTAGGCCTATGTTATTAAAGGACCTTTACTTTTTATCCTACCCTACACTGACTTGGCTCGGAGTTCTGCTTTGGGGGGGGTCACTCACGGCATCAATATGAAAATTGAACTTTGAATATACTGTGATGCAATGCACTCTATTGGAGATTTGAGACAGAGATCTTTCCTTCTCTGCTTATAATGGCCTGGATCTGGCCTTCTGGACAGGAAGCAATGTCATGTTTTGCATAATGTTGTGTCACATTGATGGCTATCTTCAGAAGGTCTACAGCAGAACATAAACAAACAAACTTGGAAAAAAATGTACTCCTCCTGTTAATAGATTACATTCTTCCAGTTTAAAACTCAAATTTGAAAATCCAGGAGCTTTATCCAATTCTGTTTAATGATGGAGTCTTCCAGAACTTCATGGTGAAGATCATGATTTCAGTACTACATTGCATTTTTCGAAGAGAATCTATATAAAACTTTATTTCTTAATAAAGTCAATCTGGTTTCTGCTCCCCTGTTTAGATAATGGAGCTGTAAACCCCAAACTTACCTGCCTTATGTTCAGGTTATGGTTTTTTTACACTTACACTCTTTTTTTTTTTTTATTTGGGATGGGGGTTTTCTTATGTTAGTCTTTTACTCTTTTATTCTTTTTTTTTTTAATAGCATTCTTTTTTTTTCCTTCTCTCTCTCTCTCTCTTTTTTTTTTTTTTTTTTCCCTTCTTCTAGGATACTAATCAAACCTTGAACAGAGGGGTTGTTTTACATGGATACCATTCCAATGCCACGAACTTCATGCTGGGAAAGACTCAGTTTCAAATTCCTTGAAGGCAAACAGGCCTCCAGAGGAGCATCATGGCAGGCATTTGGGAGCTTACTAAGAGTCTGCTTGGTTTTCTGCTGCTTGGTTCTCTGCTCTGCCTACCTCTGTGCAGACTCGGCTGCTGGCTTCTGCCCCGTCTATGCTTCAGCCTTAAATACAGGCAGTAATATAGCATCAGTCAATAGCTGCTGGATGTTAAACTAACTATATTTCTGATATTTCTTTTCATTTTCTGTTTTGGAACAGAGAGAGACTATCTATTGCACTGAAAAGCATTTCTGAAGGAATTCAGGTCTAATTACTCTCTTTTGTATAACGAACTTAGGCTAGTGCAGCATGGTATTTCATGCTCCCTAATCACCAAGTGATAAGAAGCATTTTGAGATGGGGTGTTGTTTCTGAATTACATAATTACCTTCATCCAAAAGTTAGTAATGAGTAATGCAGAGTACATTGATGGCTTAATGCAGGAATTGCATCTGAAATATATAGCCTGATATAGGGTCTGGTCTTCAATATTAGGAAACTCTGAAAATGCTGTGAAACATCATCTGGTGAGACGAAGAGGAATATGTAACACAAAACAAATTTCAAATAAGTCTGCCACAAAAGGTATGTGATTCCTGTAATAGGAAATTTTCTGATTCCTAACTGTAGGAACACAACACAGTGTAAAAGGGGTGCTCTGTTGTACGTGCAGATAGAAAGACATCCTGTACAGGGAATGAAGGAGATCTTGGTTGTGCTTGGGATTTAGCATGGGCTGGAAACAATGTGAGGAAGGTGTTGCCTGGGTGGATGCACCAGCTCTTGGTGTTGGGCAGCTGCTGTGCCACTGGCCACTGCACTCTCACAACAGGGACCCAAAATATTCTGAAGAGTAAGAGACATGTAACCAGCCAAACAGTACAGCCAGAAAGATGCATGGAACACTGAATAAATGATTAGGAAGTCCTACTGTGATTTAAAAAAAAAAAAAAAAAAAGTAGTTTTGTTAAAGTAAGTCTAGTTCTTCAGCTGGTATAAATCAGTAGTTTAAATGGAGGTGTGCTAATTTACTATAGGTGGATATCTGGTCTGTTACTTGCTAGTTTGTGCCAAATACCCAGTCCTGTTATCATCATATCCAGAAAACACTCAGATCCTTAATTAAAATGTAAAGACCTGAGAAAAGTTAGAAATTCTGTTTGCAGGAGTCTGACCCAACTGACTTCATTTATAACACATGATAGAGCATTGGGATACTAAATATGGAGGGATAAAAAAAGGAAACCTGCAATCATGCAAAGACACATTTTTTCTTTTTTTTTTTTCTATCCCAAAGAAAAACAAAAAATACCAAAACTCTTATATCCACATAGTATTCAGAATTAAAAGGACTCTAAACTTACTGAAACCACTCTTACCATAAAGCATCACAAATCTTATGAAATGTATTTTTTATACTAAAATACAATGTGAAAAAAAATCCTTCTGGTCTTGGAATCAAGTCTTCTATTACGAGGAAAATCAGAGGGGAAAGATGTAAAAAAAAATCTCATGCCATGGGGCTACTCATTTCCATAATTTTCTTACTGGGTGACTTAGTATTTCACAAGCATAGGAAAATCCTGTCTTCTATTTCAGTATTTTGCAAGCTGTTAGAAAAGCTTGTGAATCTGATGACAAAGTACAAACAAAACCAATCATTCTATTGATAGAAAAAATGGTAGTGTAGCTACCCTATCAAGAAAAACAAACTTACCTGGACTGAACAAACTTCACAGCGTTTTATTGTAAAGAAAAGAGGTAACAGAAACCTATCTGACTGAATAGCAGATCATAAAGATAGTGTTACTGCTGTTTTCTTATGTCTATGTTGTCTATTTGAGGTATGTATCTTGCTGTCAATATTGTATGATTTGATTAGCAGATAATAGTATAAATGTAATGAATAACCATCAGCAATCTTTCAGATCCTTCCTGAGGTTCCAGTTCCTAATAAAGCAGAGATGGTCAGAGGCACAACCATATGACAAGACAGGAATAAAGAACCCCACCTTGTGAAGAATTATGTTGAATAATTGCCTTAATTTTGTGTTGATATGACAGAGAGACAGAAAAACAAACATGGGCTTTCTACTGTCAGTACTTAACTCCAAGTCACTAGTGTTTGAGACAAAGTCCATAATAGCTCAATGAGTTTTCTACAGAGCTCATTAGTCTGTAGCAAAATAACATTTAACATTTGAAAAGAAAAAAAAAGGCTGAAAAAGTAGTTCAATTCCTGTGCTTAAAAATTCTTTGGTGTTCATTAATCCTGGGTGCCAAAAGCCCAAAATTCAAGTACTGAAGAAAATGTGAAGTTACAACTGTGAATTTTTATTTTCATGAGGAAAATAACAGTGCTCAAAGTGCCCAGAAAGTTTGATGAAGTGATTCCGGAGAACTTGCTGACTTCCCCTTTCAAAAATCAGGAAAATTCAAGGAAACCTAGACGATTATGTAGATGAAATAAAAAACAAACAAACAAACAAACAAAAATCCAACAAAAAAACCCAACCCTCTGAGCAAAGGGATTCAAAGAAGAAGAACAATAATGACTTCTTAAAATTGTTCTGTCTCTAGATTAAATTAGATTGTCAATTATTTTCCTGGATGCATATTTGTCATTTATTATTTCCTTACTATAGGAAAGTTGTATTAGTACCATTTTTTTGTAGCAAGCCCAAAAATGCCAACAGAAATAAGCTGTGATAGCCCAAGTATAGCTAATTGTGATATGTGTTGCAAAACAATGGTAAGTTGTATTTTATGCTTATTTTCATGCTAATAATAATTTGAAATCAGGTACTGCTGATTATATAACTGTGAATGACTGATTTTGATAATCCCAGATTAGTATTTGTTCATGCAATTTGACATAGTTTGTTATCTGTTCTGGAAGATGTTTCAGGTCAGTGACAAGGTACATTGATAAATGAACATACTGAAGCTTGCAGAATGGTTTCTGAAGCTGCTACTCACTCCTTTTTCTTACATGGCACATACTGATTCTGACCATTTAAAAACTGATGTATCCTTTGAATAATTACAGTTGAGTTAACCATTCTGTACCTGTTGATGGTCAGTCAAGTGAGGCAGTGAAAGAAGTGGTAGAAAATGAGTTCTTCAGACCTTACCTTTTGGTTTTCCTTAATTTTGTGTGATAGAAATCTCTGTGTCTGCTTTCAAGTATTTTGAGCAACAGTATTGTTTGACATGTTTAGGAAAGCAAATCTGTCTTGATTTTGGACACAATCTTGCTCAAATCACAGTAGCTTTTGGGGGGTTTTTTGAAAAAAAAATAACTTTCATGAAGAACAGAAGCCATACTCATCTAAGTATGCCTTGTTAATTCAGTAAATGAGAAACTAGAAATACAATTCTAGCTCTTGGTCATGAACCTCAGTGCATTTTGTGTTAACTACAGCCATATAGAGGTTCTAAATCAGCAGGAGCTGTATAACTGGTTTGTTTGCCTTTGTGGGAGTCCACCATTTTATCCCCACAGTCTGCTTTACTTTTTTTGGTGGTTTGTTTGTTCTTTCTCCACTTCCCTCTCCTGACACCTTTTTTTTTTTTTTTTTTTTTTTTTTTTTGGTTATGGTTGCTTGGCAGCAGGATAATTGCTGTGGGTTTGTGCATTCTGCATTTTTGCTACTCCATTTAATGGGGCCATATTGGCTTTCTCTCTTGTTGGTACACTGTGGGTCAAGTGTAGGCGTGTGCATGCTTTACAAATTTATCTCCATCTTTGCTAATGTCTGTCCAAGATTTTAACAGCTGGTGGTTTTGTTTGAGGGACACTTCATGCTGTAATTCTTGAGTGCAAATCACTTTTTGTTTCTTTTGTTCATTTATAATGAGAGACTGAAATGGAGCTTAAATAATTCCTTCAATGAATACATTAACCAGACTCTGCTATAGTGGCTGTTTAAGAACTGAAAATAATTAGCACAAAGCCACATTTCCTTCACAAAGCTCTAAAAGAAGTCAAGATTTTACTATTGAGATAGTAATGAATTCAGTCTCTGTGGAAAGGCAGGGTGGAAAGAGAAAAAGATTAAATACATTTCAAGACTATGAAAAAGATTTCTGGTGGGAACATTTCACTGTTGAATAAAACATTCCCTTGGGAATTCCATTGCTATTTGGGTTTGTACTTTAAGGCACCAGGCAAGTACCTCCAGAGAAGCCAAACAAGAGCTCCCTTCCCTCTTTAAAACCTACAAAACCACTACAAACAGAAGCCAGTTTCCTAAGAAACTGGCTGTGAATTCAGAAACAATAATTTCATCACTGTTTTGAAAGACTGAAATTGGAAAGCCATATTGTTGATATTCAGGTCTCAGGAAAAATTTGTTTTCCTCATGAGTAAAGATTTTTTGTTGGTTTGTTTGTTTCTGTCATATAACTTTCCTTCCTAGGACGTGCAATTGTATTTTGAGCTGTCAGAAGAAGATATTGCAGCAGTGAAAAATCTTGGCTTAGAATTGATTTAATTTGTGAATCTAGACAACCCTTTCTTCCATCTAAAAGACAGCAAGGGGAGAATCAAAGACATAAAATCTAAGGGCTGTAAAGGAAGAATGAGCTATTAGCTATCCATGCAAAGAAAAGCTTGGAAGCTAGCCTCTAAATGTTACCTTAAAAAACAAAAATCTCCATGAACAAAGAGAACTTCCCTTCTATCTTTATGTCTAGAAAAGATACAAAGAAATATGCTGATAGTAGTTAGCTTAGGCCTAGGACAGTCTTTTCTACCTTCAGCAGAGATGCTGAACCTCTGTGAAGAGTAATAAAGAATCAAAGGTGAAGAACACAGTTGATACACTGAGAATATGGTTACTTTCTTAAAAGGTCTCTGCTCACTGTAACTGCATAAGAGTCATGTATACAATCACCTGAGTTCTCTCCTGCTTTCCCAGATGGTGTTAAATATTTTCCATATAGTGACACCACTCCAGTAGGTGACTTTTCATCATGCCAGTAATGGGGGGACTCATGTGAAAGCTATCTACTCTCACATGAGCACATTTGTAATTGGGCTGTGGGGTCACTGGGAGCTTAATGCCGTCACCTGTGGCAGATTTATTCTAATAGCCCAGAGTTCCCTTAAAATTTATAACAGTGGCCTGGAAATTAAACAGATCATCTTGTCTGACCTCATAAAAATGGAATTAAAAAATAAAAGCTTTGTCTTGTCCTTGTTTTGGCAATAAAACCATTTGTTTGAACTGAATATGGAATTACATTTTATAAATGCAAGGGAGTTTTCATGGGGAGAGCAATCATCTTCACAGCTCTGGAGTTCAGTCTGTGAGACAGAAATTACAGAAGAAAAATCCAAGCTGGAGCCATTACTACCTCTGCCTAAAATCCAGTTTTTTACTTTGGAGTCTATCTTATCTCTCACATGGATTCTTCTAGTCTTTCGTTTAAAGGAAGGGTTGACTTCATGACAGTAAACACTTCTGTCCTGGTTTAAAGGAAACCGAAGTGTCTACCAAGACTAGATTAAGGGACTCCTCCTCAGTAACAACTTCAGCCCTTATTAAATTTTAAAAAGAACTTTAATCAGAAAATGTATATAAGAAAGATATCTGTGCTTAACTACTATATATATATATATACACATATACATATACGTATATACCTATATATATACATACACACACACACATATGTATGCACACACACACACACATATATATAAAACTAGAAACAGATCAGAGCAAACTACTCGCCCAGCTCCAAACACGCCCCCAAAACTGTTTCCCTCGGTGCAATTATATTTACCGACAGCAGGTGGCAGTGACACACCTCGGCTGGCCATAAGGTCAGTTCTGTCTTTTCCCAGCGAGGCAGAGACAGGAGGCAGAAAAAGGTGCTGGCCTTATGACTAACGCGGGGGCAGGATGGAACCTCCACCATGACAAGAGCAGACTCTCTCTCTTCTTGTCCTTTGTTCAAAGAACGAAACGCTGGAAGTTGATGAGTGGTGGTAGTACCCAGAGATCTCCTTGCAGCCAAAGTTGGTCCCCAGACTGAAGCATATGTGAGAGTCTCGTTCTCTTGCTCTCTTGCGCTCTCTCTCTGTCTCTCTCTCTTTTGCTCTGTCTTGCTCTCTCTCTCAAGCTCAGAAGGAGCTCTCACCAGCTCAGCTAAACGGGGGCTTCTAGTCACAGCAGCTGCCAAAAAGCAAATGAGGCCACTACACAGAAAGTCTCTCCCCCTCCTAGGGGCTGAAAGGGTCTGTTACTGACCTCCACCCCACCATTAAGTTCTAGAGTCATCAACCACACCTTTGCTCTTGGTCCTGGCACTTCAACTCCCAAAACTTGTGTGTTGGTAGGAAGAGAAAATTCTCTGAAAGACCCCTCACTGCCTTCTTTGTTTGAACCTTTAACAACTTCAGATTGTTAAGCCTACTACAAATGCATTGACACAGTATCTCTGATTACTGGATCTGAATATTTCCGCATGGGGACCTAGAAAATTCATTTCAAAAGTAGTGAGCTTTTCTGAAACTAGTAATAAGGAAACAGCATGAGAGAGAATCATTTGGAGAATTGGTTAGAGAATGATGTCCTTAATTAAATAGGGTAGTATCTCATTTTGCATGCATTTATATTAAAAATATAGTGTGCTTATACCCCAGAAATTTCCAGAAGGCAACATGCAGAATAGATTAAAATTGTGCATAGTTATCTGGTTCTCCAGAGAGGAATGAAAATTGTTCAGAATTATTAAGAGTGGCAAGATCAGGCTGTAAGGTCTTCATATTTTAAATTTTTACTTGAATTGTGTTAAAGGCAAACATCTTTCAGAATTTAGATTTGGAGGTAGACTATAATTGCTTCTGAATTTGGGACTTGGTATTGGACTTTTACCCCTCTCAATCCACCCTTCTTCTGATTCCATTTTGGAGAATAAGGAAAAATAAAATTTGGATCAACACTGTCCAACAAAACTGTGGCACATCAAAGGGAATGGTAATAGTTTTCTTATGTCATAACTCCCTATGAGATTTTGTTACTCATTTTCTTGAGGCACTAGTGGTGTGAATCAAGTTTATTCAGCAACCAGCAGCTTTTTGGACACACCTGTGGAGTCTTCTGGGATGTTTTTTCCTTCTTACATGACTGGCATGGCTGAAGTATGCTGTAAAACTCTTGACACCCATATGAAAGTGTGGCTCTCTTTCTCTTGGGAGTTTGCAGGCAATACTGTGGAATGTTCTTAAGTTTTGTTGAGAGTATTTCAGAGTTGAAATGTTGGGGAAAGAGCTCTTCTTCTGATCGTTTATCACATCCCAGCTAGCTACCCCGATGGTTCCCTGGGTCCGGCACGAAGTCAAGGTGATTTCTCACAGAGATATATGCCTTGCTTCCAACTTTATTATCCCGACTGATCGATCAACGGTATTATGGAACAAACACGTTATTATAACTTTCTGCGCTGATCATGCATACAACAACAACTTGTGATTGGCTTAAGGCGACTGGCTACGTGCTGCGAGGCTATGCTGATTGGATGGAGGGTAGCCTCCACGCAGCCAGCCACGCAGCACTGACGTGTCTGGGACCTGTTTTTCCCCAGCTTCGAGGTTGTTTACCTGCTGTTAGCCTCTCCCAAGGTTACAGCGTCCTTGGCTAGCCTGTCAGCACTGGACAGTGGGTTTGTGCATCATGGTCAGGATCTGAGCCTTCCCCAACTTTGAAATACCTGCAAAAGTTACTATGATGTTTCGAGTGGAGTTTAGATTAAAAAAAATCATTTTCAATAACTTGGTTTATTAAAAATTTACATTCCTCATCCCTCATTATAAATGTCACTGCTACTTTTCTGATATTTAATACCTTAAATTCTGTCCCATGCTTCATGTTCTAATTTGTTTCTGTCAAGAAAATGAAAAGATTCATGCCTAGGAATGCTACTAGTTAGGGAAAGTCATCCTTATCATTGTCAAAACACTCTAGGCTTCTTGGGAAAAAGAAAGTAAAAAACTTAATTTTAAAAAATAATTTTGTCAGAAGTGTTTTTAATAAACTAGTACAATCTTTTTGCCTCAAAATTTGATGTTGGTGATAATTTTCTGTGTGCTTTGTGCTTTGAACATCCAAAATAAGAAAAGCTTCAACTGAGCAACTGCCACCCTAAAACTACTCTGGGATGTGCCTAAATAGTTAATTATAAATACTTGAGGCCACATTGATATTTCTGCTTTGTCAGTGAGATACTTTGAAATTCCTCATTCTCTGTGCTGAGAAAGGTGATATTGAAGGTACTGTGATTATTTTCATCAGATTGCCTGCCTGTGTTTTTATTTCTGTGCCTCATGGGACTCAACAGAATATCACAATTACACCTCGTTAAAAAGTAACAAGTAGTTTATTTTATTGCTGGTCACAGGAAAAGTAATGAAGCTACTTTCGGAGTGGGACAGTAACCAAGTGCAAGAAAACTTTATGTTGGCTAGGATTCATCCTTTCACTCTCCAGTTTGTGTTAAGTCTTTTATTTTCTAATTCTGTATTTGTCAGCCTGATTTGTCAAAGATTTCTGCAACAAGGACTCACACCACTGGATCTAATGGAACTACTGATGTTTTGCATTAGAGAGATAGAAATTGAGCTAAAATGACAAAACCATCATTGTTTAAGTATTTTCTGGAATTTTTATTCATATCAGTTTCATAAAAAGCTCTTTTGCAATGTCACTTGTGCATCTGAATACCCAGATAATTTCCTTATGCTAAGAAACTTTAATGCTATGTTGTTGATCTTCATTTCTACTAGTGAAACTACATAAACAATGCTGTTTGCAGGTTCTTGGAAAGCCACAGGTTGCTGTGGTTGATTGCTGCTGCTAAGGGTCAGATTTCTGCCAGGCTACTCTTCCTTCATATGGTTTGCTCACTGCTTTAAAGGGGTTACACTGTCTTATTTTTGGAGATTGTTTTCTAAGCTTGTCTTATCATGAACTGGAGGAAGACAGATGAGAGATATGGTGGTTGTATTATAATGAAAATAGGTTTTCTGGGGGAATTAAATGGTCATATATATGTAGCCAAGACTTTAAGGAAGCTTGAAAAATGAGTAACAGTCTTGCAGGATATTATTCTAATTTAGTGACACTCATCTTTATTAATTTATTCCAACTCTCTAAGTAAGGATGGCCATTCTACTAGGACTAAGTTTCATCAAACAACATATACATTGAAATGAACCCAGGGGGAAGTACTGCTTAAAGTGGCAAAGTGTATTATAAAAATCAAGAGGAAAATAAACTTTTTGGATAACTGCATTCTTTTCAATTATCTTCTTTTTTTTCAAGACTTTATTGTTCAGATTTGCTAAATGAAAAGAAAAAGAAATAATTCTTTCATTACTGCTTTTCTGCTTTTTTTCCCCTCATCTTCTTTCATTCTCAGTATCCCAATGTTTTTTTTAAAACTACCTTGCTCTGTCTGTTCTTTCTTAATGGTGCCTCTGTCATCTATTTCCTTGGTATGTAATTAGCAGTAGTCAAAGAATTAATGTTGATATGGGAAACAGTTAAGTTTTAAGGGTTAGCAACACTTTATTGAGATTATTGATTCTGCATATGCATTCTTTATCAATAGATTTCATTTATTCTGAAAACCAGACAGAAATTGTAATAACAGGGAGCTGACTGCTCTTATAAGGAAAAGAATTTGCAGAATTTGAATGTATTTGTATAGCAACAAAATAAGCGAAGTAGGAAGGTGAATCATTGGTGAGGAAGTGACTCTTTACAGTGTTTGTAATTTGACTTGTGAAATTAAATTTGCTGATCATGAGTGTTTAAAATTAAAAGTAGACTCTATTATTAAAGTAAAATAAAAGTACAGATTTGCTTTCTTGAAATAAGTTTTACTGTTGGAGCATTTTTGCCAATATTGGGTTGAAATATTTTTATGTCATTTCGGCAACATTTTCATTTGTAAGATAATGATTTGTCCAAAAATAATACATGTCAGTAGCAGGGCTTCTTTTTCTTTGGGACGCATGTATGTTTCTTCCTTGGACACCACTGAGGATTCTTCATTGCTATATCTCAGTAATGTAAATGTAATATCAGTGAGTGTATCTCTCGATGTTATCCACAAGGCAGAAAGCTAAGTAAAAATTTAAAACCCCTACTCTTGTAAAATTGTTTATGTTATTAAATTATTTCTTGGGTTTTCTTTTTGTTTTGGTTTGGTTTTTTTTTAATTTCGCTTAAAATTTACGGAAGATATCTCAAAGCAACCAAAAGAGTTATGTGCCCTGTGTTTTACTGCTAGAGGCAAGAATCTTACATTGAAAAAGCCTGTTATATTAACTAACATAAAGTTTGGATTCAGGGACTTAATTCTTACCATTACCCACCTCATATAAAGATATTCCCATCCCCCTGTATAACTTTATTAGCTCATCTCCTTTTAGTCAGCCCATAGTGGTTGCACTAGCTTTACAGCAGCTCTGATCTCAGTTCCCAGCTGGCAGGGAGGATTGCCTCCTCCCAACTCACTTGTAGGGAGTGGAAAGGCAAATCTGTACTTCATCCTCCCCCTGGATACTACACATCATGCTACTCCCAGGCTCTTCTTTGAACTTCTCAGCCATGATAAGTATATATAGCATAAAGATGGCATCTGGCCATAAAAAAAGGATGAATACAAGAAATAGTTACAATAAAATCAGCAGAGAATTGACTTTCTTCTTATTTCCAAAACCTATAAAAATGTCATAACTGTGCCTAGGACACTTTGATAGTCACTGGTTAGTCTATTACTAAAAACATAACCTCTTTCTTGAGTAGCTTATATATGTTCCTAAAAACAACGGGTATAAAGTGAGTTAAAATTACTTTGAATGCATGTGCTGTTACAACACAGTCTGTGATGTGTACATGGAAGTGTGCTAGCCAAACTACTTATAAATAATTTCTTTCTGTCTGTTAGAAGTTTTAAGCTCTAACTTCTTATTATCATTAAAATAATAAGCAGTCAAAATTCTGTTTCATAAAGTAAAAATACAATTTAAATATTAATTCATTTCACAAAAGAGTTTTTAACCATTAACTGCCTTACAGGTCATAGCTGTAAAAAACATCATAGAAGCTTCTTTCAGAACAAAATCTTGTGTAAGTGGCAGTTATTCACTAATGTACTGACATTCTTTAAATGCATGTCAGTGTTCTCACTGATGACAGTGCTGTCTGGCTAGAATGAGTGTAGTAATGGAAGATAAAGGACCATTCATGGGCATTTTAACCTTCCAGTCATATTTATCTGGATATTATGAATGTGTCTATGACAGAATTAAAATTGTACATATCCTAATACTGTGTTTTCCTTCTAGGTTTTTGGAGACCAAAATCAAGGAGCAGTTTTCCTACGTGAATTTACATTGATTCGGAGAGAAAGTCTTCATGATGATTTCCTATCTGATTTGCTGAATAACTACAAAACAGAAGATCTGGTAGGAATCTCCTATTATTCCATAATATTTGGTAAAGGATGATTGTTGAGATACAGATTTTTGTGGTAGGTGTTTCATTCTGCCTATTAATTTATGGAAAGTAACAAAATCAGATTTTTTAACTACATAAAAGTGTCACACTAAAAACATTGTAAATTCCATGTAAATAAAGACTTGTTCATAGAATAGATGTCACATGCATATGAGTTTCATTATTTTAAGGACAAATTTTTCAAAAGAAGCACAGGTTGGTCTTTTGCTTTCTAATGGAAAGCAAATCGATGGAAATTCTTATCCAGAATTTTGACAGTCTAATTTGCTACTGTTATTTGCTTTGCATATGGAGGGGGAGATTACTTTTTAATTAAATATTAATGAGTAAAGTTAAATTTACAGGTTATGTAAAAAATAAATGATGCTTTGAAAGGAATAATTTTATCAAATATACCCAATAATGTAGCAAACAGGGAAAACAGATTTAAGAAAGATATACTTTTATTCTTGTCTATATGACTGTCAAAGTATTTATTTCAGGTCTGAAGGATTTAACGTTGTCTAGCATCTGACATTTTTGAAGAAAAGAATATGGAAGCAAATAACTGGCGAGGCTTGTTTAATCATGCTTTAATATGAAATAAAACAAGCCAGCTGATTTTAAACTACGGCAAAATTATGCTACAAAGATTAGTAAGGGACCTGAACATCTCTTATGAATGAGCTGGGCTTGTTCTGTCTCAAGAAGACAAAACTGAGAGGGGACCTCATCAATGTATACGAGTATCTGAAGGGATGGTATAAAGAAGATGGAGCCAGGCTGTTCTCTATGGTGCTGAGAAACAGGACAAGAGGCAGCGGACAAAACTGAAGCACAGGAAGTTCCACCTGGACATGAGGAAGAACTTTCTTACTGTATGGGTGACTGAGCACTGGGAACAGATTGGCCAGAGAGGTTGTGAATTCTTCCTCACTGGACCTATTCAAGAACTGTCTGGTCACAATCCTGTGCCATTTACTAGGATGACCCTGCTTGAGCAGGGAGGTTGAACAAAATGACCCACTGTGACTTCCAGTCTTACACATTATGTGATTCTGTAAATTTTTAGGTTTGATATTTTCAAGGGCTGATGCATCTTGATGTCCAGCTCCTTGTGGTTTAACAGGAGTAGTGATGCATTAGCATCAGATATTACCATGAATTGGTGATATATTTTAGGGATTAAGTACTCTATAGGATTCAGTTTTCATTTAGTCTGTACAATAGAGTATTGCCTTTTCTTTCCTATCCAATAGGATTGGGCAGGAAAAGAAAGTATTATAGAAATTTGTGTTTGCACAGCCTTTCTTAGTGCCTTTTTAATAAAGTTTTAAATTTATTAGGTTACTTAGTGCATAAGTGAATGTTACCAAATATCATTGGTGGGGCCATGTAGAACTAGGACTTCAGAAGAATGGAGTGGATGTCTTTTGATAAATGTTGTTGCTCAGGTCAAAGCAACCTTGAAATAACTTTCCTGTATTCTGCTTGAAATATTTTAAATATATGTGACTTGTTCACTCTGTGCTATCCAGACTATTTCAAAGACAAGCACTAATTTCAACAGGGGCCTATTTCTGCTGCTTCTTCGAAATTTGTGTTTCTTAAATATTAGTGCATTTGTTTTCCAAAATTTCTGTTGCCTATACAGGATATTGTTCCAATTTTATTGGTGTAGACTCAAAGGCTCATAGACATTAAGGTCAAAAGCATCTACTTTTCTTGAGTGCTTTGAGACACAAGGATGCATTTTTTTCAATTCACCTCACGTGACACAGCATTAACTTAAGAGGGGAGCTAGTGACCTCAAATGCAGTCCTAACTGCTCAGCATCTTCGTCTGGCAAGCTGAAGATAACAGGTAAGGCAGCTACAGAATTAAGTATATGATTACTAAGGTATCAGACAAAATGCTAGAAGTGGCTTGACTAGTCACACAAACATTGTTATAGAAGCAGATACAAAGTATTGTTTTCAAGAAAAGAAAGTACAGACTGTATTTCAGGGCCAATCTTTTCTCAAGTCATATGACCAACACTTTCTTTCCTGTAATTTCCACTGAGATAATGGTGTATAATGAGGAAAAGCTACTGAAAA
Source organism: Willisornis vidua nigrigula (assembly GCA_021164005.1). Classification (NCBI taxonomy): domain Eukaryota; kingdom Metazoa; phylum Chordata; class Aves; order Passeriformes; family Thamnophilidae; genus Willisornis; species Willisornis vidua. The sequence continues at coordinate 20,070,643 of JAJPCS010000033.1, forward strand.
ACTCTTTTTCTAGCAAATGAAACACAGAGAAAACAGCCTCTTTAATCATAGTTCCTCAGTAAATCTCCCAGTTTGGTTCTTTTTCAAAGTCCTGTGATTTACGTAGGGTAGTCTTTTCTGTTTGCAAGTATTCAAAACCTGTGTACACCCAGAGCCTCAGTGAAAGTCTGGCAGCTGTCTTAAGTATCATTTATAAAGTCTTTAAGCTTTCTGTTTCACCTTGATGCTGCCATGAGCTGATTTGATGCTTTCTGGGAAAATTCAGGCTGCTGATCCATATTTTTAAGTTACTGTCTGAGGAACGTGCCTTCAACTTTAAAAAAAAATCCCTCATATATGACTATTTTTGTTGGTAGCTGAGAGCATTCAAAAAGGTTGATTCAGTTCTGATGTTGAAAAGTGATATCCCCATAACTCCATAACTACTTGGGATAAGAGATGCATTTCCAAGGGTGCCACATAAGTCTTTTATAGTATAAATGAGAGAATGACCACAATCAGTAAGCAGATTTACATAGCTTTCTGGGCCTGTGCATTAAAAGCTGTTGGCAATGATGTTGTAGTAACACCTTGCAATTCTCGGCAAAAGTTGGGGAGATCGAAAGAATTTTTGTTTTCTTGTGACCAGTTAGTACAGCAAATATACTTAATGAGAAAATTCAATACCTGCTTGTAAGGCAGTTTTAAGCAATTGTTTGCAAGACTGTGTGTTTAGAAGTACAAAATAGCCAAAATATCTTAGATTGTGATGGTTAATGTCCAGTGAAAAATACAAAGCAGTATGTAACCTTTTTTTACTGTACCATAGTGGATACCGTACTTCTACAACAGCGAAGCTATAGGCTTTATCTTGGTTATTGAAATTATCACAGAGATGCTTTTCTCATCTTTCAATTCTAGAGCTTGTAGAAAACATTATTCAGCCTCTTTCAATTCTAGAGCTTGTAGAAAACATTATTCAGCCTCTTAGTAATGTAGCTCTTTGGTTTTATTTTCCATTTCAATATAAGCATTAAAACCCAAGTGTATTGCTGTAGCCCTACCATCATTTCCTTCAGGAGGTAATTTACTAGAAGCCAGAAGAAGATTTATATTTTTATCATTTTCTGTCTGGTGTGCAGTCAATAGCTGAGATTACAGTTACAAAATCATTCAAAGGAAGACACTGAGGTAAGTTTCTCAATTTCAAAGTTACAGTGGTTTTCCTTCTTCTAGAAAAAATACTGAAAATAATTTAATAATCTTAAAATAATTTAAAATATAATGGATTTAGACAAAAAAACATAAGGCTAAGGAATTTCCTAGTTTAAAGAATGTGTCAAGGATTGTAATCCTATATTTTGGGAGAAGTTCCTGTGTTCCATGCACTCCTGAAAGTCAGGAATGATAATTTTTGGAATTCAGGAATCCCAAGGTACCTCTATAAAAAGTAATTGTTTTACTGAGCAATTGTTTAAAGCCTTAGATTAAATCCAAACTTTTCTGTTCTGAGACCTGATTCTGAAGTAAAGTTATTGACTACAACTTCTCTACATCATAAAGAAGTAAGAAGGAAAGCAAGCCCTGTAAACAGTGAGAAAATCTATATGTATATCTAAACTTTGTTTTTTCACTCTATAACAGTTGATTCTGATATTTAGAATTTAATGCTTTTGCTTTTTAGATGGGAGGGTTAATTTTCGGATGGGAAATCACCAGACCATTGGAATTACAGGGTCTGTCCCATGGAGATGCTGACATGACAGATAATGAAAAATGCCTTGATGGTATGAGGGACTCTCCTCTGACTAGTCTTACTTTGTATCTGCTCTTTGTAGGTAACAGATCTCCCCAGTGCAGGTTAAGACACTCCTATGTATGCTCCTGCCAATTCAATTACTTGCAAATCATTATTCTCTCCTGGCAAAACCATAATATTGACTTAAGTATCTTGAAGTGTAAAGCAGAACTGTCTGTATTTCTGCTTACTCCCAAAGATCAGGAATTAAGAGTTCTCTGGAAAATAATGGCCTCAGAGAGACTGAAATCACAAGTGTTTTGAAATGTTTCTCAGTTTATTTTTTTAATAATTTCTACTGTTTTCCTTCAGACTAATTTGCTCTAAGATGAAAGTTTTTATCTTAAAGGTTCACCTACTTTTAAGCAAGAAAGTATTAAATTCATTTAGAGATATGTGAATCATCTAAAACCAAAATTAGAATGGATCATCAACACTTGCCATTTGCCTTAATTCTAAATGCCTACAAGTACTCAGATACCAAAAGTTTTGAACACTTTCTTGTCCATTTTTTCTGATTACCTCTTAATAATACCATTTACATCCCTTTAAAAATAGTAGCATGACCGTTGAGTTTTTGGATCCCTAACTGTTCCTGTATTTTTCTGTTAGAAAACCAGTCAAGGCACTCATCCTCAAGGGGGAAAAAATTTGCATTCCAAAGCTTTGAGTCCAGGTCCCACAGCTGCCAAAACTATCCCATTACTGTATCTAGATCTGGAGTTCAGACAGTAGAGAAGGAGACCATTTTTAGAAAGATTGCATTATAAGCCTTGCCCACACTAGGAAAATGAAAAATTGTAACACAATTAAGGCATTGTTTGTGTAATGATATAGAACACTGTTTAGTCTACCACAGTACTTAAACAGAGCTAAATTTGTGCCTATCTGTTCCAGATACCTCTCTTCTACAACTGAAGTTTTTCCTATAGTCTATCAGTTTAAATGGCTTTATTGTTTGTGTCACTGAAGTACTGGAAACCTTTTTTTCCATTACAGTGTTTCCAACCTATGTGAGTGTAATTCAAAAAGCTATTGTCTTCTTTTGCACTAATGTAATATGGTGATGCTCTCTATGCCTGGAAGTCTTGCTTCTGTGCAGTTTAGGAAAAGTATTTTGGAACTGTAAATTGGAACTATAGTGTAAATAGTTTAAGAACAAAATTAGTCAAGAAAAGTTACTACCCTCAAAATATGTATAGTTCTAGCTTTTCAAAGCAAACACTTAACATCACTGTGTTACATGGTGTCAATTCATGAAAATGAGCATTTTCTCTTTTTATATCATCGGCAAAATTTCTGTAATAGTCTCTGTGGAATTTAGTAAAGGTACAACAGCTGAGAGGTGAGCATCAAGTAGATGAAAGAATAAGATAAAAGGTCTTTATAGAGAAAGACGGTATACTGACCTGAGGTATTCCAAACTTTCTCCTCTACCTAAGGTTATGAATTTCACCTTGAATAGCTCTACAGAAGACAAAATATGAGTGTAAAGAGCTATAACCTTTTAACAACTAGTGATGATGAAACGAGTAGCTCAATTAAATGCTTTGGAGGCAAGTACTTCTTTTGTTGGATTTAGATTACATCCTTGACTACGAATGCCTTTTTCTACTGCTAGGCAAATATTTGCTGATTGTTTATGTTGTAAGTATTAGCTGATGCTATTAAAATATGGTTCCATTTTTGGAATGGTTCCAATTCTTAAATTGTTTGTAAGTTTACCATTCATCTTACCTTCATAATTCTATGCTAGGCTAGTATAGCTTTAAAATTCTGTTAGTTTTCTTTCTTTATATGTGTGTATATATATGCTATATGGCTAATTGAAGATATATGTACCCTTTTGTAATGCCTATCTAGATGTCATGTTTGCAAGACAAGTCTCAGAATTCTGAAGTAATGTAGACTTTTTAGCAACTGCTCGCTACTAAGTTGTCTAAAACAGACTAAAAAAACAAGTCACAGATTATTCTTTCAGTTTTGCTTTTCCAGTACTTATAAAGATGCTTCAGGACTACAGGCTTTTCAAGAATGCTTCCCTTTCTTCCCAGTTTCACAGAGCATTCTTAGCTCCACTGGATACAAAGAGAGTTTGTGATAAACACTGTCTCTTGCAGTTACTAGAGACTTTGCCAGCAGTCATCCACCCCTGGTCAATGGCTCTCAGCATCACAGTAAATGAAAGGAGAATTATTTTTTGACATTCTCCGTTAACCTAGGCTACCTCCTAAGAATGAATGTTGGACAACACAGCTTTGACTTTCTGAGGGAGTTAACACATTGGGGGGATTAGAGAAGTTAGAAATGCTTAAGCTTTTCCCTTTTTGGGTCATGCTAAATTATACCAAGGCTTTATTCCTAGAAAAAGTATCCTACTGAAAAATCTCTGTAAGAGTTCAGAGTCTAAATTTAGATTTCTGAGCTAAAAGTAAGTTTGTATGCCTGCATATTTCCTAGCTGTCATGTGTGCCATGGCCTGGCACAGTTTATTGACTTGCTTCTGGTCTAGGACACTGATAAAGGGTTTTGAGACTCCTGCTGCTGAACTGTGCAGTAGGACAAGGCCAATTCCAACATCAGCAAAATGCACTGATGAGTTTATAGTTTACACTAGTGATTGGAAGGCTTGGATTCTAACATCTTCACTGTCTGTGCCAGAAAATAGGTCTCCTTTCCCTATTTAAAAAATTTACCTTCTGTTTGTGGGAAGGGTTTTTTGATTATTATTTTTATTATTTTTTAAATTTATTTTTAAGGATGTTAATGTGACTCTATGATTCTGTGATCCTCATCTCATGGATGCCGTAAAGCTTAGAGTCATGGTATTAAAGAGCACATAGTTTTTGAAGTAGCTTATACAAGCATACCTATAGGCAAAACTCATACATTTCCATGCTCATATCAGGAAATCCACAAGTGGATTTGCAGACATGGATAAAGGCCTAACAGCATCAGAATCAAGTGGCTGCTTCCAAAACAGTATTGTCACATTTACTCTGCTCCTAATATCTAGATTTACAATTGTAAGTACTTGAATAGCTATGAATGGATGAACACAGAATCAGAATAAATCCTAAACTGCACATCCTGCATTGCAATACCATTAAGCATAATGCAGTTTCAATAATCAATTGCCACGTACTGAAACTATTCTATTATGATGAATATGTTTAATCTGTTGGCATTTTTAATTAGCATTCCATAGCTGTCTTATTAACTTGTTAGTTGAAGATTACATTCAGGTCAGTTTCAGTGTTGTTCTTCTGTGTTTTCCGTGGCTTCTCTTCCTTGTAGCTTTCAGATTAGCAGTGAAGGCCTGTAGCCAAATATGTTGGCTGTACTCTATAGTGCCTTCTAACAAGATGTTTGTCAGCCTGATCATACTAGATTTTTTGCAGATTTTTGGGAAAGCAAGAAGCAAAAGATTATTGGTAAAATCTAAACAGTGGGTATATTAGAAAAAGATACAGGATATAGGATATATAATATCTAGCCTTGAAATGACAATCCACTGTCGTGCTTTTTGCTGCTACATGGAGCCTGTTGCTAGAGTGGGCTTTCAAAATAAATAAATTCATTTTTTGCATTACTTTGTGCAATCTTTTATGTCTACAATGTCTTATCCAAAAAGTCTAATTTATTTTTCATTCTACAGAGAGTTTACTGTTTGAATGGCACACTTATTTCTGTTTCATGTAGGTTTTCACTCTGTCATTCTCACCCCACCTCCCTCAGTAACAATGTTTCTTCCCTCTTCTTCCACTGAAAAAGGGAAGACTCTGGAACAATCTTCATTTCTCAATATGAATACACTATGATAGATATCAAGTACAATTCCTATTTATGATGAAGATAGAAATGAATGTGCATTAGGACCAGAAGACAGTGAGGATTAGAAGAAAAGGAATGGTGGGGTATTATCCCTCAAAGAATTAGTTTTTTTCAGTGTAGTAATTACCCCTAAGAAAGTTTTTTTTTTTTTTGCAGAGGTTAGTTTTCCCTATGCTGTGATGATTACAGAAAGAGACCTGTTGACCACTCTCTGTCTACTGACCTCAGTTTTCAGATGTTTTATACCTCTCCCATCATACAGATTCTGGACTAGGACCTGAAGAATTTTACTGAGAATTTATGGGTAGTAAAAGATGGTTTTAGTGTGTACTCATTGTGAGTTCCTTCACTTGCTGCTGAAAATTCTAGATGCAGTTTTCTGCATGATGAGAATTTTTACTGCCTTCCCATCCTGTGGAAATAAAATCTGTTGCATATTTGTATTGCAAGAAAATTATGGAGTTACGTTTATTCCTGCATGCTTTGCTGACCAGTTGGGTTATCTTTATCAGAGATAAACTCTTTTTGCCTTCAGTTCTCTATGATTTAAACTGCAATTGTGAGAACATAAGTTGTAGATTCCATTCCATATATGAATCTGAACCAATGAAATACATTATTTTTATAAATATATTAAGAAATATGCCTATGGACCTGCAAGGTACAGTGGCTACTCTGTGCCTATTTAGAAATTACAGTGTTTGGTGTATATTTGAGTGGAATCCTCAGAATTTGGAATGTGTGTATGATTTTTTTTCTACTTTGGTTTTAACCCACAGAGAAGAAGATAAGGAAGTGATTTGTTCCAGGAGCAGCTCTGTGATTTTTTTGTTTATCCATTCTGTCCCCGCAAGCAAACCAACACCAGTCTATTCTACCTCTTTGTAGTAAGTCTGTGAATTTGTTGGAAACCAGATACCCCAAATGGACCTTTGACGTACCCCTGTCAGTAATAGTGAGTGATTTTCTAGTTAATACTTCAAAATCACTTCCTTAACATATTTTAAAAATCCAGCAAGGTGATTGGTGGTCTGCTTTAATGAAATTGCTTGAAAATGAGTAGTGAAGGGAGAGAAAAAAAAAACTATAAAGGCAAAATGTTGTGTTTTGGGAAGATATTTGTTCTGTCCCTTTGTTTCTGAAAGATTGTCTGCTAATCTTAGTACATATAGGCATATATGAACTTTAAAAACACAGCTGCATTTTAATTTAGATTGCCACTTTAACAAAGATGACAAGTGTCCAGTACATAGTATACTTTCATTGACTTACACAAACATTCTCTCTTTTTTTGCCCAAAAAACTATTTTAATAGTGTTAACAATTGTGTTTACTCTTGTGTTTTACCATGTTCACATTTCAACGTAATGCTGAAAATTCCCAATAATATATGCAAATATAGCTCAGTCATTTAGTTTCTGTTAGTATCTGTTTGCTTACATGTCCATGAGAAACTGCACTAAATAATGTTAGCCAAATTATTTTTTACTGTATCTTTTGTATCAGTCTTGGCATAAAGAATGGAAAAAAGTCACTTCAGCAAGTTCCACTGACTTTGCACAATTTATAGCAGAGAGAAAATTCTGTGGTTAAATCCTTATAGACCGTTTAATGATTGAAACATTTACTTTATGATCAGTTGTAGTTGCACAATTTACATTCATTCAGCAGTGTAAATATGAATGAGAACGTATTAACAATTGAGAACGTATTGACTTAATGTTCAGATCTCTTTGCCAGCATCCTCTGGGTCTTTATTTTCTGTGTTTTCCCCAGTCTTTTTGGTGATATATGGGTATTGGGTAATTAGGTAATCTCATAAAATAATTAAAAGAGAGAGGAGATTGGGAATGTGTAAGGAACCGGCAATGTTCTTTTTAAAATGAATTAGTAAACAAGGCATAAATTGATTGAACTGGCCTGGTCCCACAGCCTCTTCTCACAGGGTGAAGGCTCCAGCCCAACTGCCTTGGTGAATTCCTCTCACCTCCAACCAGTTTGCTGGTGTCTGTCCTGCATCCAGGGAGATATTAACAATGTGGCCTGTTGTACACAGAGAGGGCCCAATCTTTTCCCAGGCTCTTGGGGCTGCCTTCCCCATTGATGCCCAGGTACGTAGCTGGCCACTGCTCAGCTTGCTGCCCACTAGCACCATCCTCCATAGCTGCTACTGGGCTGTGCTGGTGCCAGCCTGCACCCCACAGGGTTCTTCCTTCCTGGGGAAGACATTCTTGATGGCAGATTTCTATCATGGTCCCTTTGGGTAGCTGTCATCCCCTGAAGTATATATGCTATTCAAATGGAATTGTCTCTAATGTAACTAACAGTGTCCAAGATAGTCATGTGAACATAACTTTGCTATCCACACAAGGTAGAATATGAATAAGTATGAAAGTACAGGCAGGAATAACCGATAATTAACTGTCTACTTACAAATTACTTAAAATCACAAGATTTTATTATGAATTCAGTTGGTCTCATAGGCTGTGTGCTCATCAGCACCTAGAAACTGAAGCCTTCAGTATGTAAGTGCTTCAGGAGAGTTGCAAGATAAGCAAAAGGAATCGCCAGTGGTTCTGTACTAATTTATCTGCAATGGAAAATGGCCTCACATATCAGGTCAACCATCAACAATATTTTTCCCCTCTTTAATCAAGTAAAAATTGAAATATTACAATTAACAATTATAATTAGGGGAAATATTTTGCTTTCTTTTTGTTGTAATTTCTGTAGATGTATTTAAATAGCTTGTGGATCTTTGATATTATTTTAACAGAAAGGCATTGCTTATGGTAACAAGAAGTGCTTGCCATACTGTCCTCACTGAAGTTTACAGTAACGTACATTGCCCATTGTCTGGTAATGGTTACAGAGCACTATCACGCTGACATTGTTTCAACTAAGATATGTTTGAGGAAGATGAATTTGTCCATGACTTTTACCTGAGTTCTGCAGAAAATGAAAACTTCTTAATCTGTTGTGAAATTCTGTACAAATTTATGATGAACATATTGTTCATAATCATTATATGAATAATAGTATGAAAATATTTTAAGTACACATAGAAATGACCCCCTTTGCTTCTTTGTGTTATTGACATTGATATCAGTTAAAAGCATGTTGAATGAATAAATAATTAAAATAAACCCCTGAATTTTACTGGCAATAGACTATCAATCATTTCTTCTTTTTCTTCCTGCTCTCCCCCCCCCCCCCCCCCCCCGCCCTCCCCCCCGGATATGCTTGAACTGTCTTTGTCTACTTTTTCTTCTCTTTCCTTCTTAAGAAACCATTTAGTTCTGTGGAATATTAATGAAGTGAGATCTGTATTAATCAAGTCTTGCCAGTTTCCACATCTGTTCTTTTCAACAATTTCTGTGTTAAATTTTATTTTCTAAATCCTGATTCTGTAGTTCATCTCTGAAAACTGTGTAAAGGACTCAAGTTAAGGATATTAGAGCATAATTGTCTGTGAGGGATTTACATGCCTAAAAGTACCTTTGACTTTCTTTCAAGCAAACTATCTTCCAATTTAGTGCATGAAGGTAACAAAGAAGAAAGACAAAAATAAATATATGAATTGAACACACCATCTATGGCAGGAAACATTTTATAAACCTCTCAGGACTCAGCAAAATTCTGTTCAAGTCAATTTCTCTGCTGCTTTATGGGCAAGATTTTGTTCCAAAGCCTCATTAATGGAATAGAACATTATTTCCTACTTTGCTTATGTTGTATTTTACATTTATCTTACAAAAGAAATCTGCTAAGACTACTCCACCAGATTATTTTTTAATATTTTTTTAAACTTCTGATTGTTATGGGATGGATAGATGGCTTTCTATCTTCTGACCTGAGTGCCTTAAACTAGTGACTGTCCTAGATCTGATAATTTGTCTTGTGATGAGGACTAAAATAGTGACTGATAGCATATATCGGCCTAGCACAAAAATTCTTTTTTTACAGTAGCAATGTTTGGCTTAATGGAAGGAGCAAAAGTCAGAAAGCAGGAAAAAATCCCAAAGACTTATTTCAACCTCTAATGTCATATTACAAGATAATGTTGATCTAGTTCTGAGTAACTATGATTGGTTTTCTACATGTGTCATCTTTAGGACAAACAGTGGAATAAAATGAAGCTGCTTCAGGTAGCTCACAGTCTCTACTACAATAATTTGTCAGGTTCACAGACTTTATTACAATAAATTTTCCCGTGATTTTATAAAGAAGAGAATAAATATAACATTGATAATGGAAGTATCAATTCAAGACCATAATTTTTTAAACTATAATACTTATCAATTACCATCCACAATGTTATCTTAGATTTTATCACAATATACAAAACATGTCACAAGACCAAAACCCACGTTTTCTGTTGTCTAAAAGGCAGTCTTGACAACTTTATCAAGAGTAATTTTTCTAATGAGTAGTGTTATACAATAAAGGTGGTTCCATTGAAAAAGAAGTCTGAAGAACTGCTATTGAAAAAAAAAGGAGTAATCTTTAAAAGAAAACTATAATTATTTTCAAATTTTCAAAACTTTAAAATGCAAAGTCCATTTAATACCAGGTGTCCTTTATAAACACTATATAATACTGGTTTTGTTTTCAACTGTAATTTTATTGTCTTTGTTAAAGTTTTTTTTTTTCATTTATATACAAAAATTTGCATATGTGAATACAGTCTGTGCAATTCAGTGTTAGTCCCAGATGCTGGATTTACTGTGTGCTAGTTGCTATTGAACATTCAGAAAGAGCTACAAGTGAAAATCTCAGTTTAGGAATCTTCTTCCCTTTACTTTTCTCTTGAGAAATGCAACATCTTAATTAACTGTGTCAAATGATATATGATGTGAATTGTCCTCTGAGCTGCAGAAATCTGAGTGCTTTAGAGACATGTAACTGCATAACAGTGGAGATTAATGAAGATAGATGCAGTAAATAAAAAGACTATTCTTAATAGAAGTATTTTTAAAATGTCCCATCAAACTGAGAAATTAATAGTCTAAATGTTAAAAGAAGAAAGAAAAGGAAAAAAAGAAGAAAAAAAATCAAGTGATGCTGAGAAGAAGCTGCCTTAACCAATCACTTTCTTAAAGCATTAATGATCAAGAAACTGTGACCATGAAAACTGATAATTTCATATTACTTTTCTGATATGTTTGTCTTCAAGCTTATTCTTCTTGTTGTTCACCTATCCTATGCTAATGACAGGAGTATTCTTTCTGAGAATATATTGAATCAACAGCCTGTAATATAATGGAGCAGTTGTACCACCTTTTTCTGCAACTCAAATCCTTTTTGTGGACTTCACTGACTTTCCTACTACTCATACATACTTCATATCTTAGCCCAACCATCTTTAAACTGTTAAATGTTTCACATTTCTGTAATAAATGCTTTTTTTACCTCATGTGCATATGATACTGTCTATGGGGCACACTCATGAGTCTATGTTGATTTTTTTTCTGGTGAGCAGGAATTAAACATTCAGGACAAAGAAGATTTGAATGTTTTGGTATAAATATTTAGCTATAAATAAATCACTAAATTAATAACCCAAAGCAATGAATGGATGGTGGAAAAAAAAAGGTGGTATAGACTTTCTGTCAAATTACCAGTTCATTGTCAAGTGCAATTTCTTCTTGAGACATATACTAAAAATTTATCACGTGAGCTAAATCATTTTTATACAATTTGGTTACCTGTATGTTTTATTGCCATGTGCTTTAAACCTATTGCAGATTAATGTGAGTCTGTTCAATTTGTGTGTGAGTGATACCAGACTTTCTTATAAGGTTAAGCACATCTGTTTATACAAATGTTATAAAATTGTGCACAGTTAGTCGCTTAATTGTGGGGAGTGACTAACATCTATGTCTAGAAGCAGTGTATAGAATTGATATTGCTGGTATTGAAAAATCTTGAATATGACTTGGGTTTGGGAAATGTTAGAGAGCCTTGATACATTCAAGCCTTGATGCTTCTTTGCATTCAACCTTCAGTTATTAAATTCACAGAATTCAAGGAAGGGAGTAGAAGTTGATCCTAGTACGTAAATTTCCCTGAATTCTACATGAGATACCTGGGTTGAGCTCAACTTTAATGCAGACTAGATCAGGAAGCCTCATGCTTCTTTGAGGTCTTTGCATAAGGTATGTAAAACAAAACTAATTTTTTCAATTTTTGTTCCCTAGACTAACATAAGTTAAAGAATATTGCATATATTGCTACTGGTATTAATGGTGAAATATTGGTAAATGCATCCTTCTGGTTACTCTGAGTAAAACTCTGTTCTCTGCGCATCAAGTGATTCTGAAACAAACAGCAATTTTTAATGTGGTTTGCCTAAAATCCTCACAGGCAGCATCACAGCGGGTGATTAGGCTTGTAGTGAATTTATGAGATTAGGGAACATTATATACAAGCAATATCATTTGCCACACATGCTATTTATAACTACCATAGCTGCTGGTTATTCATGAATAGCTTTTTCAAGCTAGCTTGCTTTTCTTCTGTATGTGAATTTTCTCTCAAGAATCTCAAACCATGTCCTGTTTCTGGGCTTTTAAGAAGGATGTACTTTTGTGAGCTAAGCACGCCTCTGTAGTAAGCCCTCTGTGCCAAGACCTCCAAGAGTGAGAGCTACTTGAGGTTCTGGATGAAGTTTTTGCTTCTCACTTTCAACCACAGATAACTACTTCTATGTTTTCTCATAATGTTCTCTTGTTTTTGCCTTATTCAATAGTGGTAATAGCAATACCGTTAGTAGCAGGATTAATAACAAAATCTTCTGACTGACTTCAGGCTCCTAACTTTTTGTTACTGAGATTTGGCATTAGATTTCCAAATGGTGCAACAATACTTATGTACAAGTCACCTGTACTGTGTGGCTGAAAAATTCACTTTGCTATTCTCTCTTTTCCTGAATTATTCATCAGACTGAGACAGCTTTCTCATGCTTGGAAAGGCAGTTCATGAAATAGGACTCTTCTGATGATATTTTACAGAAGCTACTTCTCCCCACCACCCAGAAGGTTCAGGAAAAAGGGAGTTCACTAGCCTCTGCCAGTAGATGTCTGCACAATGATCTTTAGCTGGACTGTTTCTTTCTGATCATTGCATACTGTTCAGCTGACTAAATATCCAAACCTGAATGAACTCTGGAAGGAGGAAAAAGTGCAAAAGTGATAGTGGTTTCACAGCACTGCCAAATCTCATGAGTTCCTTTTAAACATTTAGACTTTTAGGGCTTGCCCTTTAATGCTACTTGTGAAAAACGGCTCTCCCACTGCAAGATAACTTAGTTTTGAGGTTGTGTAATCCAAAGCCACAGAGGTAGGAACAGTGGATCACTGAGTGGCAATGCTCCATCTCCATTTAACAAGGTCTCTAGTTGTAAAGTTTCAGTGACAGATCAAGTGACATGTTAATAGCAAAAAAAAAAAACCAAACCAAAAAAACCCCAAACAAACAAACAAAAAAAAAATCAGCTGTGGTAATTGTAAGACCTTCTGTTCTTCCTTGTCTTGGGTTGAGCTGGCAAAATGCCAACTGTCCAGGACAGAGTGAAAAGGGTTCCTCCTCCCCCCAACCAGCCAAGGGAAAAAGAAGAGGGAGAGGAAAAAAACCCCTCAAACCAGGTTTATGCTGAAACTAACTACATGTATTTATACAGAAAAGAGAAAATTAAGAGAAAACTACAATATAACACACACTTACACAAGTTATGTATAACAAGAGATAACTTCCCACTCCCCAGTTAATACAAAGCCCATTACTCTATATTCATAAGCACTCTAAATGACTCCTAGCAAGAAACAGGGTAACAACAAATATGTTTCTACTTCCCTGAATGCAAACAAAATGCAAGCAGCGGCAGCAGGAGCAAGGCCTAACAGAAGAGAACAACTGTAGCAGTCTTCTCTGTACTCCAGCCATAGTGGAACTGAACTAACACCTCCCACTGCTGCCCCATATCTTAAGTTTGTGTCATCTGGTATGAAACACTTCCTTGGATACCCAGTCAGGTGATAGCTGTCTACCAATCCACATAGATTCTCTGAGCCTGACAAATTGAGGCCTGGCTAAAACCACTACATTCCTGTTTAAGTCCTTATGGGAGCTCTTTCTCTCTATTTATGAATAAAAAGTACTTAATACAGTGTTTACTTGACTTTTAATCAAGGGCAACTTGAACACATTTATTACCTGAGACAATTACCGGACATTTCAACATAGTGTACATGATTTTGCATTTGTCATACCTGGTAATGTTAATCCACAATTCTGTAACATTTACCTGAGACTGAAATTTTGCCTTGCCAACTTCGTGAAGTCTAAAACAGCACAATTCAGTTATGGGGGCAAAACTGAATCATTTATCAAACACACACTTTGCAATATATAAACTCTGGAGGCAGGACACAGATAAAAGGGAGGGGTTATGCAAACAAGGTAAGCACAAAGGAGCTGCAGACACTCTTGTAACATAATTGGAAAACTATTTCTTATCTCACAAGGAAGACAGGGCTATAAAACATAGTTAGGTTTTAACAAACACAATTTTGCTGTATTTTCTTGGGCCTCCCTTTTTGAAGATTGAGTCATCAAATTTCCATTGAATTACCATTGAATTTCTGGAGAAAGAGGGACTGTGTATATTTTCAGGGAGAATGTGAAAAGGAAGCTTCAAAAAAGTCCTAGCCAAGATTTGGGAGTGCACTGACAAAATGGCAAGCAACTATAGGAAATTAGGAGGACTTGCAATTTCGTAAAACTAATGAGACTTACTAGAAATTGGATTAAGTTTTTCATTACATGTACACGTGTTAATACACAGCATAATCCTAAACACTTCAACTGAGCATGAAACTACTCTGTACTAGCAACTATTTACATGCACAGAAATCAAAGACAGTCCTTGCCTTGGGGAGCTGACAATCTGAAGTAAATCAGGAAGAGAAATACTGATGCAGTGAGTTGAAAAGCACCCCAAGGTCAGACAGCGCTGAGAAGAGAACTTCCTGTTTTCCAGCTGCTGTTCTCAGCACATAAAGGAGCCTGAAGGTTAACATCTATACAAGTTCCTATAAACAACACATAATTGTAATTAGTAATATGAATATTTCTTTGTATAGGTATTAAAAATATAAAGACTGGCTATACCCCGTGTTTTTCACCATTTAGGATGCTAAAAACCATCTACTGCTACCACAAAAGACTGTTTCAGGCTTGTGAAAACACATGTCTTTGTTAATTGCAGTGGTCACGAATGCTCTCCCCATTACTTCCCAAATTACTGTACTATCATCTGTTAAGAAGTACACGTACTTTAGTATTGTTAGGATGAGTTTTCTCAGATGCTTCTTTATTTGTGTCATCTAACCTGTCTTCTGCAAAGATCTAGGAAGTCTTGTCTTTCAAATACATCCCCAGTGTCAAATAGAGTGTTTCAAGATAATATGAGATAAAGGGGTGGTATTCTCACCAGCAGAAATAACTACTGGTTTTGACCCCTCTTTCTGGACTTTCTAGCATTGTATTGTACAGCATACTTGTGTTAACAACTACATTTAATTTTTTTTTTCTGATACAAAACTCCGCGCATTTTCACTTTGAATTCTAAGCATAGATAGACTTTTGTTTAATTTTACATCAAATTAAAATATTTGTGAATTTCATTATACTGGACCAGCCTGATTTTAACTTGTGATTTCTACACCTAGTTTCCTATAAATGAATGGTGACTATAGTTTGAAAACAAGTTTTGTTCTCTTCAATCCATCTTAGAACTTCATTGTGGATTGAACTGAATGTGAGAAACCTGCTGAAAGTAAAATAAAATGGTCTTCTGCTTCAAGTCCCTTCTGAATTTGATGCACGGGAAAAAGAACTTTTTAACGCTTCTGTGCCATGTCCTAGTTTCACTCTGTAATTTTATTCTCCCTTGGACTTCAACAAAACACAGATGACATTTCACTGTAAAGCAAAGCACGTTGTCTTAAAAAGAAAATTAATTAGAAAGACTTCCAACAAAGAAGCATTATCCTGGTAGTTAACAAAAGCTAATGAAAGTTATGAAGCAATTATAAAAAAGATCTATACTACATTTCTAAAAGTTGGTGAGAAGAATTCTAACCATACTGTAAAGAGTGCAAATCCATTTGGTAAATCATAGAGTTCTTGGCTCTGATAATCTCCTGTAGGGCATACATCTTGCTCTGTAAATCTTATCCACATTTAATCCCATTAGTTTTGAATACTGTGGATTATATAATGAGTCATCCTTCTTAATTAAAACATAATCTGACTTATTAACTGTAGGCCAATGGGCGTTTCTGCCTACTCTTTGGTATGCTTTACCTGCAGGGAACGAAGATCTGCTTTAAAAGTCATAGGACATGCAAACTAAACAATAAATAAAAGTGATTACAAGTTTCAGGATATGAAACAATTTTAAATTGATTGTTCAGATAAAATAACTTACTTATTCATGGCTATCCTACAAAATGTACTATGATTCAGAACCTGAAACAAGTTGAGGCATACTTAAATGAATCTTGTGCCCTGAAGATTCACCTTCTTTCATTGGTTTTTTTATTGTTTGTTTTGTTTTTCCTATTGCTTTTCCTTTTAATTCATGTGTATGTGCTTTGCAAACTGTTTTAAAAACAGATGGGTGTAGGGCTAGGATGACGAGATGCTGGCTGTTGAAGGATATAGGCTTATCTTATCCTATTATTTAAAGCTACAAGTATAACTACCTACAAGTTGAAGTCTGATATAGAAAGGTATCAGATAATGTTATTTCTTCTTCATTTGTGTATTTCTTTAACTTGGTCAAACTTTTCATTCCCATAAGAATAATGCACTATTCAGAAATATTTTTCATTTAAACCCCAGAAAACTCAGAGGCAGTACTTACTTGATTTTTCTCAAAATATTCCCATCTGTGCCAAAAAGTATAATTTAGAAAATTTGTTTTCTACCTGAGAGAAGATTTTTTTTGGGGGGTAGGAGAGAAGTGCAAAAAGGAAAGTGAAACCATTTTCCTTTGCCTTCAAATATACCTATAGCTGATATTTTCACTTAAAGTTTCCCTCTATTAATTGCTGAAGGAGGAGTCAGTCACTGAATATTTGCTTTTCTCCATTCCTTACTTTGTAAGTGTGAATATAGAAGTTAACATAAAATAAGACTTTTTCAGATTAGAAGAATCTTTGAATTTAAAATTAGTTCAATGACGGTTTTTTGAAGAGTAGAAATACGAAAGAGGTATTCCTCATTTCTAGCTGAAAACATTTCTAAAATTTAGATGGATGTGTACTGTTCAGGATTTTCTGAGTTTCTGGTTTTATAATTGAAGTGCATTTTTGTTTTTTATATTTCTTTCCACACATCTTTCTTACCAATATAAGACAAAAATTTGGACAGTTACAGTTTCTTCATTCTTAGTTTTTGGATAGCAAAATCATTAAGAAAGCCAACTAGTCTCTTTTAGAGGAAGAGCACCCATATGTCTGCCTTCAGAAAGCAGTGGGAAAAAGTGACTCTTTCTTCAGCCAGAGCGTTTAAAACTTTTGAGGAATTTTCTGGACAAAAGGATTTCATTTTGTAACATATAAAGTGTTTTGCTCTTTTTTTAACTGTTTGTTTTTTATCTCAAAGACAGAAAATAACTCAGAATACCACTTTGGTCAATTTGGGTAAGTTCCAGCCATGTTCCCTTCCAACCTTTGACTCTCACCCAGTTTACTGGCCTTTGGGGGTGCTGGTGTTTGGAGAGAAACCCCTTGATGCTCTGCAAGCATTGCTCAGGCACAGCAAAACCATTGGTGTATTGTCAACACTGCTTTATCCACAAATGCAAAGCACAGCGCCATGCAAGCTGCTATGAAGAAAATTAACTCCATGTGACGTTCAGATCTGCTTAATTTTGATGCAGATTGAACTACAAGTTCGAATCATTCTCTTGAGCAAAATTAAAACTCAAACAAGTTATCCATAAATACCAAAAACTGATTTTTATTAATTGATTGCTAGAGAGCTGCGAAAGGAAAAGAGGAAAAATAAGAAAAGTTAGGAAAAATGCTTTAAATTATTTATAGAAGCAGAGAAAAAGATACCACCATGAGAAACTACTTGAGTGCCTTATCGAAGTCACTGAGGGGGAGGGGGGGGAAACGAAACACAGTTTCTTTCTTAGTATCTGTTAGCTGCAGGAGAATGGTGAGTCTTTGAAATGCAAAAGGCCTGTTATTTCCCCTCACGACCGGACCGGCTGGCTTCTGGTGTAGCTCCAAAAGAGTCTGCTTTACTTTAGCCTGTAAGAGAAAAATTTAGAGAAAGGATATACCTCCACGACAGTCACAGTCTCTCCAGGCTGGCAAGCAGTCTCTTTCTCAAGGCAGATGATGGCTGGTGGTGTTGGAAGGAAGGTGAGACGAGCTGAGAGGAGAGATCAGAAGAAAACCAGGCGAGATTTCCTAGTTTCTCCTTGTCTCTTGTTCCTCTAACTTTTGAATTCATCTTCAGGTTTTTATAATGCTTTTCTAACCACTACACATGATTTTTGGCACGTAGTCAAGTCCAGATGTGGGAAACCGATCACAAAGGCAGGATCTTTTGGCAGGAAATATTTCCTTGAGAAAGCTTTTTCACGAAAGCTGACATAGCGACGTTAGCAGAATGTATTGAGAGGCAGAAAACAATGGAGAAACATATTTTTGACTTTTGCATATTACATATTCCACCTCGATGATTCGACATTGTTTTTTGGCACATCAATGTAGCTTTCTTCAGTGGTGGTAATATGAATATAGCGAACAGAGGGAGAGAATGAAATAAGCAAACGATTGATCATGCATTTAACTAGGCCAATGCCAACAATTAAGAATACAATTCCAATGACAATTGCTATTCCAATTTGTATAATCCATTTTCCCCATCCCGTGAGTCCAAAAGAGTCTAGGATGTTAGTAATCCATGATTCACTAAACACTTCGTGTGGTTGCATTGCATAAAACAAATTTCTAGTGTGATTACTTATTTCTCTCATTGTGGTTCGTGCTTCTTCAATGGAGGTTGAAGCATTATAAATTGTTATACAGCATTCAGTTTCTGACAAATTTAACATTCCACATACACCTTGTTCTTTTAACAGTAATGTATCTAATGCTAATCGGTTTTGCAATGTCATTTTAGAAGTTTGCTGGACTTGAGTGTTTAATTCTCCAAAAGCATGCTGTGTCCAATTGCTTAAAACACTTAATTGCCAGGTAATATCTTCTAATATAAATTGGTGTCTTTTTAAGGTGACAAAGGGGGTAAAGAAATTTTCAAGAAAAAGGGAGGCTTTTTGCCCAGTTGTATAATAATCTGGAAAATCAATTCCTTTAATTGCCCATTGTGGTCTTTGTGTTGCTTTTGGAGAAGGAATAACACTGCGTTGGTGACGTTCTTTAAACTCTTTAGCAAAAGTAAAGACACGTCTGGGGCAGAGAGAGGGAACTCCCGGTCCACACCTAAGCCCAGAATGCTGCTGTAGTGACAAATGCGAATAAAACTTCCCATCAGAGCACCCCCAGGCCATTCCCAGAGGGGCTATATATTTTGCAGTTTTACAATCAGTATTGTCTACATGATCAAGGATGGTGATTTTAGGTTTAGTGTTTATTGGAGTACCGTGGATTGGGTAGTGAGTATAGGGAATACCACAGTGATTAAGGAGATATTTGGAGGTTGAGTTACAGGATTCATCCTGATTTTTCCAGCCCTTAGAGGGGTATCCCCAACAAGTACACATGTCTCTTATTAATGTTCTAATTCTAAGCATAAACCATGATTCTGGGGGATCTCCTGGTCCTTCTTTGCATGTTATAACCTTTGAGCAGTTGAATAGAGGACTGTCTTCTACTTGAGACACAGTAAATTTGGGTTCTTTAAATTTGGATTTAAGAAATTGTCGTACAGACCATGCCCACATTAAGTTTTTTCGGTCAATTGGGGTTATATTTGTTATATTAGGTAGTTGTACACACCAGGAGGGACTAAAAACTGTGGCATACTTACTTTCGTATACATCTGGCATGTATAAGGGGTCAAAAAGCGGATCCCATGAATAAACAAGGCAGGGTTGTCTAGCATTGTATTCCTCAAAGGTTATTGTTCCAGGTTTAAATTCACCTTTACTTGATTTAATAGATGGGTGAGGGGATTCAATTTGAGATAAGATAGTTACATTTACTTCTGGACGATTAGTTTTGCAATATTTGCTGTGTGACAACCAGTCCAGGGTTATATTAGGAGGTGGGATATAAGTTTGGTATAGGTCATGCACTATAGGAATACCTTTCCAGAGTATTTGGGCTCCATTGGTTTTGTTTGTCCACTGCTCAGATAGGGGTAAAGGGGCTGTTACACTTGTCATGTTAAAAACAAAAGATAAATTCAAAGGTATCATAAAAAACCGTAATCCTTGTTCAGTAGATTCAGGTAAAGTGATACAAATACCTTGATCAGTATGATTCCATATTTTTGCAAACCCTTTGATTAGTTCCCAGGCAAGATTTTTCTGATTTTCACTTTTAACAGTTAGTTCTGATGAGCATACATACAAAGTAAATAACCATACAAACATAACTAACAACTTATAACTACAGTTACCCATAAACTGAAACATAGTCCAAATTTGAGGTTCTTTCATTCACTGTTCTGAAAAGTTTTCTTTGTTGAACAGTTACCTGTAAAAGAAAAAAGAAAAGTCTGTCCAGCCCCTTTTCGGGCTGACATTAAAATGTAGGAACAATCCATCGTGAGCTTATTTTGTGTTCTTTGCTGTAAGCATCTTTAGCTTTCCAGGAGTACATGTTCAAGGGTGTGTCTAGTACCATTGGTACAGCTCCCACAGTAGGCAGTTCTACTAATACAGGCTGTCCAGGAAGGTGAGAGGGTTTTTGATTACTCTCAGGTTTTGATGTTGCTGGTAGCAGAGAGGGAGGCTGTGGATAAAAAGCTGTGAGTCTGGGACAACCATGTACTCCCCATCTATCATTTATTACTTTTACAGCATCGCAGAGTCGTTCCGTCCAATTGGGTTTCTGAGGTTTTAGAAATCGTTTTATTAGGCCATTTGTTCTTTCTACTATGCCATTTGCTTGTGGATAATAAGGTGTGTGGAATATCCACTGGATTCCTTCTTCCTTGGCCCACTCCTGGACGATGGCAGCTGTGAAGTGTGACCCGTTGTCTGATTGGATAGATACAGGTTTTGGAAAAAAACTGAACCACATTTTAAGAGCTTCCAGAGTGTTTGTACTGGTTGCCCGAGGGAAAGCTTCTGCTTGCACCAATCCTGACCTAACTTCTACTCCTACTAACACATACTGTTTTCCCTCAGATTTTCTAAAGGGTCCAATATAGTCTATTTGCCATGTGTCCCACAGACCTTTTTTGTCTCTTATATGTAACGGGGGTTGTTCTAAAGGGTGACGCTCAAGGCGAGTTCTGCACTGCTCACATGAGGATATGCAGCTGCGGCACATCTCTCTTGTGACTGGCCATCCCCTGCTTCCTGCTTCTCTGTAAAGGTCTTGTGCTCCTGTGTGCTGTCGCTTTAAATGCAACCATTCTAACAGTCTATCCCAGTTCTCAGCAGGAGCTTTTACACTTACCAGAGATAGTTTGGCTAGTTCATCTACTTTGTTGTTCCAGTGGCTAGCTGGAGTTTTATTTTCCTGGTGAGAGGCTACCCACCCGACTAAAAAATTCCCTTTCTTTGCTATAGCAAGAATTTCTTGCCACTTTTCCTTTTGCCAAACAGGGACTCTATTTACCTGCCAGTCATTTTTGTCCCAGAAGGGGAGCCACTCAGTACACCCTTTGAACACAGCAAAAGAATCTGTGTAAACATACACAGAGTCAGAGGTTTCAGCTTCATGGTTAAATACACTCCAAACTGCTACTAATTCTCCTACCTGTGCACTGCCTTCTCCTTCAGTTATTATTTTGTTTCCAGTGTTTACTTCTAAAGCTGCAGCACGATATTTCCAAACTTTACCTTCCCGCTTAGCTGAGGCATCTGTAAACCACACATGCTGCAATTGCTCTGAATATGGGGGTGCTACTTGGATCACAGAAGGTAGAGAATCAGCTGTGCTATTTAAAGTTACTTCATCCTGTAAGGGAAGATTTTTCCGAGCTCCTTCTGTTACCTGAAAAATGGTGCAATAATGTTCAATTTGAGCATACCATTTCCGAACAGTAGCTCGCTGGGCCACCCCGTCAGGGGGTGGGGTTCCTCCCAAAACAGGCTTAATGACTTTAAAAGGTCCCCTTAGAATTAGGGCCTGCTGACGAACAATTTTTTCTGTTTCACGGAAAGCAGTACTTACTACAAACAAGCCTTTTTCCCCGGTAGAATATCGTTTCTCAGCATCTTTAAAGCTGAGGGAATAAAATCCTATAGGCCTGGTGGGACCATCAGGTCCTCTCTGCCATAAGTGTATGGACAGTCCAGAACTTGCAAATCCCCACTCAATTTGTACTGGATCAGTAGGGTGTATGGGACCCAGTGAGTGGTATGTGTTGGCTTCAAAAATTAGGAGTTGCAAGGCTTCATCATGAAGGGGAGTCCATTCCCACTTTGCTTTTTTCTTCAGTAAATCATATAAAGGCCGTGCAATTATTGAAAAATCAGGAATGTGTTTTCTCCAAAAAATTAGCAGGCCTAAAGCATGCTGCAAATCTTTTTTGTTTTCTGGTGTTTTAAGTTGGTCTAGGCAGGTGAGTGTATCTGGAGGAATACAAACCATTCCTCCTTTCCACCAAATTCCTAGGAATTTTACTTCTTGTGCAGGAGTTTGTACTTTTTCAGGAGGGATATGTAAGTCTAGAGACTCAAGGTGCCTGATAATGTCTGTTTGAGTTGTTTGCACAGATGTAATTTCATCTCCTCCCACTAAAATATCATCAATGAATTGGTACACCTTTACTCCTGGTGCAGGAGGAATAAGTGACAGCTCTTGTGCTAGTGCATGATGTGCTAGAGTGGGTGAGTGTTTGAATCCTTGTGGGAGTCGAGTAAAAGTGTATTGCTGACCCTCCCATGTAAAAGCAAAGCGCTCTTGATCCTGTTCCTGTAGGGGAACCATAAAAAACATATCTTTTATGTCAATAGTAGCCATAATTTTATGGGCTTGTTCTTGGACGGTAGCTATTAACTCAGCTAGATTTGGGACTGCTGCAGTGAGAGGCCCTGTATTTGCATTCAGGCGTCGGTAATCTACTGTTAGTCTCCAGTTACCATTTGGTTTACGCACAGGCCAAATAGGTGAATTGTAAGGAGAATGTGTTGCAACCACTATTCCCTTTTCTTTTAAATCTGTAATAACTGGAGTGATACCTTGTCTGGCTCCTAAAGGTAAAGGGTAAGGTTTGACATTGGTTATCAGGGAGGGAGGAAGAGCAGGGGCAGATTGTAGTAAACAGAGATGTGAGATTTCCTTTCCAAAAGCCCATATGTTTCCTTCTTCATCAGTCCAAGACTTTCCCTTAAGGAGGTCTAACCCCAATAAGTTGGTAGGAAATTTACCTAAAATCATGATGGTTTCAACTGCTTTCTCCTCCCCTGGTAACCAGCATCTTACCTTTGCTGTTATCTGGGGTTGTACGTTTCCAAAAGCGTCTGCAACAAACATTCCTTTATGTGAGGGAGTGATTCCACATGCAGATGCATCTTCAATTTTCAAAGCAGATATTTGAGCACCAGTATCTACTAGAAAAGTGACAGGAGTTTTACGAGGACCAATAGGACAGGTTATTAACAAGTCACCTTTAGAATTTTTGGTAAGCCTTCTAATGTAAATCCAACCTTCACCCCCCGGCTCACCTATTGAGGGTGAAGTGAGGAGTTTCCCGTCACCTCCTCTTTTTGTGGTTCCTCCAGGGGAGGGGCGGTGGCAGCTTTAAAGGATCTCCCTTTTGCTGGCCACTCTTGGATTAATATTTCTAATTTATCTGTGGGTTGGCCATCCATTAGGGATTTAGGGATTCCCTTTTGCCAGCCTGCAATCCACAGGGTCTTCCGTTTTTTCCTGTGAGTCCCCGTATTTGTGGGTGCTCCCTGCCCAGGAGAGAATGTTACCTTTCGGAGTTTTATTGGAGGAATAGTTGTTTTGTATTCAGTTCGTCGAATTGATTTAGAATCAGTAGTAACTGAAGGTACTGGACCATATTTTCTTCCATAATTAATTAACTCTTGTGCTACCTCCCCCCAGGTCCAGATTTTATTTTTATTTTCTCTGCGGTAAGCACCAGGGCTTAAAACAGCTTCTAAAGTGGCTGCAGCCCTTTCTTCTTTGGTGAGACTTTCTATTTGTCCCTTTAGCTGTATGCCTATGGGTTTCAAAGATTCAGGGAGGCCTCTGATAAGAGGGATCATTCTTTCAGGGTTTACCGGCAGCATCATAGGAGATTCACGTCTTGGTGTTAATTCCCTGTCATGCATCATTTGTAAACAAGCAGCCTTTTGAACACTCTCCACAATTTGATTAACATTTCCCACTATTGCCAGGGGATCTCCCCTCCCTAGGGGGCTGAGCCCCCCAGCCCAATAGGCTGCTCTTTGGGTTATAGACCAGGGAGCACGGTTGTCTCCGGTGGTCAGAAAAACTCCAGCTCCCCAAAATCCCTCAGCTTCTTTTTCTGATAACAAGATTTGATCACCCCCTGTAAGAGAAACTCTCCAAACATACTCAGTTTCAGATTCTTTAGGGGTTCTGCTGTATTCTTTTTTCAACTTAGCCAATTCAGTTGCTGTATAAGGAATTTCTTTTGTAGTTATTTGGGGGGTGTCATCATCTGACCCCTCATATGTATATTCGGTTTTAATCAGGGGACGCAGGGCAATAGCCTGCTTTTCAACTTGGTCACGCAAAGGTTTTAGGTCAGAGATGGGATATATTTCTTTAGATGGCTCCATCTCTGTTTCTTTTTTCCCTTCTTTCATTATTCTTGCATATAGCTCTTCTCTGAGTACTCTAGTGGTGGCTTTTTCATTTCTTATTTCTTCCTGGAGGACATTAACAGTAGTTTTCTGTTCCTCCAGCTGCATCTGCAAGGATTTAACTAAATCTTGCAGGGAGTTAACCACTTCTGTGTGACTTTTTTGCTGTTGTGCTTTGTGGTTAACTGCAGTAATTAATGCAGCACCTAATACTGAACACACAATGGGTTTTCCTTTACCTTTTCTAGCTCTTACCCCTGCCCACAGGGTAGAGATCTTATGAACAATTGCTTGAATATTATACCAGTTATCTTGTGCCCACTCCATTCCTGGAGGAGACGGCTTAGCACGAAATTCATCTAATAGATTTATAAGCGCTTGCACATCATTTTGCATATTACCACAAATTTGGAGTGAATACGTTTCCAGGGGGTACCTCTTGAGAGTTACAGCAAAATTTCTCCAAATTTTTCACTCCTCTCCCTGGAAAGGCCCCTCTTAAAAGTTAATTTCTAAAATTTACACAACAAGTCGGAGCAATCTTCTTCAGGGAGCCCCTCTTAAAAGTTACAGAAAATTTTCCAAAGTCTTGCTCCTTACCCTGAAGAGTTACCTCTTAAAAAGTTACCATGTGCACATTAACTTCAAAAAACAACACAAAACCCAACCAAACACACAAACAAACAAACTTGTAATGTCAAAGTCCTAAAGTTACAGTCATAAAGTCAGAAAGGAAGGTACTTTTACTCTGTTTGTAAGATATCTTCCTCGGTTTGTCTTATCACAAAAAATGATCGATCATAAAAATTATCAGATTTTTGGGATAAACAGTTTTGCTTCAAGAGAATCCTGTCCGTGACGCCAAATTAATGTGACGTTCAGATCTGCTTAATTTTGATGCAGATTGAACTACAAGTTCGAATCATTCTCTTGAGCAAAATTAAAACTCAAACAAGTTATCCATAAATACCAAAAACTGATTTTTATTAATTGATTGCTAGAGAGCTGCGAAAGGAAAAGAGGAAAAATAAGAAAAGTTAGGAAAAATGCTTTAAATTATTTATAGAAGCAGAGAAAAAGATACCACCATGAGAAACTACTTGAGTGCCTGTAACTATTTTTCGGGAGACGGGTTTTTGGCTTGCCAAGACGACTTCACAGAAGTTAACTACAACAAGCATTTATTCATCCGCACACAAAAGTTTTATACACTTCAGAAACAAGATTCCTCCGCAGCTGAGCCACCTTGGCACTTGTAATTGGTTGACAATGCTGTTTGCATGACAAAGCCCGCTCTAATTGGCCAATTATGCACATCTGTCGGGAAGGTGGCCGAAGCTGCTGACCTCATTAAGTAGTTCTCGGAGCTACAACATGCTAATTACAGAGATAAGCTCAATACACAACTCACACTTTAGATCTAAGAGCATTTGAAATCCCAACAATTCCCCCGTTTTATTTTTTAAGGACTATCAATATTTGATTAATCGTCTGCA
Source organism: Willisornis vidua nigrigula (assembly GCA_021164005.1). Taxonomy (NCBI): domain Eukaryota; kingdom Metazoa; phylum Chordata; class Aves; order Passeriformes; family Thamnophilidae; genus Willisornis; species Willisornis vidua. Next base: position 20,096,759 of record JAJPCS010000033.1, read on the forward strand.
GAACGGCTTACTTAACTTACTTAACTTAACATCCTAAAGGTATAATTAAAACACACAGCATTAATATCTATAAGACTTAACTTAACCGAATTACAATGCTAACTTATCAATCCTAAGGAAGTAAATTGAAAACTTAAAGGAGAAACCTTAACCACACTAGTCATTGAAACAGATAGATGAATGCATGCCGGCATAGTAAAAGTTGTAAGACACTGATCAGAGTTAAAAGGACTCAAAATGCTACCTAAACATGTGATAAAAGGATTTCTTACTTGAGATTAGCTAATACAAGTCTCTTGCTGTCTGGTTACATTGGCAAAGACAAACTAAGCATTCTGAATCGGCAGCAGAGTAAGGCTGACTTCACTTATAGCAGCAGAACTACCAAACATATACAGTTCTATAGTTCTTACAGGTGACAACTTATATGACCTAAACAGACCCAAACAATTGGCAAAGTCCAACGGGTTGATCTCGAAAGGTGATATCGTCGCCACGTTGATTGTCATCGTTCGGTGTGCCTTGATCTTGTTGTTTGGTGGCTGCCTTAGTCCACTTTGCCGGAATCCATTGAGGTCCTGTCGGTGTTAGAACACAGTTATAGCCTCTCCCAAAGAATATTACATCGGCAGGGCCTTTCCATGCACCTGTTTTAGGATCCCTATAAGTAACCTTGACAGTGCAGTTGGGCTGTATTTTGGGCAGAGCTCTACCATGCAATAGAGCTGCAGGTTCTGCATTATCCCCAAAAATACACAAATGATTCATTACAAAGAGTGCCTTGTTTAGCTTCTCCTGAATATCTAATTCATCCTTAAACTTATCCAAGTATTCTTTTAATGTTTTATTGGTTCGTTCAACTACAGCTTGTCCGGTAGGGGAGTGAGGAATCCCTGTTACATGTTTAATTCCCCAATGTTGAAACCATTTTTTCACACTTTCACTGGCATATGCAGGCCCATTATCTGTTTTGATGGTTTCTGGAACTCCCATGACTGCCACACACTGCGTCAGGTGCCGTTTAACATGCAAAGCCCTTTCCCCTGTTTGTGCTGTGGCCCATACAAACCGCGAGTAAGTGTCAACTGTGACATGGACGTACTTAAGCCTCCCAAAACTGGGTACGTGTGTGACATCCATTTGCCATATCTCTAGGGCTTTTAACCCACGTGGGTTCACTCCCATGCCAATTCCAGGCCCATGGTGGCTGCATTGAGGGCAAGTTCTCACAATCCCAGAGGCCTCTGCCTGAGAGAGCTCAAAGTCCCTCATCAGACCTTTAGCATTTTGGTGGAATTGACTATGCGCCATCCTGGCAGACTCGAATTTGCTAAGTGGGCAGCGAATCGTTATTGCTGCAGAGACTAGTGCATCTGCCTTTGCATTGCCCTGTCCCAGACCCAAACTCCACTGATGGCTCCGTATGTGAATTACACAATACGGCAAGCTGCGCTGTCGAATAGCTTGCTGGAGCTGTTGGAACAATCGCACTAATCTCGGCCTACCAGTTTCTCTTATTGCTGCATCCTCAATGCGCTGGGCCACACCTGCAACGTACAATGAATCTGTTACTACATTCAATGAACTCGTCATCCAGTGATTAAATGCCCAACATACTGCGGTAAGTTCTAGTGTCTGCAAGGTATCCTCAGCAGTTCCCTTTAGCACTTTCTTCTGCCACTGCTTCTCTGTTTTCCACACAATGGCAGCAGTTTTCGATAGTTTCCCTGCATCAGTGAACACAGTGACAGCATCCACCAGCGGTGTTCTAGAGCACAAGGGTATGCCTGACCATTTCTGCGTGGTTAACAAGGACCCAAGTTTCCCTGTAGGAAATTCTGTGGATATGGAACCTGACCATCCTAGCAAGCTTCGCTGAAGCACCTCTGAGTTATTCATGGCCCATTCAAGTTCTGTTGGTGTCATGGGCAGATGGACATACTCTGGTTCTGTCCCTGAAATGGCAATTGTTCTCATTCTAGCCTTCATGATGAGGTTTGCCATGCTCTCAATGATTGGTACAATGCTTTTCTTGGGCATAACTGGACCAAATACCCACTCTATCAAACACACTTTCTCCTGATGTCCTCCCCCCTTTTTCTTTTGCCACTGGGCAATCACTGCATTCACGAATGGGGCTGACAGGAGAACAAAAACCGAAAATGGACAATTGAGAATTCTGCGGTGTGCCCATCTATTATTAATTTTGTCTACGATGTTTTGGAGGGCCACACGTTGTGCATCAGAGACACAGACAGGCTGGGTAGGGTCCGTGCCTTTCAACAGTGACAACAGAGGTGCAAGGTCTTCATTTCGTAAGCCTACCACTGGCCGCACCCACTGCAGATCCCCTAATAGTTTCTGAGCATCATGCAGGGTAACAACCTCTGTGGATATGGTCAGTTTCTGGGGACGGATCACTGAATCAGAGATAGCCCACCCTAAATACTTCCAAGGCTGGCTAGTCTGGAGCTTTTCCTGTGCTATTTGAAGTCCAAAAGCAGAAAGGGTGTCAAGGATTTGCTGAGTTTGCTCAGGGGTAAAGGATTGTCGCTGACAGAAAACCACATCATCTAGGTATTGGTAAATTAGTACATGTGGCCATGTTTGCCTCAGTGGAGCTAGCGCAGCCGCTACATAGAGCTGACACAAGGTGGGGCTGTTCTTCATACCTTGGGGCAGGACCGTCCACTCAAACCGTTTCGCCGGTTCCGCCCTGTTAAGCGGAGGCAGAGTAAACGCAAACCTCTGAGTATCATTAGGGTGCAAACGGATTGTGAAAAAACAGTCTTTAAGGTCTATTATCAGCAATGGCCAATTTTCAGGTAACATAGCCGGGTTCGGTAGACCTGACTGCACTGCTCCCATAGGCTGCATCTGCTCGTTAACCTTTCGCAAGTCGTGAAGCAAACGCCACTTCCCTGACTTTTTTGGCACGACAAATATCGGGGTGTTCCAGGGACTAACAGACTCTTTTAAATGGCCTTGCTCAACTTGTTCTGATACCAATTGATGAGCGATCTCCAGCCGCTCTTTTGTCAACGGCCATTGCTCCACCCAAACAGACTCGTCGGTCAGCCAGACGAGTGGCCGGGGTGATGGCGGCTTGCCAATGGCCGCTGTGAAAAAACCGATCCCACGGTAGACAGCGTTACTCCCATCTGTGCCATCGCATCTCTGCCAAGGAGCCCTGGGAGTCCGGGGGGGAGGGGACAGACATAGACAATTACGGAAGCCACCGATTCCTCGGTAGTGATCTGTACCGGGCCGAGGGATGTCCTAGCGGTGGTCATGCCCCCGAGGCCAGTAACCCCTTCCGTGGCCACCTGTAACGGCCAATGCGGCGGCCACAGAGTTTGGCTGACCATTGTGACATCTGCCCCCGTGTCTAGCAGGAGCTGAATGGGGTACCGCTCTCCATTATAGGAAAGAATGACTTTCAAAATGGGCTGCGATTTTAGCTGCAGCGACAGACACGCCACTGGCCCTGAAGAGCCGAAACCACGATCACCCCGAATGCTACTCACACGTTTCCCTAAGGACATTGTTTGCAGCAGATTAGTCAGCGGCACGACCTGAGCTATGCGGCTTCCCGCTGGGACGACCATGGGGGGTTGCAAGGTGTGTGCTACGATCTTTACCTCCCCAGTATAATCAGCGTCAATTAAGCCTGGTAAGACCACTAATCCTTTAAGTCCTGCCGACGACCGACCTAACAACAACGCCCCAAAGGAGTCTTTCGGTTTCCGCCACCCAGTAGGAATCATTTGGGGAGACGTGTCAGTTAAGACAACGTCTACTGTTGTTGCCAAGTCAATCCCGAGGCTCCCTGTAGTGGCGGGAGAGCCCCATTCCCAACATTGGGAGCTACTGTTATCCTCGCGCGACTCCCATTCGCGCTCGCTATCCCGTTTCCCGGCCTCTTACACGCTTCATCGGCATGACTGCTATTTTGACACAGGGTGCACCACACTGGCCCAGCTGGGCATTGTTTACGAACGTGCCCTGGTCTGCCACAGCGAAAACACACCCGGTTGCCATGGTCGCGCTCATCCCCCTTCCTGGTATGTTGCCGTGCTACTACTGCTATCATCTTGGGGAGTTGCTGAAGCATAGTAGTGATGGACTTATTCTGCTCCTTCACAGCCTCCCCCACAGCTTCAGCTAAAAATACATTTTGTTGCTGAGCCTGGGCCCTGGAAACACGGTCCAGCATATCCACCAGAGAGGCCTCCTTAGGCAAAGTGCTTAAGAGTAGTCTAGTTCTGCTATTTGCATGTTCAAAGGCGAAGGTCTTGAGGAGATTCTCCCTCATACCTTCCTCCAAATCAGCATCAGACTCTAAAGCATTGACTAAGCGATTAATAAAGGTCTCATAAGTCTCTCGCTCGCCCTGACGCACAGTCGCCCAGTTTGGCCCCTTTTTCTCTGTTGGGATACGCAGTAATGCCTTATGGGCAGCTTCTGCAGACGCTCTATGGACCTCGGCAGGAAACTGGAGCTGCCTGGGGGTTGCTGCATACGGGCCTTGCCCCATTAGCATATCAAGCTGTAACCCATGCAAAGCATGCCCCTGCGGCACTGGGGTATTTACGATCTTTCTGCATTCCTCCTCCCATAGCTTTTCCCACTGCAGGTATTGAGATGGTGTGCATAGCAATTTCGCCAAGGCCATGCAGTCATTTGGACACAAAAGCTCTGCACTAAAGACATAACCCAGCATTTGCTTTACCGGTTCACTATGCAGCTGGTACTGAGAGACTGTCGCACGCAGCTGCTGCAACAGCTTCCACTCAAAAGGCTTGTGAGTACCCACGGTCTGGCCCTGCTGGTTAGTAGTTTGCAGTACGGGAAACCCACAATGAGATCCCAGAGCCCCCACCGCTGCCCAGTCACCCTCTAGCAATGCGTCCCGTATTATACCAGACCAATTACCCCCATCCCTAGGACGCAGTAGTAACCCCCCACCCGACTCTATCATTACGTCATTCCCGAGGTCAAGAGCCCTCATGTTGTTCGTGATGCCGACGGGGGGAGGGGGTGGTGGAGCCCACGGCGGCGGCCGATAACGCGGAGCGGAGGGGATCTGAGAGCCCCGGTCTCGACGCTTGTGGGCCCTGTCGTCATCGGAGTCGGAGTCGCTGGAGTCGCTCGGCGGGAGCGGGGTGGACCTCGGTGTTTTCCGACGGCAACCAGTGTCCCTAGCATCGGTAGTTGATGCAACGGGATCTGAGGCTTCCGCAGCCGCGGCAGCCTCTTGCACCTCACCAGCGTTCCGAAGAACCGGCACTTCCACACCAGGGGCTACGGGGACCGTCTTGAAAAGTCCAGACTGGCCACGCTGGTCCCCATTGTCATCTAGTGCATGGTGAGCTGCCATAGCCACTGTCTTCTCAGCCTGGTACTGTTTAAGGTGGCTCATAACTTCTCGCCAGGCTGGTCCTAGTTCCTTCGCCTCTTTGCCTCCATCTATTGCTTTTTCGCGGAGTTTATCACCCACTTCTTGCCACTCCGACACGTCAAAAAGTTGCGAAGATAGTTTAAAGAGTCCTGCCTTTTTAGCCCACTCGAGCAGACGTAGTAGCTTTTTCGTGGACACGGCAATGCCTCGCACGGCGAGGAACTCTAAGAACAATTGCGGGGCTGTGTCCTTTTCCATTTTTCACTTGTTTACAGCCCACCACGCCCGGGGTGTCGACAAGCCCTTCGGCGCGTTCGCCCTTCTCTCCCACACTTTCCTCGTTGCCAAGGGTACTCGCACGTCCAATTTCTTGGATTTCTGCGGAACGGGGTCCACACGTCTGAATTCTTCAGATTTCCGCGGACCGATATCGCACGTCTGGACCAGCCAGATTTCTGCGAAGCCAGCTTACCCTTCTGTTCGGGCGCCAGTTGTAACTATTTTTCGGGAGACGGGTTTTTGGCTTGCCAAGACGACTT